>JBAMBQ010004241.1:1200000-1720115 GCA_037044495.1 Stegana nigrithorax | reverse complement strand
AAAAAAATGTACAAAATATATGTATATTTAAATAACATGTATGGATTTAAATTGATTTATAGGCACTTCCTGTAATTTTGTCTCTTTACAAAAAGTTTATATATTATATAATGGACTTTGTCATTTTTCAAATTTCAGTACTCCCAAAACATTAAATTTAGTAAGTCTTGTATGACATCAAGAGCCATTTATGATGATTGTGTTATTGTCTTGAACTGTGTTGTGTTCTTTTGAAGACTGGCTATATTAGTTTATTGTCAATTGGATGTTTTTTTTTCTTTAAAAATAGTTTTCTTTTTCATCTTGTAAGTTTGATAATACCTTTCAGTAACATATAAAAAGGGCGTAGAAACTTCGGTTCGATCGAAGTACCTTTTACTCTGATGTTTTTATTTTTTTATAACAAAATTGTATTTCCAACAAAAACACTCAAACTGGTTTAACGAGAAATTGCATTCATTTGGCATTTAAATACAAATCTCAATGCAAAAATTGGGATTAGGTAGGCTTAAATCCTCTTTGTATGAAACGTTGTTTTTAATTAGTTAATTACTTATTACAAAAGCAAGACACTTTGTTGAAAAACCTATTGATTACTTGTTAAATATTTGTCTGAAACTAGATTTCAATGGGCTACAGATGTTTTAGCTTGAAGGCAACATACATCCTACTTCAATTAAAATTATTAATATGTAAACCTATAGACTAGTAATACATATAAAAAATATTAATTGTAAAAATAAATTTATGGTATTGAATTAATAACAAATCTAATTATTTTGATTTTTGTTTTTAAATTAACACGACTTGTTGATCGAATATAGTATTAATGACTGTGGCATGAAAGCTATTCGCACTCATGGCAGACGTATACAGGTATACAGGTTTAGAATCACATCAGGGCGTGTAATTAAATTCAATTGTCTTAAATAAAATTTAGATAATTTTTAAAAATGCTTTTTGTGTTTTTGTATAATGATGCTTGAAGATAAGCATTGATTATTTGCTCTTTTCAGCAGCCGCGTTGAGGTGAAGTAAGAAAGGTTAAAAAAGTGTATTTATATAAAAAAAAAACAATAAAAGATAATTCGCTTTTAAATTATTGCTTCACACGTAATGTATTTGGGATTTTTTCGATTTATTTTTGTTTTTTGAAATTGACACTTGGCACGTATAGCTTTGAAAGTAGATAAAAATTCTGGATAACAACAGCTTCACAGCTCAAATAGGAAAATTGATATATTTGAACGGAATTTGAACGGAAGTGTTTTATTTCATGAAAATATAATTTACAGATAATTTGTAAATCGCAAATCTTATTATAAAAAGAATCCTCGAAAATGTGCCTCATTGAAAATACATTTAAAATTCAAATTAAAAATCAGTAACAAAAACATTTCGGTTAATTGCGCGAGTCCCTTATGGCTCTATCGAAATGCATACGTTAAAAAATAATTCACGCGCTTAAGACAATTTTCGATAATAAAAATTGAACTGCACTACTGAGTTTTAATACTAAACCAAATATTTACTCTGAATCTACTTACAAGTATAAATTATGTGTAAGGTTATTAAAAATTATGAATGGTTGTGGAAACTGTAGATGAAACCGGCATAAGAAATATTACAATATATGTCAGTACTTATTTTTCTTATTCTATTAATTTCTACACCAGCAACGAGGATGTATTTTAAATTGATTGATTTATGATCGACATAAAATAAAATCTAACTATAGTAAATAATTTCTTTAAAATAAGCAATATTTAGTATTTTGAAATAAATGGAAAGAGAAATAAAGTCTAATTTTGTGAAAAAAAGCTTTTATTAATACCATTTACAAATAACTGCCATTTAATTTTCTTCTTCTTTGGATCCTTTGTTACAATTTTGACTATGAAATTCTTAAGCAGGGTTCCGAGACGGGACAATGTGGCCATTGTGTATAACTAATCATGATTGATTTTTGCAATTAAGCGATCACATTTTTATATTGAAACTGAATTTGTTCAACTGCATATTAATTAATAACAATCAATTGATAAGCAAAATTTGCTCTTAATTCTTTAGAACGTAAAACATTCACTTTTAAATTAGGCAATTTCACGCAGATCTTCGCTGCTTAATTGTTTCTCTTGTAAAATATAAAATTTTTTTTTGCTTTTAAGTATTTTCATTGGCTTTTGTATAATAAACCAATTAATTTTTTGTTCGAGAATATGTGCTAATGGCAGAAAAATTACGGTAAAACCGGGAGCTTATTTGTTCAAATTAAAACTTTGGAAAAATTCAAACAATTGAAAATGAATTCATGGTTGAAAGGCAAAACTAATAAAGAAAACAATATACAATTGTATTATTGTAGGTTGTTTTTACTGCATAAAATTCAATAATTTAATATTTTTAAACTACACTAAAAAATGTTCGTTTTTTCACATAATATTTCTGAGCATATTTCTAAGTATTAGTTAATAAATAAAATAAAATACTATAAAAAACTTCTGAACTAGTAAAATGTGTGCGAGCGTATAAAAATTTAGAGTATATTACTACATACTAAAGGGGGCGGATTGGAGCTTGGGAGTATTATCACATTAAATTATAAGTTATAAAAAAAATCCACTAAAAAACAAAAAATGAAATAAAGTAAAATAAAATTAAATAAATTTAGCAATAAAAATTAAATCAACCTACATTGAGCACTCAGTGCCAAAGTTCAGTTAAGCTGAAAAACTATTGCAGCGATGCCTGAAAGTTTTATACGGAAGCAGCAGTCGTTGCCATTTGGCAAAACGAAAAAAAAAGAAGAAATCAAATTTATTGAGATAAAAGCATGAATTTTCATAACGGAAAAGTGTACTAAATAAAAGAGAAGAGTTGAAAAAAAAAAAGAAAATTGAGCCACTGAAGTGGCAGAAAGCGTTGTGTGCAATATTGAATTGCGCCTTTGCACGTGGGAGCAGCTCAACTTTGACATTTAAAGGGCGCTTAAAATGCGTAGGCCAGCCACATGCGTTGGCCATCGTACATACAGCACTGCCTACAATGAGCAGCACCAGCAACAGCAGCAGCTAGCCCAAGGGTAGGGCTTACAAGTGTATGCGGCAATTTGACAGATGTTTTAGTAAGCGTGGTAAAGCCCACGTAAAATAAAATGGGCTTATATAAACCAAATTAAATAAAAAAAATGTAAATATGAAATACATAGATAACTTAAATAATTAAACTGAGTATTGTTTTAAAATACAACTAAATAATAATGTAAATATAATTAGAAGAAATGGAAATAAAAATAGAAATAAACTATACTAAGTATTTGCTAATAAAGGCACACACGTGTCGAACGGATTTGGAATTAGGGTTTTTGTTCTTTTTTGTTGTTGGGATTTGGGTGGAGTGGGGTGTGAGTATTACTTGCATGCAAACAAACGTACAATGGCCGGCCTATGAAGCACCCAGATACCCACTTTGGCCATCTGAGCTTGAACGCCCTTCGCCTGTAGACCCTTGACAGCGCCCTCAGCATATGCTGGCAGCTCGAAGTCGACAAAGCCGTAGCCTGCAAAGAAAATATTTTGTTTTTGTGTTTTTTTTCGTTTTGTTTCGTAATGTTCGTAGGTGTTTTTTTTTGTGATTAACAAAAATGTTTTTTTTTGTTTTTTTTTTTCAGAAAAATTTGGTTTAATTGCACGCAAAAAAGCCAAAAAATCAAATCAAGTAACAGAAAAAAAAAATAAATAAATTAAATCGAATACGTGTTGTTTAATGTTACAGAGAGAAAAAAATGTTGAATAAATTACGAAAAAACAAACAAAAACAAAATATTGACGGGTAGAAATTGGTAGAAAAAAAATTATCGAGATTAATAGGATATTTAAGTCATTTGAAAACAAAACAAAAATTTAAAAAAAAATTGTCTATATTATTACATATTAATATTTATTTTTTTGCATATATAATTTTATTTCATTAGCAGCAACTAAAGATTTAAGTTATTACGCTATTTATAAATAATTTGTATACATATACCATATATATATATATATTTTTATATATATATATATATTCATATATGCATATTTGTACAATATATATTGACAACAAATATTTGATATATTTCTGCATTGCAAGTTTAATTATTATGTATGAAGTGCGCGTTTTAAAAATGTTTAAAAACACAAATTTAACAGATTAAAATATAATAAAATAAAAGTTGAAAAAATTAAAACGTAAAAGTTTAAAATTACGGCCAATATTTTATAACAAAATTTGTACAAAAATCAAATAAGTATGCATTCCAAAAAAAACAAAATATGAAATGGCGCAGATCTCATTTGGTTCTATGCTTTACTAGAAAAACCATTTAGATCTGCATGTTACTGTTAAAGATATTCAATAAACAACAGAACAAAAATCACAATATTGACAAATATAATTTTCTTTTTTTTTCTTCTTTTGTTTTTGTACAGTACACAACAAATATACACAAAGAAACGTATAGATAAAAAACACATAAATAAATGATGAGAATGGTGAAGAAAAAAATACCTTTACATTTGTTTGTTGTTTTATCTAAAATAGCCTTGGTTGATATAATTGTTCCGTATCTGTAAGTAGAATAAAGTGGAATATAGTGAGAGATACAGCAATAAATAGGCACAACAAAGTAATGGAAATTTCGATGGTACTTGCTGCTATAATATGACTAGTTTAGTATTTATGCAAACATATATGCAATTTGTTATGCATATATAAGCATATTAAAGCTTAGTAAAATATATTATATTTGATATGCTCTGCTCTGTTATATATATGTGAATACTATTTAATATTCATATTAAGCACGTCCTGTGAGTACGCAGTAAAATTAGGCACTTCAAAAAGACTTAAAAGAATATTCGCAACGAATAAAATAAGTTTCCTGCTGCCTGTCTGCAGGCGTTCATGATTTGTAATATAGTAATTGAATATTATTTTGTGGTAAGTGGAAAAATAATTGGCTTAAGTATAACAACGACAACAGCAACTTATAATGTCATTCTATTGTAGGCAGACCGCCAGCCAGTAGGTCACTTTTAAACAAGTCAGACAGTCAAGGGCGTCAGTCAGGCCAACACGTTATGCATGAATCGATATTGCCTTGTAGTTAAGTACAACGCTACCGAAAGCAGTGTACAAGTCTCACTACTAACAGGCTACATTAATAAGCAGCTTATTCATATTTGTAGACCGCCAATGAGTCGGTCTGTCAGTCAGGCAATCTGGCAGGCAATCAGCGGCGTGCACGAAGCATAAAAAAAATAAGTAAAAATTAACCTTTGATTTAATTACTTGACTTATTATCGTTGCATTTAGTTAAGTTAGGCTATACATAGTATACACAAAGGATATTTCTCGTTTCGTCTATACCCTCGTCATCATTATCGTTCATGTTCATGTTCACATTCATGTTCGCATAGTGTGCTTTGCTTAATGTTGGTGGCATGGATTTGATGGGTTGGCTGGTTAGTTGCGTTTTCAGGAAAAGCAAAAGCATTGCTTCGCCAAGAAATCATTTTAATTACATTATTTTCTCATTTTTAATGTGCCAGCAAATGGCAACGCATTAAGTCCAAGCGTAATAATTTTTTTATGCCATCGTTTGCACTAAGTATACGCAGCGTATACGCAGCGTATACGTAACGTTATTTTGATTCTTTTTTGTTTTGTTCCATCCATTCTATTATTGCTTTTACGTTTGATGGAGCATTATTCAGGATATAATTTTTTCTTGATTGCACGCGCGTTGTATATGACGTGCATAAAAACAATAATTATTGGCGGTTTTTTTTAATTTTGACCCAAATCCCCCTCGTAAATTAGCAGCATTAGCGTTTAGTATTACGTTTAAATTAAAAAAAAAAAGAAGCTTTGTATTGATCAAATTTGTTACTAAGTTTCATCAGTCGTTAGCCATTTATATTATTGCGTTATAGCTATACAATTGTCTGAAGTTTTTCGTTATTAAGATTTTTTTATTTGAAAAGATGAAATTTTCTTGGAGAATATAACATGTTTAATGGTTTTATTTATTTTTACGAATTCGTTGTTTTATACTTTGGATTAGAAAGAATGCATCTGCGCTACACTTCAAAAATTATTTTTAGGTGCAAGTATAGAAATAAATCTCCAGTTTTACATTTGATTTGTAAGTTTAACATCTCGCGCTATATACATTGTACTCGAGTTCGTAGGAACCATACTTCAATCATTTCAGAAAAAGAAAACATTTTGAGCGATTAAGCTTTGCGTACATGACATGTCTAGTCTGCAGATAAAATATATCGATAATAACAACTTCATCACATATTAAGACAAATTTAAACGCTTCTGCAGTGGTTACTTTCTAAATCAATTTGAATTTAATTTTCCTAATTGCAACTATGAACACTTTTTAACTACTTTAATTTTATCAAAATTTAAAAGTAAAACAGCAGTTGGCATTACTTTTATTGTGCCTCACATTTTCCCAGCTTTACGTAAAATTTATATACGATTCACATAAATTTAAGCGCTGCACAAGGTCAGCAACTTAAAAGCTCAGAAGAGCCAGAGAAAGTTAAGTGCTTTGACGTTGTATGGCGCAATGTGGGTTTGGGCTGTGGAGTTAATGTTATTTACTAAATTCCAGTCATATATGAATGTATGTATGTATATTTTTGCGCTGTGTACGAATTATACTAAATAGAACAAATGTGTTTTATAATCGCGGCTTAGGGCTAATCTACGGTTATATATAGTTATTCCTCAATTAAACCTGCAAACTTTCACACCTTTGTGGATTTAACTTCCAGCCAAAATATTTACATACATTAAAATAATTTAATTAACGCATTTTTATAACAATAAAACAGACATATTTGAAAAAACAACAAAAAAAACAATTGAACAAGCAATTGAAATGCTTTAATTGAAATTAATTTACTTGTATAGTATATGCATTGTATTGGTGGGCACATAATTGAAGTTAGAAGCGCCGTCATTATGCAAATTGCAAATAAAAGATACAAAAGGTATGTTAATTAGAAACACATGCATACTAGACAGACAGGCAGCGTATTTGCATTTATAAAAAATTTTCGTTTGCGTCGCATGTCAATGCATAAATTATGCAAACTATGCACGTATGCGATATGCGTTTGCCTATGCACGAGTATGTGTGCAGGGGTGTGGGTTTGTATGGCCGAACACCAAACTGTATAGAAATGTCTGCTAAACTATATGCAGAATGTAATTACAGTTGCACGTCGTTGCATAGTATAGAATATTCATATAAACATGTGTATGTATGTATAAGTATGATTTGTATGGTTTGTATACATATATGGCGTTTACTTACTGTGCACACATGGATACTAAATCCTTATCAGTTGTGCCTTGCTGTAGACCGCGTATATAGAGATTTGTTTTCGACAACTGTTCGCCACCTTGTTGATTTTGATTCTGTGCGGTGCCGTTGTTAGGACCCATTGTAGTATTTGTGTTTGTCGTATTGCTCAGACTAGTACTCAATGTGCCGCTCTGCGAGCCCGTATTCGATGAACTGCTTGAGTTTGTATTGCTTGGAGATGCTGCAGTTGGCACGCGCTGTCCGTACTAAAAACAAAAAGAAAAATCAATTAATTTGTATACTAAGTATATATGAAAAGACAAGTCATATATGCATATATGTAAGCATACTTGTAATTCACTTGAACAATACAACTTGGCTGACTTCTGCTGAGTAAAGAAGGAAATCAAGCGTTAAGCGCTGAAAAGTATGCAAGTCCCCATACACACTTTCATCATACACAATAAAAATTTTTATTGAAATTCCTGTGCACAACAATGCCATGCGGGGGGCCTTGGCTAACGTTGTGTGGGAGTGTTCACTTTGACAAGCGGCGATGTACATTCGCTTACCGTATGTCTTTTTATGTGCTTGCCTGCCTGTCTGTGTGTCAGCACGACGCTCTCATGTATTATCCCTACAGGGCATTTGGCATAGAAAGATAGATACTCAGTGATGGCGTTGAAAATTTTAAAATTGTTGATCTGCGCGCTGCGCTGCTATTTTACATTGTGCTATTGATACTTTTTGTGCATTTGCCAAAAAACATTACTTTGCTATTACAAAAACAGAAAAAACAAACAATAAAAAATGAAAAAAGGGGAAAAAATACAAAGCCCCGAAAATGCAAACGAAGTTAAGCTTAAAATACCTAAGCTCATTGGTATTTCTTTTGTTTCACGTTTTGCATTAAAATATTTTCACCGAGTGTATGCTGCCAAGTCGAGTTGAGTCGATTCGAATTTTCTGTCTGGGAATTTTTATATCGTCCCTGCACATGTTGTTGTCGTTGTGGTTGTTTTTAGTCCTGCCTGATGACGGGTTCGTTTTTTGTGTTGATTTTTTTTTATTTCATTTTTATTTTTTTTGAATAGAAAAGTTTTTGGCACTTGAGATTTTGCTCATGCACACACACACACATACGCGTGTGTGTGCAACGGTAACCGCAAAACATTTTTGCATGCCACAAAAGTTCAACGTGCCGCTGTGTGGCATGTATGTGCTCAAGAAAGTTACATTTTAGACAGTTACCTGTTTGCGTAGGTGTGAAAGGCGTAGAGCACACAGGAAATGCTGGCGATATTGTAGGTGTGTTGGGTTTATTGCACTTGGTTTGTTTAATTTTCTATTTTTCATTTAATTTAGAACTTTTTTCACAGTTGTTTCACATTTGAGAGTTTTGCAGTGGTTTGAGTAATTAAGCATGGCTTGCTGTGGTAATTTGTTGTGGATATTTCTTGTCTGTAGTATGTATATAATACATACAATGTTGTGCATGCAAATACTTTTTATAGCAAGCACGTAATTTTTAAGAAGTATTCTAAAACTCACTATGAAAATCTATAAGTATGCGCATTTTTTAAAATTTCCTTTAGTGGGTATCGAGTTTGAAGTGCTTAGTAGATATAGTCAACTAAATTCGTGTATCGGAGCAAACTTCTGGTCCTCATAGTTAGCACACCACATATCTTTCCGTGCTAACCTGTTTCCTTAGGAGTAATTGCTATAAGTAATTCAAAGTGGAATTTATTCAACTGAAGCACCCTGGAGAGAAGAAACATCATCTCACAATTGATTAGGTACGCTCGTTAGGATAATAATCGAAGTTTATTTGTAGAAAATAGTGATTTGATAAGTGGAAACTTTCCATTTATTTCGTTTTAGATGTTTTATGTTCTACATAATAACTACGAAGTAGATTACGCTTTTCATTACTTTTAACTTCGAAGTAATATAATACCAAATTTTAAACAGAAAAAGATATAAAAAAACCGTAATTAGAGATTATTCTAAACATTTAGAAAGCAAACATTACTTATAACAAAACAAAATTAAACTTCCGATTTCGTAAAAGTAACATATTGTCCTATTGTTTTCGCATTGATCTTCTTGTTAACTTTCGACATTCGATGCCGATTAGAAACAACTGTCAGCAGCAGGTATTTCGTTAATATCTGCCAGCGTTTGACAACAGCTGCGAAGAAACTTAGTTGTTTAGTCAAGAAAGAAATTAATATTAAATTTTTGAGTTTGAAAACAAAAGTTTTGATGCAGCATAATTGATAAAGTTTATGATAAGCTGAATGCCATAATTTATTTTAAAGCACACACAAAGGTGCGGAATTTATTTCGAAAATAGAAACAAGACTCGAACAAAAATGGGCACACACTTAAAAATTTATTATATAACCACGCAACGTTAATTTTTATTGTTGCTGCAGGCAGTTAAGGAGCAAATCAATGTGTATGGCCCATTAAATTTATAAAAATGGACAATTCAATTGTCTGTTGAATTTCATATAAAAAATTTTAGACAATAAACAAATTTCAAGTCTGTCTTTAATATCGGAAATTTTATTTTTATAATTAAATTTAAAACTGTAAGCTGCATGCGCAAGCTCTGCAGAGAATGACGCGAATTCCGGTATACGTAATAAACTTATTTCTGTTAAATGCCGCATATGGTGACACACCCGCTAATTACTTAGCAACGCATGCAACGCAGCAAAGCTTAGGTGTGCTCGCTAACACTCGTATCTACACACAGTTTGAAAATGTTTTGCCATTAAAACTTCTTCGACTGTAAACTGTCAAAGGCCTAACACTTTCAAGCGTGCTACTTGAGAAGTTGACAGACAGCCGGAAGAAGAAGTTTGCAGACAACTGTCGAGTGCCTTACTCCACACCATAAGTGGGCTCCATACAAATATGAAAACTCCCTCCCATATAAGTAGACATACGCACATAAGTGTATATATTTAACATCAGCAGCATAAGACACTATAACTTTTGAGAAGAAACTCTGTTTACGCTGATAAATTTTTTTCATCAATTTCTTTAGTTTTGATCTTGTTTTATGTTTTTTTCTTTTTTTTTTTGATTTTTATTTGCTTCGTTTATGTTTGTCTTGTTTGCCTGCTTCAATTTTGCAAAGAAATCAAGTACAAGCGGCACTGACAGCAACGACCGCAAAAGCAACAACAATAACAATAACAACAAATGTAGTAAACATAAAACGCTGATAATACACAAAATATGACAAAGACTCAAGGAGAGAACATGTAAGAGAGGGAGAGTGTGAGCAAGAAACAAGTGGGGGGAAACGCATACAAGTAAGTAAGCTATCAGGCAAAAGTATGCTTATATGCATATGCACAAGTTTCTAGCTACACATGATGTACGCCAAAAGTAAATCAAACGCTCTTATCATTGTTAGTAAAAACTTTGCTTGAAAGCAGCCAGCGCCATTTACTGTGTATGCTCGCATATGCCCTGGTGTTGTTGTCGCCGTCGTCGTCGTCGTTTGTGTTCGCGTTCGCGTCAGCGTCTGCGCTAGCGTCATCGCCGTACTTGGCACTTTCAGTTACTTAAATGAACTTTATTTAATGCGCTTGCATAGTGTGGTTCCATGTCTGGCATTCTTGTCGTACGTATCTAGATACATTAAAATAACTGTGAAATCATGTATACGTGTGTGTGTGTGTGTGCGCAAGTATGTGTGTTTCTTCATGCGAAAGTACATACATAAGTAATAATAATGACACGCAGCGTGAGTTGCGCTATAGAAAATAATAATAACAACAACAACGACTACAGCCGCAACAACAACAATGTTGACAACAACATTTACACAACGTCGGCAAAAACAAGCCATTTCCGCCCCTTAGCGCCGTCTTCTTCTTCATCATTATTGCTTTCTGCCGGCCAAGCGACAGTCACTTGTGGTTAATATAATTAAATAATAAATTTAACTAAATATTGTGTGCGTAGCTCTGCCTGGCATATCCACAAGAACACACGCTCAAACATCACACATGTATATACTAATAGTAGCTAGATACACATTTTCTCAAGTACGCGTATGTTGTCTGTGGAAATACTTAAGCGCATTGCGAATAAAACTACGAAAGTACGTACGTACGCTTCATTTACTTCGACCGTCGCCATGCCAATGAACTTTTTTTACGCTGTGATATGCTGCTTCGATCTTATGCCAAGTAGTCGGAGACGCGACGGGCGGCGTCGTTGTCTGATAATGAAATTATACTTGGCAGCGCTGTCGTTGCCGTCGTATCATTCTAATAATTTTATACGCGGTATTTCTAACTACAATACAAAATTACAGACAACTCTGCTCAATGTTAAGTAAGCAAGAAAAAAAAAAAAAAAAACAACAAAAAACAAATTCAACAGCAAAAACAAAAATAACAAGAAAAATGTTTAAAAATTTATATTTAATATTTTTCATGCGTTTGTATCTTGTCGCTGCTAAGTTGCTTCCTCTGTCACACTTTGGTTGTTTGCAAAAATGGGTAAACGACTTTTTTCCCAATGCTTTTGTTGTGGTAGTCGTGGTTTTTGTTGTTGTTGTCGTTGTTGTAGCTATTGTCGTCTCGCGTATTTGCAAAATTGCGTCATTTGCAAAAAATTTCGTGTTGTGCTGTTGTGTGCTGATGTTTATTTGCTGTTATTATTGTTTCTTTCGTTGTTGTTGCTGCTGTTTTTTGCTTTTCATTTGCGATTATTTTGAAAAAAAAAGTGAAAAAAGAAAACCAGCTTGCCACTTTACGTCTTGCCGTTTGTCTAGAATTTGACGCGTTTCATTTGGCATCAAATGTTGGTCGCTTTCACCAAGAAATTCGCACAGGCTGGTACGCATTTCACATGATGAGCGAAAATTGTATTTACTCGTACACATAGAAATATATATAATATAAAGTCAATGTATCTATATCTAACATACACACACACATACATCTATAACCTAATGTATACATTTTAATATTAATTTATGTTGTTGCTGTTGTAATTTTTAGCTCATTTTGATTTCTAGTCAGTTTTGTGTTTAATTGTAGTTTATAGTTTACTTTTGACATTTCGCTGTGTTGGCTCGTGCCAGTTTGAAAAACTATTAAAAAAGCAAGGCTAATAATTTGTTCAGCACTGTGCTTATTTCTTTCTGTTTTGCATAAGCGAATTGCTGCTGGTTTAAATTTAGACATTTGTGTTTGCTATGTTCTTTTTTGAATGCACAGGTGGCATTTATCAGTTGTAACAATGTTCAACCTGGAAGCAAAGAGGCAGCAAACCCAGCTACTGTGTCCTTTAAAATAAAAGATAATCGTTTAGTGGCCTCAAAAATTCCAATTCAATTCCATAAACAGATAGGAACAATTTGCTTCTGGGGCTTATTGCGATGTCACAATAAAATATGGGGTAATTTATAAATTACGTAGAGCTTTTGATGGTGTTGACATTCATATATCGTGAAACAGTAACCCGATTGTGTTCAACGAACACATGTTTGAAAAGCAGGTTGAAAACTGTCTACCAGTTGCCACTATCTCATAAGGCATATTAACAATTGAACCCTTTGGTATAAAATGGTTTTTTATTAGGATATGTGCTAAAGAAATTTTTGCTTTTATGAAAGTAACTGAAATAAATAAAGAAAATAAAAAATCCTAATGTCCAGAAACGTTTATCAGACAATTTGTTTATTTAGAATATACCAAGGGTCAAAAGTTGATTGATGCTTGCCGCCAGGTCTACGCTTACAATGTCAACAAAAAAGAAAAAAAAGAAAAAAGGTGAAAAAAAAAACAAAGAAAATTCAACCTTTTTTTTTTTGACAAGTTCTGTCAAGTACCTCGACTTTCTCGCACGCATATATTTAAGTATATCACATCGCTAGCAACTGTCGGCTGTAGAGATTTTTGTGATGCCAAATGGCTTAAAGTATCAAAGTTAAGCAAAGTCCCTTCAATAGCTGGCTGAAGTAGTTGTTAAGCAAACATAAGAGATGAAAAATTACCAACGTTTTGATATAATGCGGCAAAATGTGCCGCATAAATAAACCATACAGTCAGGAGTGGCATTTTTAAACAGGTTAAAACACTTACACACACACACAAGCATACAAACAGACACACGTGTCAGGATAACTACTGCTAGGCATACATGGAGTATAAAACTCGATTTAAAGCCATTAAGACGCATTTTGGCAAAAGCCAAGAGAGTAAAAGCAAACGCCAACGCAGTCAGTGGCAAATGTCATAAAATCAAAATAAGCTAAAAGGCAAATCAGACACGCGTTGGATTTTGCGGATTTTAACTTATTTCTTTTGGCGTCGTAGCTTCTTCGGCATCGGCATCGAGTTTGGGTTATAGCCACAGCGCAGTCATATGATTTTGAACAGGCATAAAGAATGCCGCTCACGTGACTTACAAATTAAATGTGCGTCTGCAGAACCGTATGTGTGTGTGTTTTTGTGGCCAGGCCAAGTCTTGAAGGCAAGGCAAATGCTGACAACGTCATCAGCCGACGTCAGATAAGCGCCCAGCGCACAGCTTCTAACCAACCACCTACAAACGAACGACTAGCGACGAATGTTTGAATAAAGGAATGAATGAACGAATGAATGAATGATAATTTTGCAGCCGCAGATAATTGACGCAAGTCATGCGCCACCCAAATCAAGCCAAGTATAGGTTGCTGTTCGCTTACTCGCCTGCTGATTGTATCGAGCAAATGCCAGCACAAAATTTTATTCATATCTAGGCCGGATTCAGACGTGTGTAAGCAAGTAAGCATTAAAAGCAGACTATAAGGAAGTCTAAAGCAAGGTAGGCAATTGGCTAAGGTGACAGCGACGGTGGTGGCGGCGGCGGCGGTTATCTCGCCGCCTTCACTTCAAACACGTCGCTTATTATTATTATCATGCAAAAATTTATACCTCATAAAAAAAATATCTTACGTATTTTGCATAATATAAAAGATTTTATTGATGACTTGCACGAAGAAACTGAGATACACATACGCATACAAGCTTATTCTTCTTATGTTATTTCTCTATTAGTGCTCTATATTTGGGTCGAATTAGCACGTGCCGTTGGAAAATATCTCAACAAATTAGCTCATGTCATGTTTTATTAGAATTTATGCCAGCAATATTAGTAATAACTTTGCTATTTATGACTCTGTATAGACCATAACTAAGAAATGAAGTACTTTAATGTTGAAAACTGTTTATGTACTGTATTTATGTACTTTTTAATTAATTATGCATGAAAAATGGTTTGGAAATATTTTTATAGATAAGAAAGGTACCATAAGGCTATGCCATTCAGAGTATATCGACATTAGCTATTTTTTGGTACCCTAAATGCTTACTAGATTAGGAAAACGCTTGTTTTCTTTTATTGGCAAGCAAATATAAAGAATATTAAGCAAATTCTTCTTAATATTTGCAAATTTGAGTACAGTATTAAGAACATAATTTTGCTATTGCTCAGAAAGATCCGCATACACACAGAAATTGTTTAACAATTTCGAATTGCCGATTTTTATATTATAGTTTGCGTATTTCTATTTAAGAATTATTTGCTTTGTACATATCTCAGATTCCTTTTTTTTTGGCGCTATATATCTTTTATGAACTACAGCATGTTAGGAGTCTGCTAACAGAGTATAAGTAAATTGCACATATCTGTAGCAGTGCATTTAAAGTTTGAACTTAGGGTAACGACTTTCTTAAATTTAAAAAAAAAATAAAGTTGATAAAATGGGAAAAAAATAGCAGCAAAAATATTAAACAATCTCCGAACTTTCAATGGCATACCAAAATATGATAAGTTCATTGAACTTGGCCTTGAATGAGCGATGGTCTTTTCTTATATTTTTTTCTTTACTTGCGTACACTTATGCTGATTATTTTTGATGTTGCTTTCTCTTCCTTTCGCATGAGTTTGTTTTGGTTATTTATGCGTTTTTTTTTTTATAATTTTTAAGCTTTATTTACACACTGTTTATTTATAAGCAAACAAAAATAAAATCATTGCTTCTGCCTAAAGTCCTTAGCTGTTATTGCGAAAAATTACAACGCAAAACCAGCCGACTAACTCACCCATACCAGAAGACCAGATCAAGCAAACCACATCAATCAAATGCAAATATAAGCTTACCTGCAAATAAAAGAGAAACGATTTAATTAGTTATTATTTACAAAAAAGCAAATACAAATACAATTATTTTGATTTTATTTTCAATTAAAATTTTTCTGCTGAAAACAACTGATGGGCAGCTGTGCGCTGTAGACACCAAAAGGCACTCCTTTGCATTTAAAATATTTGCATTGTATAGTTGAAATTTAATTAAAAAAATACCATTTAAAATATTGCAAATCGTAAGCAGTCTGCCAAAAACAATTTAGTCTTTGTTTTATTACTGTGCTTACATTTTATTATTTTAAACATAAAAACTGCAATTTTTTCTGTGATAATACATAAAATTATATGTAGCACGAAAATTTACAATTATCAATGTTGATTTTTTTCGGCATTTTGTTTTGTGTAGTAAAAAATAAATATTGAAATATGGGATATATTGCAATTAATTTGGTTTATCAAGCAGGCATGACTCTGCTCTTCTGTGCGCGTTACTAAAATTAAAAAATACATTCAAATTGCTTTTTATGAGCAATTAAACATTTTTCGCCACACAAATTTCAACGAAATTTAATTTCAGCAGGGTAAATTTAATCGGAAATATATATAAGAGCGGTGCCAAATGCTAGTATTTCTAGGAGCACTTAGTTTGTATATGAATTGTATTTTTTTTATGTTAAGATTCTTAGAACACACGATATTAGGCGTGTGGTTTTGAAGAGCTCAAGAAAATGTGTGTAGGTAGACGTTTAGAAAAAGTATAGAAAACGAACTTTCAACATTTTTTATTTATGTTTCTCATTTGCTGTTTAATGGTTAAATGATTCTGACTGATTATTATTTGCGGTAAGTTGGTGTATTCAAAAGCCTTTGCAATTCAAACGCACACATAAATTCACACGCAGGTAAAAAATATGACAGGTGAGATATACGGACATGATGTTTTCGTTAACTCGGCTTTAGCTATATATAGCTTGTGTGAGCTACAATCAACACACAATCGTTACTTACACCCATTAATTTACACTGTTATATGTACGTTAATGTAAATGATTGCTCATTTCAAAATAAACACACTTGACATGTAATTGAAAAGGGTCGAGAGAGCCAATGGCACAGTTGGAAGGTTTAAAAAACAACATTGACTTCTACTTTTATGTTATATACAGAAATGCGACATTTAAATAAAAAAAAAAACTTTAAAAACAAAGTCAAATACTATATTTTTACTTCATGAAAAAAGTTATGCATATTTTTTTTTCGTTTATGTATGCGACTTTCAGTTGGGTTAAAAATTAATTATTTCACTATTTATATATTTTATTTTGATTTACATATGCTGATTTTCGCATAATATAAACAATTTTTGCGCTTGTTTTTGTATTGTTTTGCAAATTGTGCAACACAAACTGTTGACACAGTAAAACACTAATTTAAAATACAATTTTTAATATTAATTTTTAATTTTTTTTGCGTGCTTGGCATTAAAATAAACACAAAGCGCAATGCCAAGATTTTTGTAAACAAATTGAATTGAATTTCTTATATTTTAATGACAAATTTTTAAGGCTGCACATACATTAAAAATAAACTTTTAACCAAGGCGACAAAAGAGAGAGAGAGAGAGAGCAAAAAAGAATTTAAAAAAAAGTCGTCATTAATACAACAAAAAAAAAAAGAAAAAGAAAAGCTGAAGTGTAAAGAAGTAAGCAAACAAATCAAAAGCAATATTTAATGTATGCAAAGGAATTTCTGTGCACAATAAAAGCGGCCAATTCCTTTTTTAATAAATGTTTCTAGATACTTTATGTACATAGTACATTGTATTGCAAAATATACTCTTACATAGTAGATACACACAGCAAAAGCAAAGGCATTTTAAATAAACACATTTAACAAAAGCCACAAAAGACTGGTGGGTACGACAAAAAGATAGGCAAGGCAAACAAATACACTTTCGCAGTCAGCGATACGTTTGTATCTAGATACTTAGCATTTTGTATATTGTATATCTCTTGCGCGCATAATTTTCATTTTGATTGAGTTAAAGCGCATAATTCAATTGAGCAGTTGAATTTAGATGAGTGTACCATGCGTACAAAGACGTCGAGACGAATATTTTTCATTTATTGCATGAGAAAAAAAAATCGCAAAACCAAACATAAGGAAATTAAAATTAAAAAATGTAAAAAAAAAGGCCACACACAAATAAGAAATTCAAATAGTCGCCTGATGACTCAGTCCGTCAGTTATTCAATCAGTTCAGAAGCTAAGCACTTGAAAGCTATTGAACTCAAATATGCAATTGTTTGAAATTTATGACACCACATATGAGTGAAGTAAAAAAAAAAAACAAATAAAAAATAAAAGGAAAAACAATACTAAGTATCACATTTATTTGTTGATAAGCCACCGAGAATAGAAATATCAATAACAAAGAATTCGCGTATCTGCCTATTGCTGGCGTAGCATTTCATTTCGTTTGGTGTTTTTTTTTGTTTTTATTTTTTTGGGAAACGAGGTGATTTTCAAACCGCAAAGCTATTTTACTTCATTTTTTTTAAGTATAAAATACAAAAAAAAAATTAGATGGCGTAACACATTTTAGTTAGGTCTAGTTAGTGCCATTAATAATTGCTTACTATCAGTTGCGAAGCTTTTTGTGTTTAACTGCTTCTAATCTGTATTTGTACAACTAATTACTGCCATGCATGCACACATGCCAAGCTACACAAAAATACCATAACTTTTCGTTACTTTTGTGAATTCCCGGTATTAAAAAAATTACAAAAAATTATAACAAAAAAAAAAAAAAAAAAAAAAAAAGGAAAACAATATGAAAGGGAAAATAAAAATGGTTGACAATCATTTGAATAATATTTTGATGCTGTGTGCGCTATATATGATAATGTTAGATACATCTTGCGTCTTTGTATTTATTCTATTTGTATATGTGCGTTTAAACATCCACTATATATATACATACGTGTATAATGTATAAAGAATTAATTTTTTGTGTAAATTTTTGCAGATAAGCTTTTTGATAACGTTGTATTATGTGTTTGAAAAAAAAATCGATATAAATGTTAATGACAAAAGTTTTAAAGCTGTACCACAGATTTGACTCTTTTAAGCTGCTTGACATTCTGGGTGGGTGACTTTTTTGTATTGAAACAAATATACATTTTTTAAAGGTCATAAATATGATGGAATTACATTTGGAATAGTAAACCATAAACTTGACTTCACACAGAGGACATGGGTTCATGTAGGCAAATGTTTATTATTAGGTCATTGCGAAGCAAGTATGCATACAAAAAAGATTATATGCTGTGCAACTCAATTAAATATTTTATTAATCATAAAAAATGATTCATTTAAAATTGAAATCACTAAATTAAGACTTTTGAAACGTTTAAAAAATGTAAGAGTACGG
Source organism: Stegana nigrithorax (assembly GCA_037044495.1). Classification (NCBI taxonomy): domain Eukaryota; kingdom Metazoa; phylum Arthropoda; class Insecta; order Diptera; family Drosophilidae; genus Stegana; species Stegana nigrithorax. The sequence continues at coordinate 1,701,144 of JBAMBQ010004241.1, read as the reverse complement.
AATGATTTTTCAAACATTTTTGAGGTGGGTTTGCTGTAATATCAAATGTTTTTCATCTGAATTATATAGGCTGCAAAATATTTATTTAAAAATGTTTACGTTAAACATTCAATTTAGATTTCACAAATATGTGCATCCAATAGTGAATTTTAACCAGCCGCCCTACATGCATTAACAGAATGTGGATGCCATCAGCCACCCAAGGGTTAATTATATCAAATACAGAGACCACCGTATCCTGTAATTCTGTTTATATGTGTTTGAGTACTCATAGCTGTATTTTATATATATGCTTATCAACATCCGTAAGTTGCTTGACTTGGCATTGCAACAAAAAGGCGCATAAATTGGCCAGTAGTGTCACTGTGCACTTCCTGTTTGCTGTTGAGTGCTTGCCACAGCACGTCACTAGGCCATTGCCCATTTTTTATGACGTATCATGTGCAAGTCTGCAAATCGCATTTTTTTTTTTTTTTAAACCAATGACGTGTGTTATTTATTCATTACTAATGCCATTACTCATGGCGATTTCTACACCAAAGAAAATTATTAATATGACAAATGTCAGAAGAAAAGTGAAAAAAAAAGCTACAGTAGCAGTGACAGCAGTGGCATGGCAGATAAATCAAATAAATCTGCGAAACGTGAGCGTGGAGAATCTGGCATAAGAAGCAGGAAAAAAAAAATTATGTGAATATATGAAAAAGCGCATGGCTACAGTCAGTGAGTGTTAAGTGCAGCAGTTGGAGCTGAGTAGCTGACTAACTACGATTCCACACATTTTCATTTAGCACAATTAAGCGCATGCGATATATCATCATCAGAAACATCGTCACCATCCGTGGCAGCAGTGCCAGTGTTAAAAACGGTGGCCAGCAACCGTGCGCTGTGTGTTGTATATAATGCTGATCAATGACACCCAGAATGGATCACACTAACGCGGTCGCTCTGACGGTGAGTTCGTCGTTAGATCTGTCGTGTGTTGTAGGTAAAACAATGTATGTGCAAAAATTTTCGTGTGCATATGTGCTGTGTGTACATACATACATACATACATACATATTTAAGTACATAGTTGCCAAGTGTTTTTTATTTAAGTTTATTATATAGCATCATCATAATACTAGTCAGTAATCAGCGAAATATGTTCACTATTGTGTGACATTGATTAGTTTGAATGTTGGTTTATAATTTTTTGTTTTTGTAATATGCTGCTAAACAATTAGCATGGTGACGCTTACTTGAACAGTGACTCTGACGTTGTTGTTTAGAAAGATCGTGATGATGTTGATGATGACGCTGACGCTGCATACAAAACAGTTTATGGGGTGTAAATGAGACAAAGTTGTTATTGTTTATGCTTATGTTGTGCTTGTGTTTGTGGAGGAAGTCTCTGTTGGTTACATTAATGTGCGCGCATGCTAAAATACAATCAACAATATATTGTAAAAAAGCACAGAATAAAAGTCATAAAAAAACGAGAAAAAAAAAATGGAAAATTATCTTTTTATAAAATAAATTTCAACGCGTGTTGAGCGGAAGCAACACTTAACGTAAACACAAGCTCAGACACAGACACAGACACTCCAAAAGTGACAAAGACTAAACGCAACAGCGACAGCATTTATAGCAGCAACAACAACAGCTATTTGGAACAATGCAAAAAATACGAAATAAAAAAGGCAGCATGAAAAGCTGCAAAGTAAAATGAACGCAGTCGCAAAATCGGCACAAAGCGTCACTTTAAAGTTATATATAACGCAACTATAGCTTGCTCACTCAGTCGTACGCATGTATTTGCACGCACGCACGCACGCACGGACGCAGCCAGGCACGCATACGCTTTCTTTTTTTACGCTTTTAGTGGGTGGGTGTGCTTTTGGCTGGCTTTGTGTTGCTTATGTGTGCCGTTTTTTATAATTGTTTTTGTTGTCATTGTCATTGTTGTTGGTTTTGTTGTTGCTGACGTTAATGTATGCAAGTCTTCTGCTTTTGAGTGCGGGTATTTAAATTTAATTTGCACGCTGAAAAATCAATTAACAGAAAGTAAATGACAGAAAGAGAGGGAAAATATGTCTGCCAGAGTATAGAGGCATCACAATCACCGTCCGTCTTTTGTCTGCGCTAGTCTAATCAAACATGTTGACACATTTTAAAGCTTGCAACGTTAAAAAGCTAAATTCAGTCTAAAAACGTTTTAAATTTTTGCAAACATTGCCATTTTCTATCAGCCATTTGTGCGCTATCAGACGTCAGGAATTATTCAACAGTAGCGAAATGATATACTTGGCATTATGTGTAATATACAAAACAAGATCGTTAAATAAAAAAGTTTTCTTAGATGATTTGAATTACAAAATGACAGTCATGTGAAAATATTTATTGTGACAAAAGCAAGGAAGGTGAAACATTACTATAAATAGTAAATTTTATAAGAAATCAGGTTTTTGTACTTATGGTACGTCCATATGAGCGTGAATCTATAAATCTATATATAGTGACAACAAGTGCTACACCCTTTCGCTTTGTTAGCATGCGACTAAGTGTATTGATTTCTAACTATTATATTTATTTCACATGCAATTGTTTAAGTCGAGTCGTATTCCCAGGTGACATATAAGTACATACATTTAGTTTATTACACTTGGCGCTTGCATATGTACATAATAAAGTAATGTTTACTTTTACACTTCAAAGCACGAATTGCATCACGTGCACAGAACAATATTACAGCACGGTGAAATCCCAATTTACGTGTCGATTTCTTTTGTTTGTTTACAATAAAGTATAATTAATTATAAACTAGAAAAAAAAAAAAATATAAATAAATAAAATAAAACCTAATCGATAAGCGGTTATAGTCGGCAGCTTATACACACGCTCATTTGCTGATAAGAATTTTTGTATGTGTATTTATTTTTTGTATTGTTTAAATTCCACAATAAAAAGCCGCCGCACAGTCATTGTTGTTGTTATTCATTTTGACAAGCTACACAAGAGACAGCGCTGTGGCACTGCCGTCTGCTTTGGGGCGTATGCAGTTCACAAAATCAATGCTCGTCTATTTCAAGTCACATACGCATGTGTATGGCGAGATAGAAAAAATAAATAATATAAATAAATAAAGCCGACAACAACATGCGGGAAACAAATTAAAATTATGTCAACTACGAAGACGCCTTTGTCAACATGGCAAGTAAATGCTCCACGCCGCTGCCATCTCCGTTATCGCGTCTAACGCAACAACTGCACACATCTGGCCAAGCTGTGCACAAGCTACAGAAGCAGCTGTCACTCACATATGCAAAAGATATTTTCAATCAATCGAGACACTTTTGTAGTGCACAACTTTATTATTATTTTCAAGTCATACAATTCGCATGCTATTATTGTGTTATTTTGTTCAAAACTTTATCGCGACAAAAAGTCTGCATACGCGTCGTTACTCTGCAAATGCGTCTGCTTTGAGTTTTTTTTTCCTTCTTTTTCTTCTTAACTAGCGTCATGCTTTCGTATACTGTTTATTTTATTTTTTGTTCTTTTGTATTTCATTAATGTGTTTTGTTAGTTGTTGTAGTTAGCGTTTAGTGACGTTTATGCGCTGTTTGCACTACGTTTGTGTTCGTCTGTTTTTTCTGCCTGTCTGCCTGTTTTATTTTTTTTTTGTTTCACCTAATTAAATATATAAAAGTAATGCCACTTATTGTCAGACTGTCCCTTTTTATGAGCTGATTGTTTTACTGCTTTTATTTTTATTTTGGTTATTTTCGCGCTTCTCACCTGCTTATTTCGCTTTGTTTGTTGTGTGCTTTCCTCTCTTTTGTTACTTGATAAAAATTCATTAACAAAAAGTAAAGGTCGTTAGTTAAAGCGAATGTTTTATGAGTCATTTAAAAAAGAAAAAAAAGGAAACCAAGAAAAGTACAATTAATAAATAGAAAGAAAAAAAAAACGAGTCTAAATAACCGAACAACGAGAGACTAAAAGAAAAAAAAAATGGAAAGGGCGATATCGCTGTTTGTTGTTGGTTAAGTTAGGCGTAACTTATGATTCTCAGCGGAGGCATTTACCACGCATGGGCTTACGTGGCGTATGCGTGTTCTGTTATTTTTTTTCATTATCATGTTTAATGTTTATAAATACTTTTAGCCGAACTGGCAGTTAAGCTCAATGTGTGTGACATAAAGTTTGGTTTTTTATTAAGGTTTAAACATTACTTTAAAATGATTTATATAAATATAAAATTCCTACGCGTTCAGTCAAAATATATACTGTAAAGTATTACAATTTTGTGACATTACTACAGTGCGACTTCCGCAATATTTTACAGAAATTGGTAATTCTGCTTAAAAGCCACTTCCGCATAAATGCAAAATATCTTTTGTGTTCGTATTTTGTATTATTCAAAGAGAACCATTAGCATGATTTATTTTAGCAAAACCTTTCAAAAATCTTGTACAATTTTCTACTTTTTCTATTGGCCAACCGTTTTTAGAAGCTAATACAGATGTAAAAAACTACTTTAGCTTCTAAAAACGGTTGGCCGAGTCTGTTTATGCAATCGAAAACTGACTCAGTGCAGTTTTTATGTCCAAGACTATTAACTCTTGCTGCGATTATGTTTTCAACGCCTATGGCAAGTATATCGCTGGTATTTATTTAGGATTGTACAAAAACTTTTGCTGCTGCTAATAATGATATGAAATCACACCAAGTAAGCTTAAATTTATATAACTGACATCAGCTATTAAAATTAAATACTTGTAACTTGCAAGATGCGGCTTCTAAGACGTTTTTCATGTTCATTAAAAATATCGGCGAAAAAGGATATTTTTTATGTGGTATAATGAAGTCGCTGTTTGCACACGTTCAATCAAAAAAAAATATCGATTTACATAATTTTGCTAACACTTTGCCATAAACCAAAATTGCAAGAGAAACACAAAAAAATAAAGAAATAATCAAAAACAATAAAACCAAAATAAACACACACTTCGCTAAATTGAGCCAATTTGCGGCTAAAAGCGTTTGCACAGCTCAGGCACGGGTTAACCTTGTTAACTCGACAACAATGTCAAAATAGGAAGCAAAAGCGTTTCGCAGCATTTTCCGTCTATTTTTGGGGATTTTTTTCTTTGTTTCTTTTTGTTATTTACTATGGTTTTTTTCTTATTTATTTTTTTGGTCAAATACAATAAAATAAGTTATCGATTTTGAACGAGCATCAGAAGTATTAGAACAAACTGTAGCAAAAGGGTACAAAGCGATTTTGTCTGTCTTCGACTTGCATGTTAAAGCAAGCGACTGTCTACTTTTTCTTTTTCTTGTTTTATGCGAAAGCGTAAAGGCGTAAAAAGAAATTATAGCAAAGAAAAGTAAAAATGTCTTTTGTTCGCGCGTAGAGTATAAATTTATTTTTCACTGCTATGCTTTCCTTGTTTTTTTTTTTTGCATTTTATGTGTGTGTGTACGCGTTTTTTTCTCGGTTCTTTTTTTCATTCTATATTTTACTTGTTTTATTTTGTTGGATTTGCATTTTTGAGCACGTAGCGTGTATAAAATTTACGCCAACGCAAAAACCGAGCAGGCAGGCGAACGAGCGAGCGTATGAAACACACACGACACGACACAGCTCAACGCTGCAAGCTGGCAGGAGCAACCCCCATGGCCAAGCCAGCAACAAAGCAGCCGCAGCGTCGACACCCTTCCATCAGCAGCAACAACAAATATTACAATGACAAACACAACAACAACAACAACAACAGCGACGACGACGACCTCAACATAACCAAGAAACCAACGCATTACAAATTGTAACAGAATGATGGTGGCAGTGCTTGGGGGGGACAGCGGCCGGTTTAGTTAGCGAGTCAAGTGCAAAAAGCTACAAAATATGTACTCTCATATACGTATACATATACATATACATACATATACTCGTACACGATGCCAACAACGACGACGACGACGACGACGACCGCGTTGAAGCACATACAAAGCAACAACAGTGACAGTGTAAAAAAAGTGCCAACACAAGACATGAACATGCATGAAAGTTGGCTGTGAAGTCTGCCCCAGTGCCAGTGTGCGAGTGTGCAGAAGAGAGTAAGTTACTTTACTGCTACTGTGAGTGCGAGAGACACGGTTGAGTTGAGGTGAATTGGCAGCAATGGGGCAACGGCAGGAAGTTGGTAGACAGTGGCAGCGCTGGCAATGGCAAGCGCCTAAAAATGTAAATCCAAAATTGGTAACAAACAACAAAACGAAATAAAAAAAAAAAAACAAAAAAATAAAAAGCATTAAAATAAAAATCGTAAAAAATACGAAAAGCAGAAGAAAATAAAGTATGAAGCAAATAAGAACAAAGATAAAATTGAGCAAAAACACAGAATTTCGGGCACACATGCGAAGCAACAACGACAATAGCAAAAGCAGCTGAGGCATGCGAACGACCAAGCGGTAGCGGCGTTGGTTGTGGCTGTGGCTGTGGCAGCAGCAATAGATGAAAAATTAAAAGATGCGGTAAAAGCAAGACGACTTAAAAGAAATACAGCCAAAGTCAGACAAATTCACAAATGCCACGTAAAATGCTGCTGTTGTTTTTTTTTTTTTTTTTGTTTTGCTGCGCTTGTTGTTCTTGTACATTTCTTTTCTTTTCTTACGCTTTTATTTTGTTACAAAAATAAAACAAGAAAAGTAAGCAAGCAAAACAAGCAAGCAAGCGCCACTTCTACTAGCGCCCGCAACTTAAGCGAGGGTGGCTCGTAACGATCAAAATTGGTGGTGGGTGGCAAAAGTGTGTGCGACACGGCGATTTGCACGTTTCTTTCATTTAATTTTGTGTTTTTTTTTCTTACTTTTTGTTTTTGGGCTTTTGTTTCATTTGCGTTTTGTTTTCGTTTTTTGGTTACTTTTTTTTCTGTTTTCGTTAGTGGAAATACACACAAGGGTGCAATGACTGCAGGCAAAGAGCAAAACAACGAAAACAAAGGCAACAAGAAAACAAGAAAACTTTTGCAAATAGCAGCGAGCAAGTGATGGCGATAGCAGTCAGCGCAGCGTGTATTGGGTTATATGCTTCTTGCTGTTGTTGTTATTTTTATCGTTGTAGGCTGTGACAAGGGGTGTTGGCTTTGCTTGCTTGGCACGCTTGACACGTCAAAACAAAGCGTCTTTGTGCTTATTTTTTAAGTGTTGCTAGTTTAAAATGAACAAAAAAATGTTTTGTGTGTCAAAATCAAGTTTGGCTAAAATCATCTTTTAGCCATAAATAAAAAATGCATAAAAATAAAGGCTTAACCTTGATTTGAATTGGGTCTTAGCGCAATCATGGTCAATCGGTCAATCGTAGATATACTCGGTATATCTTTTTGTTTTTGCTTTTTTATTTTTTTGTGACATTGCTGACTAATCATGCGGCATAATAAAGTGCCGGGCATAGAGGCAGCAGATCTGGCCCAATGTCTGCCGAAATTGCCAAACAAACAAAGTGAGGAAGTAAGAAAGGAAGTTAGTGGAATAAGGGGGGCGAACAAAATGGAAATTTAGCCATTTTAGGTGCCTTTTTTTTCTTTTTTTTACTTTTTTGTGTCTGCTATCGATTTTTCTGTTTTGCAGATAGCCGTTGGTTTTTTTATTTTTTTTTATTTATAGAACTTTCGGCTTACCCATGTCGCGCCTAATCTAGATTGATAACCCATTCAATGTGATATGAGTTTAGGGTCAGTTTAGAACCAATTTAAGTTAGGGATGTGTGGGAAAGTTGGCAGTTTTGGCATTTTGCTTTTGTTAAGATTACAATATCGGAAGAAACACATGCCAAACTACTTAACACTAAGCCTGGCGCCAATATGTTAATTATTTTTATTTGTGCAGATAGCAGAATAAATCGTGAATTTACAGCTAAAGTGAAAGTAATTTATTGAATAAAAAGTGAAAAAACGAAAATAAAGTAGAAAGGACTGTGACTTCCACGAAGTACGCTACGGCACAGCTGCCTAAGCAAAGATATATACACATATGTAGCTCTATATTGCAAATTCAATAACCTTAACAGCTGTTGTGGCAGGATGGTGGAGGTGGTGAAGGTTCGGTGATTTTGTGTATTCTATTTTTATATATTATGTAATTCATTAAAATATTTCTTGGAAGACACTAATTAGGGCAGTTTTTGTAATTAATTTGTTTTGGATAAAAATAAAACTTTCTTTCTGCTAATAAGCGCTCTGAGCTATATATAAATAATAAGTAAACAACCTGGAAATGATTCAATTTAACGTGTTTGAATTTTGTTCAATTATAAATAGAAATATTCCGTGACAGTGCAAAAAAAATTAAATAAAAATGAGTTAATAAATTGCATTTATAGTCACATAAACCTTTTGTAAATTTTTGGCAACATATGAAAATTTCGAAATATGCTATACGAGTATAGGAACTCTGCGTAATCGATATGTATGTTTCCAAGGTAAAAGACCGAAGCTCATTATAAGGAAAACACTTTATTTTTGTAACATTTGACAGACGAATTGGTTTCTTAAATTCCGTGTGCTGAAGGCTAAGCTGCTGCAGGCTCCTTTCAGTTGAAAACTTTAAGTCTTAAATCATATCGAATTTTTTTTTAGTTTTAATGATAATATAACCTCAAAAAGAAACGGATTAGGCAAACACAAGTTTGTATAAAAGAGAAAAATACCGCATGCAAAAAAGAATTATGTAAAATTTTATGCATAGATATGACAACTTTTTGAAGTTGTGCATATAATATGCATAATGCCCCTTAAACAAGTCAAAACGCAAAGTTCATGTGAAATATGTTAAAGTTCAGTATTTGTAGCTAACATCAAACTTTGACCTGTTAGCGTGTTTCATATTGAAAGTACTTCTCAGCTTTTTTGCATCACACCATTAAAAAAAAAAAATTGAAATTGGTTAAAATGTTGTATTAACTTTAAAGCCATTAAATGGTTGCCGCAAATAGAAGTTTAGCATGCACGTCTATGTTAGTTACTGATTTATTAAAAGATAAGACTTAGTTATTCACTTTTTATTTTCACATATTTAACAGGGACCAGAGTTTTATGTAATTTAAAGATAATGCAAGAACCATATAACATATGCACATATCTAATACATATGTGAAGTGGCACCAGCAATTATGTGTCTAGCTACATAGCAAAGCAGTAAAAGCAACAGCAGCAGCCATATTGACTTTAAGCATTACAAAGTCAAAACGTAAAAGAGAGAAAAAAAAAAACAAAGCAGAAATAAGAAAAATAGCCAAAAAATATTTTACTGCCATTGTGGCTGCTGTTGTTGTTGTTGCTTTACGCTATGGCGTATTCTGCTGCAACATTTTTTTTTTTTGCGAAACTTTCTTTCAGCGTACATTACCTTCAACTACGTTTGCTTGTGTATCGTTGCTTTGTCTGTAAGTATATGCGACGACTGTCTGATGTTTAGCCCGATGACGCTGCTAAGCAGTAGATATTCGTGTTGTTTTAGATATGCCGTGTTATACGCGCAAAACCAAATTCAAATAAAAAGAATTTATATACGCAAAACGTTGGCAGTTAACGGTACACTTTTATTTCTTTGCACTTTTTTTGTTTGCTCGTTTTATTTTGTATTTGCTTTTGCTTTTTGTAGTTAAAAATAAATTAAGCCAACGGAGCAAATAAAATTAAATCAAAAGTAAAAAAAATTGACTGATGTGGTGGCACACGAAATTTTTTTTTTTATTAATGCGCTTAAGACGACGCAAACACACAAGACAATGGTGGTGGCGGTAGCAGCGGGCGGTGGCGCATGCACGAAAAATATACAAAAACCAAAATAAATAAAAAGGGGGAAAACAAAAACAACAACAAAACAACGAAAGTTAAATTTATTAATTTGGAATATCTTTTTTCTTCGTTGTGCTATTATTAAAGAAAAACGAAATAAACGTTGAACTTTAACAAATGGTTAAGACGACGGTGACGAGGGAGACGCGGGCGGTTGGGCTATATCGGGTTGTGACACACAAGTATACCGTATAGTTGTTGTTGTTGTAGCGCAAATGCCGGCGGCGTAGCTGTTGTTGATTTTATATTTGTTATTAATTTGCTTTTGCTTGCTGCTGCTTGGTGCTGCTTTTATAATAAATTGCTTTTATTTGGTTTTTCGCTGTATAAATAATTTCCTTTTGTTTGTGTCAGCCGAATACTATTTCTTCTGCTCTTTGCGATTTAAATTTGATTTTTTTTTTGTTTGACTTTTTTCTTTTAGCTAAATTTTTTGTGTTTTTATAAAAATTTCTTTTCTTGTTTTGCACTCACACATACATATGTGCTGATGTTTACAAACTTTTCAAGAGCGCCGCAAAAGAGCGTAAGTAGTCCAAGCAAGTGTGTGCGTGAGTAAGGGAGAGCGAGCACTAATATTCTTTTATAACTATTATTTATTATATATTTCTTTTGCTAGCTTTGTGCAATAATTTACTGATGCTTATGTAAATTCTTTTTTTTTTTCTATTTAATATATCTGTATACTTTTTATGCACATAAATTCTATTAAATTCCACGTACACAATTTATTTCTGTTGCGATTTAAATACTTTTTTATATACAAAAAACATATAAAATATTTTTTTGTTTAAATTAAACGACGACGTCAGCTTTATGTTGACTGTGTTGTGAGAGCGTAATAATAAACATACACGTCGTATGTACGTACATATACTCAGAGTAACTGCAGAGAGCGCGCGCGAGCGTGAGAGAAAGTTCTTAGTATAAGACGATAAACGACGACGACGACGGGGAACTAACGAATAATGTTTAAACAATACGCGCAGCGTTTAACAAACAAAACATCCAGTCAGCAGCTGATCTCAATGAAGACTGAATAAATTTTTGTTTCGCATCAAAGCAGAACAGCTGCAGCGCCGGCAGTAGTAGTTATCGGCTTCGCCACGTACGAAGTTGTCGTCGTCAACCGTCGTCTTCTCTTCCTCTTCTTATCTACATCGGCAAAGAGAAAAACATGGCACATACATTCGACGCGAGCGTATAACGGCATGCAATTGAGGGTAAAGTCTATGCATGAATGATGAGTAAGCCTATTATGAGCGTACGTACCGGTATTTACTGACACTGTGTAGGTGCCAAAAGAGCGTAAGCAAGTGCTCGAAAATGGAATTTGCGAGCGGGTGGCATGCGCAAAAAACGGTTTTGCCACCATTAGCGGAACTATTTGTATACACGCTGCTCTTTCGAATTAAAGCCGGAAAATCGCAACTGCGGGGGTGTCTTTTTTTTTAAATCGTAATTGTGTTGTTGCTTTGCCTTTATTATTAATGTCCGCTTGCGCTCTCTTCGTTTATGCGTGTGTTTCGTTTTACCAAACTGGGGAGCACAACACTTAACGCATTTTAATGAGAGGAGTTTTGCGGCATTTGGTTTATCAGTTTTCTCTCTTGTTCCAGCGTAGCTGTTGTTGTTGTCGACCGCCAGCACCACCCAAAATTCGCACAGTGGAGCATATTGTTGCAATTATTACTTCATTCATCAATTTTTATTATTGTTGCTTTGCCTTGCCTTGGTTCAACGCTGAAGCAATTTCTGTAGCATGTTGCGAGAAAAAGCAGAAATAATGATGACGTTGTTGCTTTGTCATTTTTGTTGTAGTTTTTTGTTGCTTTTTTGTGGTTCTTCTTTTGATTTATTTTATTTTCGCTGCTGCTAAATGTCAAACGATACAAGTTATGCGTTGAGTTAACTTCGCGGGGCTACAAGAGAAACATTTGCTTGATGATTTGATGATTGCATATTTTCAGTCAGCTGTTTTTATAATTTAAAAAGTTGCTTTTGCATGTTGCTGTTATTGTTAATTAATTTGAAATATAAAACAGCTGACGTGTAATTGTTTGTTTTTTTTTTGCTTTGCAAGTTTGATTGACTTTTTGAAATTTATTTGTAATAGACGCCAGCAACAATTTCAGTTTTATAACGAATAGTCATAATAATCATAATAATCTCAATCCAACCAGTTTCTGTGGTTTGTTTCTGAGTCATTATTTAATTGCATAATCGCAATCGCAGCTGGAAATTTTGTAGCATTCGCCTTACTCATCAATACTGACACAGTGAATGTTTTTTTGCCTGCTTCTCTGGTCTTGGGCACGTATTTTCCCATTCTAGAGACTGTTGTCGGTATTCAGTTTTATGGTTAGACAATCGTGTGACATTTGTGCGTATTTTAAATCAAATTAAGCTTGTTATAATTATTATAATATGTACACATAATTTTGTGGAAACGCGAAAAATATAAAATCTCCAAACAAAATGCATCTGACTAAAAAAGCAAAGCTATGAGATTAACTGTTAAAGCAACTAATATTAAAAAAATATAAATAGTAATATGTATACATATACATACATACAGAAACATGTATGCACATAGTAATACAGAAAGTCGAGAAAATAATTAATCCTTATAATTAGTTTGCTCAGACTTTACACAGGCAGCCATTTTGTTATTCTTTTAAATGAGAGTACTGGGATTATAATTTCTTAATGACTAATGGAATCGTAAGGTACGTGGCTGCAGAAAAAACTTTTAAATGACTACATGCTGCTTTATGACCAATAGGCTTATTTCGACTAAAAAAAAAGTTCATTAAACAAATGAGCATAATTATAATTTCTCATTAATAAGGCAGAGTCGTGAAAACTCTGCATGTATTATGAATAGCGCACATAAGAAAATGATGCATATATAAAATTTTTGTATAAATGTTTAAAAGTGAATCTTGAAATATATAATTGTTCAGAACTATGTATATTTGCTTCGGATTTTTAACAATGTTGCTAGGACCGTATATTTTTTTCCTAGAACAGGATTACGATATTACCATATATTTGATAGGTTTCTGTGCAATGCAGTTGCGTTATACAATAATAACATTTTTCGATTCGGCTTCTGGCATGGGCATTAAGGGCAAACCTGTGACCAGTGGTTTATGTTTTAACTGCTCATACACAATTTGCGTTTCCACAAGATTACAAGCGTTCAGCATGAACATGGAGTCTTCTGCTTGCCTTTGGCTTACTGTAGGCAGTCAGTATGTTGGCCGCAATTGTTGATTACTTTGTTTGCATAGCTTTAATAAACAAAGGCACAACGTGTATGACAATTTCCAACATAATTAATCAAATAACAACTTAATTTTCATTTTGGTCTTCCCAAATACCAAAGAAAAAAGGGAGAAAAGCAAAAAGGTTTGTTTAGTTTGTGGTTGATGCGGTAACTCGGTGCTATGTCAACGTCACGTTTTGCAATTAAGTTAAATAAGCAATTTTGGAATTTTTTGCTGGCTTTGCCACTCTTGGGCATATTTTTCATTGTTTTCGGCTTTGCCAGCAAGCATAACCTGCTCTTTGCAGTTACAGATACGTTACATACTCGTAAATACTCAATAAGAAAAAACACTGTCGCATATAGGAGAGGTTCAATGATGCGACGACTATACAAAGAAAAAGCAAATCTACGGAAAGTAACGAACGATTACATTTGTAAAATACACACTTTATTTAGACAACAACAACAACAACAAAAATAGCAACAATAATAACAACAAACGAGTATACAAGAGCAAATTTATATTTTTTGATTACACATGAGCGCAGAAAACAAATCGTAGGAAATTCAATAGAGCAATATATGTAAGAGTAAATAACTTGATAAAAGAAAACAAGACAGCAAGACAAGAAAGCACAAAATACAAAAAGCAAAAACAAATAAGAAAATGAAGAAAAATTGAATACAATTTCAACAGTAAAATGACAATTTGATGGCTTACATACATTGTCTATTTTGCCTATCGAAAATGGCTGGGAAAAAATAAAATGAAATCAGCTAAATCAGCTGATAAAGCAACGACGACGACGGCGGCGAAAAGCCAAACGTTGTGCAAAGAAAAAGAAAAAAAAATATAATAATAATAAAACAGCTTAGAAAAAAAGCAACAATATGATGGCAACAGTGTAGCAAGAAAACCCTACGACAACAACAACAATAGGCAACATTTATAGCAAAATAAACTATGCAAAGCATTGTGGCATGCGAGACGAGGGTGTCTGGGACTGTGGCAAAGCAATTTTCAATTGAAATCGAATGCGTATGAATTTGCCCATATGGAAAACAGTTAAGCATGACAGCGCTGTCGTCGTCGCACATTATCAGGGTGGGCGAGGCGTGCAGGCGAGCGCGGCGAGATGCGCTACGAAGCGTTGACGGGCGTTTGCGATGTGTGCCGTTGATAAGCAGCGGTCGAGTCGAAGCGGCAATGATTGTGACTGTAACCGAGCCTGCGGCTGCGGCTGCGTCTGTGACTGTGACTGTGGTGGGCAACGTAAAGATATGCGAGTTACGCTCATTTCATGCTGGCAGAGTTTTTCGTTGGCTGGCTACATACAACTTGCCGCAAGCAAGACGTCGTCGACGCTGCGGGATGTACATACATACATAGTATATAGTGTGTAGAGTGTGTAGTGTATAGTGTATAGTATAGTGAACATTATCAGCGTAGCTGATGATTAGAATGACGAAAAAGAAAAAGTCACCCTCCAAGTGTACAATCAAAATTCTTTTATAACGCTTGCGTGTGTGTGTGTGTGTGTGTATACATATGTGATTTTTACTTAGCAAATGCTGCTGGTGACGCGCGCGGCACATAGTTGGAGTGCGCGGGTGTCAAACAACGTCGATGACTTTCTGTTTATTTAAGCTACATACGTGAATGTATGCGCTGCTGTGCTTCCCCTTTTCGCTCTTCACTTTTTCTTCCACATGTCTGATGTCTTTGTATATTTGTATAATTTTTTTTGTTTCTATGTGCGCTGTGCTGCTACACCCTCACATTGTTTAGCACTGCATATGCTGGCTTAGCGTAGTTTTTTGCTTTTTTCGCTATCGTAACGTATTTGTTTGCTTTGATGCTTCATTACTTTGCATTTGTTTTGTGCGCATTGCTGTTATTGTTATTGTAATTGCAGTCGTAAAGAAGTTAAATGCTCATTATTAGTTTTTTGTTTTTCTCTTTTTCTTATATGCGAGCATGGCTTATCAGTTGAATTTCCTAAACTAAGCCGCAGAGCAAATGAGTTTGGACATAAATCTCATACGCCCGCTTTCACTTGCAACCACTGGCAGCAACAACAACAGCAACAACAACAACAAGAACAATAGCAGACCATAGCCAGCATCATTTCATAGGTTTGGTTCTTGTGCTAATGCATGCTGTTGTTGTTGTTCGCACATTGTCAACTGTCAAATGAGGCGTATACATGCTTGTGTATATAAATGCGGTCACTTGCAAGTGAGCGACCGAGACAACAACAACAACGGCAGCAGCAGCAACATTTGTTAGTTCCAACGAAACGGACACACATGTGGCGTCAATTATGAGGCGTCTTTTTGCACACGTGTCCCTCTCGTTTCGTTTTCTCACCACTCAGCCACCATATCACATCACGCACAGCATCTTCCCTACAGTCGGTATACTCCTGCTGCCTGCATATGCGAGCGAGTTGGCAATATGTATTGAACTCGTATATGTTGTTCATCAATTGTTCGACGTATGTTTGCTTATTTGTTTGTCTTTCTTGGGTTCAATAAAAATTATCGCTATGTAGTAAGTGAAAAGCAAAGCAAAGTAAGGCAAAAAATAAATATAAATACAAATAAATGTACATACATATTTACTATGTAAATGTCTCGGGTGGGTAAATGCTTGATTTTTATTAAAGTTGTGATAAAAATGTTAATGGCGAGTGTTTGTTCTTCGTGCTTTTTTGTTTTCTTTGTGTTTGCTCATTTTTGCAATGTACAAAAAAAAAAAATATCATTGGCATACACGTGTACGTAGACCGCAGTTGGCATTTTTGTTTCGCTTTGCAACAATTAATTGCATTTGAAAGGTTAAATGCTCATATGAATAACAGTTTGGGAGCTGCGCTATGTTTGCTAAGATGATTGGTTTCTGGCTTTGTCTACATGTACAACTATGCTTGGAATCCAGGTGCGAAAAAGGTGCAACGTAAATGGTTTTAATGTAATGTGGGATTTATTGCACAAGTACACTGTGAAATGTCTGCCACATTAATTTGAGTTGTGCGAATTGCGAATGACGTCACTGATGCTCTTAACGATTTCGACGACTACATAGTGGACGGTTGGGTGATCCTTTGAATTGATACCTTTTCGTAGATCATTAGAGAAGAAGTTACAATCTAACTGAGCTTGAAATAGTTTTTTTTTTTTTTTTTATAATGATTTGATATAAAAAACCCGTATATTAGATGATTCTGGTTAACTTTAAATTTATAGTGTTACAATTGACTTAGTTATTGTTATAATGTAAATTTGCCACTTGTTTAAATATTAACGACACGTTCACAATTTAAGATTGACTTTCCTCACAAAACCTCCTGGTGCTTATCAGCGCACTAATAACCTAATCTAATTATTACTCGAAAATTAATGACCTTGTGAAGCACATTTAGCACACTAATAGTTAGGTAAAAAAAAAAAACTAAAATAATATAAACAGTGTGTACTTAAAACAGCTAAATGCAGAATGCCACCATACGGCTTCATTAGCACACACTCCGACTCTGATATAAATATAACATTTTGACGTCAATGCTGACAAAAAAAAAAAACTCGTTAGTGCCATGATAAAAAAAATGTAAAAAATACGAAAAAAAAAATTGGGAAAAAATAGAAAAGCCTGCATTAAATAACAGCAAAAACAACAAGAAAAAAAGTAATACAGCACGTAATTTGTTATCATATCAGAAAAAAACACGGAAAAATGGAAATCAGTGTTTGTTGTTTTATCAGTATTCATAACGCACTGACTCACATTGGTTAGCATAACGAAATAAAAAAACAAAAAAAAAATAATAAAAAATGAAAAAGGAATAGACCCAAAATAAAAAAACAATGACACCGTGATAAATGAAGTTTGAATAGCAACGCAAATATAAAGCACAAAAAAATGTGATGTGGGCGTTGTTTGTTATTTGTACAGCAAAAATATTGAAAATATTCTAATATGGCATATTGCCGCCTACTGACTGCTGTCTGCTGTCAAGTAAACATCTCACGCACGCACGAGTGATGTGCAAACGGAGCAGCTTCAAGTCAAATGGCATTGAAGCAAGTTTAAATCCTTAAATTTGAACTTGCGTAACACGCTGAAAAAAAAAAGAAAAAACTAGGGAAGAAGCATAGCTAAAGGAGACGTGGCAGCAATAACTCAATTGGCAAATGCAAACAATTTTGCCTTTTTCTTTTGCCTGCAGTTCTCTGGCGTTGCCTTGTCTCGCTTCACTTCGCCTTCGTTTGACTTTGCTGCGCATTGAGTTAGTTTAACTAAATTAAGTTTAGTTCACCTTGGGCTTACGCAGTTGGGTAGGCAGTGGCTAGGCTAAGGTTCAAGGTTAGCGCCTCAAATGCGATTAAGTTAAGCGAGCGTAGCCGTCACTAAAAGCTAGCCACAGCCATCCAGGCATTCAGCCAGCAGCATTTGGCATAATCACTTAACATGACTTTAAACTAATAACTTGGCAATTGTGCGGAATGTTGATGAAGTTGCCAAGTCAGCCTACGAGGGTAGGGTAGTTAACATTAAAGCTCTGCCACTTATTCGTGGTAAATTTCGGTGTGTATATCTGTGTGCGTGTGTGTGTGTGTGTGTAGATTACATATCCTGCTGAGTTTGTGTGTAAATGTTTGTGCATGTGCGGGTGTGGATTGTGAAAACACGCCCATTAATGGACACAGCCATAATGGACATCAATGAGCGTCGACGTCGACATCGTCGCAGTCAACGTTAACGGCATTGTCGGCTGCCACGCCAGCAGCTTTGGGATGATATGCGTGTCTCTGCTTTAATTTGTGAACAACATAATACAATATCGTATATAATTTCCATTGTGTGTAGCTCTGAGAGTGCCATCTGATGATGGTGATGATGGTGATGATGATGATGATGATGATGACATTGTACTATGTGTGTGCATGAATGTGGAAACGAACGCATGCAGAAGTAAATGCTTGACTGCATGATAAAAGCTTTAATTGAGCGCATACATAAATGGTAACATGCTCGTCTATAGTTTTCCTAATGGTGTTAATTGCATTGTTGTTGTTGTTGTACTAATATTACACTGAAACAATTGCAAATGGTTAATATAAAGGAACAGCCTTTTTTGAGTGGTACTTGGCATTTCAATTGTTTTAGACAAGCATGTCTGTAGTCCTTCTTGTTAAGTTTATTTGCTGTTTGTTACACTTGTTGAAAACTATATGAATTTGACTCAGGCTTGACGGCATTTCAAACAGCAACACTGCCTCAATGTTTTCTTAAAATACTTAGAGCGCCTTCGTTACATAAAACGAAACACAGAATATTTATGTGAAAATGACAAAACAAAAGAAATTTATGTATATCAGCTTTTTTATGTTTACAAAAGTTTTATTGAATCGTAAAAACAAATTTTATGCCTGAACTTGAGGATTTTCTTCTGCAGGATTAACTTTCATAAATACGAGATTTCCATTTTATTATTATTTTCATTTATTTCTAAGGTCAAGATCAAATTTGTTCTCGTCAGACAGTATTGTCGTAGGGTCCCTGGCTTAGTTTGCTCTTGTAACTTTAAACTACACATTTAAAGTTGGAAAAAATTTATACAATGGCAACTGAGTATTTTTTTTTTAAAGTAGTGATTTTCTCTATTTTTTTTTTTGTTAACAGCATTTTTCATAAATATAAATAATAATGAGAATTATAAACGGAGAATTTTTCAAACGCAATTCGTCTTAAAGCCGAGGCGATCATTTATCACAGTGTATTACATTAATAATTTATATTAAATGTGAACACCCACTGTGACAACAACTACAGCTGCACAACAGCGACAACAACGATAACAGTGACTGAAACAAAACCACCAACAGTAATACCAATAATGCCAACAACAACAAAAACGAACAACGACCACGATAACTGAGAATCGAGCTAACCGTGCCGAAACCAATGCACGATAGTCATCACTCAAGCGTAATTCATTGTAAACCGATACTAGTTCACACAACTTAACGCCGACTGCTGCCGGCATGTCCCTCCACTGCCACCCTCAACCAGCGCAGCCCACCTCAACCCACTACCTGCCGCAATTACAAACAAGCCAACCTATGGCATCACATCATGGGCCTTTGGGCTGAGGACGCGCAGCATTTGCGGAGACGTACGCAAACGTTCTGTGTGTATGAGCTTGCCACTAAGCGTTGTGGTGCTAGGTGGGTGGGAGGATGGATGGATGGTTGGATAGGTGGCTGGCATGTAGTTTGTAGCTGGTGCCGCCTGATTGTCACAAAATCTAAATTTCATCAGCAAGTTCGTGTGGGCGCAGCAATAATACTTAGACCCAAAGTGGCGAAAACGGGCGAAAAGGCACGAATACGGGCAAAAATGGGGGGGAGGTAGCCATCACGCGAAATGATAAAAGCGCAATTGTGATTTATGAATGCTTTTTATGCGCGTCTAAAGTTACTGAAATAATGACCATTATAATCATGAAGATGATGGTAATAATGAGGATGCTCTTGTTGTTGTTGCTGCTGACAACGTTTGACAGCACGAAAACCGATTTTGATTATAATGAGTCGCCTAACATGGCGTATGCGCGACGGCGTGAGACTTTTCCTTGTTAATTTTTACTTTTCTTTTTTATTTGTTCATTTTTATATGCAGACGCGATTTTTCTTTGATGAAAAACAAAAAAAAAATTGGAAAAAACTGAAAATGCCAAACTTTTTTAATTTCTAAACACAATTTGTGACAAGCAAACACAACAGCAAACAGCAACAACAACAGCGACAACAGCAACACCAAAGCAAAGCTGATGATGTACAACAAAGCATTTTAGAGCGAAAATTGGGAAGCAGCAGCAGAAACAAAAAAAAAAAAAATTGGAAAAAACAAAGAACCAAGGGAAAAAAATTGTATAAAAAAATTCTTGCAACAAAATAAACTTTGCAACGCGTAAATTGGCAAATTCCGCTTTTATGTTGTGAAAAATTTAACCTTTTCTGCTCATATTCTCTTTTTTTTCAGATTCAGCTAAAGGATCTCATGTCACGTTTCGTCTTGTCGCTCGTGCTGCTGTTGCTCAAAGCTTATGCTGCTGCGCTTGACTTTTGTTGCCTTTGGCTTGCTGTGACATTTTTTTCCCACTATGATGCGCGCTGATTTTTATTTTCTTTATTTTTTTTATTTTTGTTTAATTTATTTTTTTATTTCTTCTGTTCTTGCTTATGTGTTTTTGTAGCGGCGCCACTTATCAAGCGAAACCAGCACCGAGCCAGCGACCGACCAAAGGCCCACCCAAAGTTGTTTTACTATTTTTAGGTTAAACCCTTAACAATTTTTTCTCGACTTGTTAAAAGTGTCAATTTACGTTTTACGAGGCATGCCCGCACACACATACTCACACACACACATACAAACACATTCAAACAGCTTTTTCCACCACGCTCAGCTCGGTTATTTTGATTTTTCCTGTGAATTTTTTTTATGTGTTTTTTTTTTTCGGGATATTTTTGTAACACGCGCTTAAGTACGCGTGGGCGCCTACAAAAGGCTACAGCAGGCGCATTGGCTGGCGTTTGCAAGCAACTGCGGGCGCACAGCTTCACCGTAGTTGCTTGCATATGCGCTGGGACTGCGCGCCCGCAGTGGGCATCATGTGGCAACCCCCAATTCCTTGCCACTCAAGTGGCTGGTGCGCAGCAGCTGGCGATGCTTTGCTCGGTTACAAAACGGCTGCGTATGCGGGTCTAAGGGGTGCAGTACACACTGCAGAGGTGGGGGCAATGCCTCGATAGCAGGTGGTAGCGGTCTGAGTGTTGAAGTGTGCGCAATATGTGTGACTCCTGTGTATCCTTTTTGCTAGACGTTGTCGTCGTTGTCGCTGTCGTTGTTGTTGTTGTTTTTGTTTTGTAGCTCCAGCTGTGCAAGCCAGCTTGTTGTCAGCGCGCAGCAGACGACAAGCATCGATGACAAAGACAAGCAAGCCAAAGCAGGCAGGGCAAGCTGGCAAGTGTATTTGTATGCTGCGCGCAGTTTGCCGGGGCGCGTTTATGGGGATGTGCATGCGTGTGGACGCACACAGCGCCCGCAGGCGGCAGACAGGCAGCTTGGAGCTTATTGTATTACCACATACGTTCGCTCACTTGCTCGTCGCTCCTTTGGCGCTGGCCTGCTGCTGCTGCTGCCATTGCCGTCACTGCTGCTTACATTTACTCCTTTTTCTGTCGGAAAATTGCCAATTAAAATCTGACAACGCTCTCGGCTCATAACGGCCGCAGGAGCAACACAAGGATATGGCATAGCTGCTATGCTTGTAAATTGTGCTTTTTAGTTAACTTTGAGCCGATTATTTGACTTGGTGTGTGCTTTTTTTCTTTCTTTTTTTATTTTTTTTTTTGTCATACTTTGCTTTTGTACTGATGCTGCTGCTGCTGCTCGATTTTTCGATATTAAGTGCGGTACGCAAGTACAAAGCAATTAAGTTGAGCTTTGTCTGCTTTGATTTTTGCCAGCATGCGCAAGGATTTAACAACGAAGAGAAAAGCCCACACGATCCAAGCGTGGGTATAAGTTGAGCCAAAGGCATAGCAGCATTAAGATTGGCTGTTAAGTACTAAAACAGTTTTTAATTGGTGCCTTTGACTACTCAAAGCCGCTGCTGTTGTTGTTGTTGTTTGTTGTGACATTCGTAGTCTTCCACTCACGGCATGATATCTTATTTGCTCAAAAATGTGGTCCTTAGTTTGACATTTAAGGAAACTTACCAAGGTTTGTACTGTGCGTGTACTATAGATAAAATCTGATGGCTGACTTACCTGTAAATAGAATAAGAAAAAATTTTTCATTATAGTTATAATACGATATATACATGTTTAATTTATTTTATGTTTCAGAAATACCCCACGGAAATAAAGCAACGGTTATATGTTACGTCGAAAAGGCAAAGTACAATAAAATGTGCGCAAGTAAAATTTGCTTCAACACTCTGCTGTGTGTGGGAAAGAGTCGAAATGGATCCGCTTGGCTGGTAAACCTGTCAAAAGTCAAAGTTCCTAATGTGACAGGTGCTTGGACTATGTCAGTAAAGTAAGGTTACCTATCAAAGAGATTATTGAACACATTACATTTGTATATTTGTCAGTCTAAGATATGTATGTCACATTTAAATTTGAGGCATTATAGAACTGAAGACTTGAATATAAGAAGTTTGTCAAAGCTAATGCATTTAAATGAAACCACAAAAGAGCTGCTTTCAGGTCATACACAAGGATTACGACAGACTTAGAGAAGAGCTCAGGGAATTAAAGTCTGAAGCTGCCTGTCTTGGCTGCGTCTGTAGGCTTGGGAAACATTTTCGCATTGAAGTTAAGAAATCATATATTCATGCTTCTTTGGTTTTTTATTTTTTTTTTATAAGAAAATAAATGCAAGAATTTGTCACACTCAGGGTAAAGACACATAATCCCAAGTAAATCTAACAAACTTTTGCCACAACTGTCGACGAGAATAGTTTAATGCAAAAGGCACAATAAGTTAAGTTTGTTTCACAGCAATTTCTCTTGCTTTGGTCCTCTATACAAAGTCTGCATACTTTTGTGAGCGGAACCACCCGCTGGTTTCTTGAAGCCATGCAAAATACATACATAAAATATTGATTGATGAGCAAACATAAGTTTCAAAGATTGATGATTGATAGTGTCACATAAATATTAACAATTCATGACGCATACAAAACTTGCCATGAAACGAAAGCATACGAGAAAAAAGAAAAGAAAAGAAAACGAAAAAAAAAAAAATAAAAAGAACATAAGGAAAGATTGACAGTAAGCACGTAAAGTGCAAAGTACGAGCATAAGTCAAAATAAATCTTCTGCTAACTTTCGGCGTTGTTTGTGTGCGAAACAAGAACAAAATAAGAAAAAAATAATACAAATAGGAAGAAGCAAAATATATATATTTATATAAGGCAACACACACAAAATAAAAGACATTGAAAATTACCGAAATGAGCAGCAGCTGGGAGATGGGCGATGGATGTTGGGAGAGTGTGAGCACGACATAAACAAAAATTCATAGAATATTAATGTGCGAGTGTTCGAGCCGTGCTTGCATAACAACGCAACGGTTGACAGTTGAAATCGAGCACGGCAAAGTCAAACGCGCAGCCAAAAACAAAGTCAACGCCAGCCAAAACGTCTTCCCACTTCTGAGGGGGGAGCGGAAGTCGACTTAGATGGCGCGTGCACGCACAGTTTCGTTATTCGCTTTTTTCTTTTATGCCACTTCTCTTCCTCTTCTTTTATTTTTATTTATTTTGATTGGCATATCAAGTTATCGCTGAGACCAGGTGTCAAAGTGCAGGTTTATTGGCATTAATACAATTATGTTGGGGGCAATGCTCGTAATAATGTTAAAGAAATTACACACTTTAACTTTAACGTAGGATAGGCAGAGGCAGCTGCCAAGCTGATATTTATACTTGGCCCCCAGCACGCCGCCGAGGTCGGGGATTAAACGTTTTAAAGCAGCTAATCGAATTGTTGTGATAAGGAAGTTCTTTATGAATGTTAAACATATTTTCTCCCTTTGTTTCAGCTTCCCAATTTATCTCTTATTACTTGCTCTTGTCTGGAGTTGTGCAAAGAATATGATATTGTGTCACTGTATAAAGAAGAAAACTTGAAAATCTGATAACTCAAATTATTTTGAAATGGCTGTGCTAATACCCAGGGTATTTAAGTACATTATTAGTTATTATTATTATTATTATTTTGAAAAAAGAAAAAGCGTATTCCAATCTTTTTATCAATAATTGCTCAATAGCTTATGCATCTGTTCATATATAACATACATATCAGCAAATTTATTTTGTATAAATTTAATATGTAAAACATTAATCGATAAAACAGCTGTTTACCCAAAAATGTTCTCTAGGTTCGCTATATTTAGATCATATAATAAAATCATATAAAAATAACTGTGCGTTGGACAGCTCGAAAATAACATAAACAACTTGGCTTACTTTGTAATGCTTACAATAATATGTAGTTGTATTATAATTACGTAAGTATAATCACGGAATTGAGTGACTCAACGCAAAACACATACAATATGTCATACTAAAATAAGAATAATCGATAACATTTGTCGCATCGTTTCAATAGCAAGCAATCAAAGCATTTTATTTCCCGCACATATATAAAACAAGAACTTGACAAATTCTGCAGCACACTTGACTAATTTGCAGCAACAATTGTCTGGGCCTTAGCAACAAGTGGGTGGGTGTGGCATATGTACAATTACAAAAGACAAAAAAAAAAGAAAGAAACAAAAACAATAACCCAAAATGACAACTTCCGCAAAAAGTAATAAAAAATAAGAAAGAAATATATCGAGAAAAACAGAGAAAGCAAACGGAAAAAGACAATTCAAAAAAGGCAACATGCACGGGTGCAGCTAAAAATAAAAAAGCGAAATAAATAAATTTATGGATTTATGCGCACATACGTACTGTCGGCCGTACAGAAGCAAAGCCTATGGCCGTTGTTGTTGGCATATAATTCGTAGTTGTTGTTGTTGTAGCTGCTGCTGTTCTTTTGGGTTGGCTTAGTAACAGCACAACAACAAATGTCGCATGCAACATAAAGAAAATAAAAATTTGTACTTTGCCTGAAGTTTGCCATTGGAATGCGGGCAACAGAATTTATTCCAGAGCAAAGCAGCGCAGCACCAATGTAACATAATAAAGCGAAAAGGAAATAAATAATAGAAACAACAAAAAAAAGAAAAAAAAAAAACGCTCGCACTGTTTTTACATTTTTGTCACGTTTGGCATTCACTCATTTGGCAGCAGCAGCAGCAGCGTCACCAGCAGCAACAAAGCACCAGCAGCGGCAAGTCACACGCGTTGGCGGTTGCATGCAACGTTGACTGAATACGTGTGCGTGTGCGTGTGTGTAGTTATATACTCGTGTACCCTACGCAGGCCTATATGCCCACGCAGAGTTATTCTTATTAAAATTTCAGCGCATACATTGTCGTTGAAGTAATAAGCGATAAGGCGATAAGCAAAAAAAAAAAAAGGCAACGTGGGACATGCTGTTGCATACATTTTGGCGTTTAGCGGTATACTAAATGACGACAACGAGTGACGACACAAAAGCGTGTGTGGAGCATAAATAAGATTAACTACTTTTAAATAAATGCTTATTCACACAGCACCTACCCGCATATGCGCTAAGGCACATGAGGCACACGTAGCAGCGCCACAATGCAAATAAAAAACGATGCGAAAAAAATAAGGTAAAATGCATTAATTTAAAAATCATGTACATATGCGGCATAGTGTGAAAAGCAAGCAGCAAAAACAAAAGAAAAATAAAAAACTGAAAAAATAAAATAAAAAAACAAAGTGTAGACGTTCATCTTACACTTACACACATATACACATAAATGCAGTCACCAATAAACGTGAAAATTGCATTAGAATGACGCCGACGTCAGCTGTTGCCACAGACGCTGCGTTTAACCCTCTATTGCCATTGGCAGCTGCTGCGGTAGCTGCTTTTAAATGCAAATGGAATACTGTATATACGTTACTCGCATATGGAGAATCCTCATAGCCACAGCCACAGCCACAGCCACAGAAGTTTTTATACCGTAAGCGATAAGCAGTGACAGACAACTTTTCAAGGCAAATGTAAATTTTTTTTATTTTTTTAATGTTATTCAAGCTGATTTTTTTTTTCTAAATCTTCTTCAAAGAAAAAAATGTATAAATTAAAAACAGTACAAAAAGAATATTTAAAATTGCCTTCTAGAATATGCGTGCGATGAAGTATTTTTTGCGTTAAGCGAATTCGTCTCAATACACTTCTGATCTTCAAGGAAGGAACCGTTGGGATATTTTAATGTAATGTATTTATATATGCCTATGGAGAGACAGATTCCCTGAAAATAAAACTTTGGAGATATGCGGACTATATAAAATACAATGATTAAGATAACTGCAAGGAATAAAATTGTTGACTATATAAGGATGTTGGGTCATTAGGTAAATAATGACTAGTATTTCGAAACTAGAGACCTGTTCTCCGTAACTATTTTCCTTATAGACAAAAAAGTACTTAAATATGGCACAATTTTGCACTTTGCGAATTTAAGTATGAGTTTGATAAAAAGTTTATCAATTTGATGAATGTGAAGTGTATATAACAACTGTATATTGCGGCAGCTGCTTTGCTTGCTTATCAACTGCGCTATGAAAAAAATGATAAAACAAAAACAAATGGGAGGAAAAACAACAAGAAACTATTCAAAACTCCAATTATGCATAGCATGGCACTGTTGGCTGTTTGTGTTGCACCTGATAAAACAATTTCGCAATTCGCAGGTCGCAGGTTCAGAAGAGAAGAAAAAGAGCAACGCACGCATGATTTAACCTTTGCTCTACTTCTACATTCTGCTACACTCCCCTTGTGTGGTGTCAGTATCAAAATCAGTACTGGCTCGCACCAGAGTTGTCAACTTGCATGTAAGCTGTAGAAAAACTTCAGCGACCAAAGGTCTTAAAGTTTAACAACTTCATTCGTCTACTGAAATATTCCGTTTTCTTTATTTTTTTTATTTTCCTTTCGCGCAAGTCGCGACAGCAGCTGAGGCCAAGCAGTTGTGCCTAACTATCACAGTTGCACTTGCACACCATCGAGCCTTTCATTCATCCTTCCATCCTTCCCGACTAACTTCTGTTTTACTATGTGCGAAGAAAATTTTTGCACAACTTTACTTTTTCATGAAGTTGTTGCTGCTGTTGCTGCTGGTTGTTGTTGTTGTTGCGCATCATTATCACTGGTTTGGTTGTCATTGTTGTTGTTGTTCTTGTTGTTGCTACTGGTGCTGCTATTAGAGTTCGTGTTTAATATGCCACGTATGCAGCGCACGCGGCGCAATTATCCTTAAGGAATGTTCAACGCTATTTCTTAATTTTCGTGTGAATTCTCTGCGCTTCGTTTCGTTTCGATTTTGTTTTTGTACATACGTGTTAAGGACCTCTGCTTCTTTCTGCATGTTGTCTATGCAATAGCATATAAATTTGAGTAAGCGAAAGAAAGAATCTTTAGGATATTTTGAGCAACGCCTTTTGTTCACGTTCACGTTCACGTTTGCTGTCGTTGCTTGTCCTTTGACAGTCTGCTTAGACATTGTGTTAAGAAAGAAAAAAAAAAAAGATTCAGGCAAGTTAAAATAAAGGACGACATCGAAGAAAAATGGAAAAAGAAATTACTTTGGCAACACTCTGTGCTCATTGCTTGGCAGCATTTACTATGATGATGGCAGGCCGTCAGGCAAGCCGGGTCAGGCAGGCAGCCATACTCATCCCAACTTGGACAAGGTGTTAGACAGAGAAAAGCCTGTGCTGAGAGACATGTTGACAACGTTCGGCTATTGGCAGCTAACGGAACGCAAAGTACGCGCACTAACTACGTGTGCTGGCTGGGACGGAGTGTGGCGGAGTGCGACGGTGCGCAGCAGCATTTACTTTGAACCTTCAACGTGTCGTTAAAGTTAAACTTATTGTTGTTGTTGCTGCTGTTGTTGTTGCAAATATCATTAAGTCGCCATGTACGTGCCAAATGGAAGTTTAATTATGGGCGGTGACCGTCGTCAGCAACGATGATGGGCTCAGCTGCTGCCGCTGCCATTGCTGACATTGTTGTTGTTGTTGCTTTTGTTGTTGTGTCGTCACTTGCCATTGATGCTGCTAACGAACTGAACCCAAAAACAGGAGTAAAAAATTTGCTCCAACGCGGTTTCGGCAGCCGGTGTTTGGTTCTTTGTTTTTTTTTTTTTGGTTTGTTATTTTTGGCATCGTATATTTATAATGACTTTAAATAGAATAATAAATTGTTGCAGATACTTTTTGCCGCACGTTTCTGGGCCTTCTTTTATATTTTTTTCCTTTTCTCATTTTTTTTTTTGGGTTTTCATGTTACTGATAGCAAGAAACTATTTATGTGCAAGTCGATAATGATCGTGATCGGAACCGGCGAAAAAATACATGATTATAAATGACCTTTTCGAGTTATTTATTATTTTATTTGCTTTGGCACACGGCAGATTTCAGTACATTGACCGGTAAGTCGTAAATTTACTTTGCCGGCATCGTGTGGTGTTCAATGGAGTTTTCAAAGCGTTGTGAAGTTTTCTTTGTTGCTATGCTCTCGTGGGTGTACATTACACTACACCAGCTTGGGTAGCAGCTGGTTGCGCTCATATTCGTAGCTGCAATTAGAAGTCCCTTTACTGACTACCCAGACCATTAAGCACACGCTGATGATACTCTAGTTCCTCCGTCACAGTAGAAGGAATCGTTGGCAATTTAAGTGAAGTAAAAAAATTGCGCACGCTAGGGAAAATTAATAGCTTAATCTAAATCAAGCCAAACATTAATGAAATTGGTAAAAAAGACGAAATACATTTTGGGGTATAGGTCCCTTGAGTTTTTCCGACGGTGTTTATATTCTTTATGCTCATTTAAACAATTGAAATGTGCAGTTTTAAATTGGATGCGATTACAGCTCACAGACAGAGAAAAGATCGAATTCAAAACAACACTTATGAAGAATTGGCTTAAGGGTGAATGGAGCTTTAATCAATTAATTTTAAATTTATTGCTTTAATTCTAATAACAATTAGTGTTAAGTAAATGCATATCTCCATAGCTATTCCTTTAAAGCTCACGACAGACGTTTTCAAAATTGAACAAAGCCGAAGAAATTTTAGTTATAAATCAGCAGCTGAAGCTATTTCTAAAGTGAAAAGTAATAAAAAGAAGTTAATTGCCAAAACTTCGACTTGCATGGCCATTAAGCAAGGAATGAGAAATTTCTGTGCTTAAATAAATAATGATCCAATGTTTTTAAACTGCCTTCAAACGTACAAAGAATACCTCGATAATAATAGTTGTCAAAAATTCATAAGACTGTGGAAACATAAAGCGATAAAGGAAATTCAATTTAGTTGCCTCTTGAGCCAAACTTAATGCCACTAAAACTACTAAAACAACAGAATAAAACAAAAATTAAAAAACGAAGAGAAAAGAAAAACAGAATATAGGAAATGCGTCAATTATGCGTAAATGTAATTTTCGCAAACATTTATTACACACTTCATCTCAGAAAAGTTTTTGAACTTTTGCAAGGCATTACTCGCAAAAATATGCGCATAATCCACTAAAATAGTTTGCAACGCTTAACATGAAAAGACTAAAGTAACCTCTCAGCATGCTGATGGCGAAGTCTGTCCGCAGAATGTAACAACAGAGCGAACAACAACAACAATAACAATAACAGCAATAATAATAATAGCGAAAACAGAGCTACAATGCGCAAAGCACTTAACGCTAAAAATTTTATGACAATTAATTTTTGTAGTTGGGCGTTGCATGTTGTTGCTCTACTGCTGCTGCTACAATAAGTTGCTGACAGCGCCCACAGTCACATTGGCCTGCAGCTGCAGCGGCTCCAACCGCCAACGCAGTGCGCACCAATGCACTTCCGTTTCCGCCGCTTGCGGCGACCATCAACATCTTCGGCTTAGCCGCCTGCTTGGCTGCCTGCACTAAGCTGATGACGACAGCAGCGACAGCAACAACAATGATGACGACGACGATGACAGCGACGCTGCCGAACGACGACATTGTTGAAAATGTCTTAATCATTGTTGGCAAAAATTTGCCGGAATTACTTTGAGTACGCTCTTGAAAATGTGCGCATAAACGCGCATGCAAAGCTCTGCTGCCCCTGCTGCCGCCCTTTCACCCACATGCCACCATCGCCACAAAACCCACAGCATTGCCCAAACATGTCTCAAGTGGCGGCTGGGCTGCTGCTGCTCGGGACTTGCTGCGCTTAACTCCTGCGGTTGTTTTGTAGTGAATTGTTAAGCAAGTAGCAGCGTGCGCGCTTTTAGTGTTTAGCTTAAAACTTGGCGCATTTATTGTTTACTATTTACTTGTTTGCAACAGTTTCACAAGCACACGTACACTCCGCCCTCACTCTTCACTCTCAATACACACGAGTTTTAGCGGCAGGCATAGTCATGCATGGCGTTTGCACTGCCAAGACTGCTGTTGACTGCTTGCCTGCCTGCCTGCCTGCCTGTGGGTAGCCTGCTACGCCTGCCATGACTGCCTCGCCTAGCCATGTCGTGCCGTGCCTTTCCGTGCTGTGCTGCCGTGAGTAGTAGCAACTTTATCTCAAATTTGCTATTTACATTTGAGTTTTGCATATTACTTTGTTTGTTCTTGTTGATTTTGCTATTATTGTTCTTACTGCTGCTGTTTTTGTTGGTTTTCTTACTATTGTTGTTGTTGTTGTTTTTGTTGCGTTCTTTTTTATTGCAGCTTATTTTGCCTTTATTGCACACGAGCAGCAGCAGCACCCAACACACCCGCATACACTTAACCAATCCCTACCACCAAGCCAAACTAAACCACGCCGCCGCTGCCGCCAAACGTTCCTCAATTCCTTTGCCATTTATGGTGCTGCCGACTCGTTTGCGCACCGCAAACAAAATGCTAAATAAAAACAAAACTAAATAATACAAAACTTAATTCAAATAAAAAACAAATTGAAAAAATAACATGTATACTACACACCCATTGCCAAAAAAAGGATGAAAAAAAAGAAAAAAACCGAACTGTAGCGCATAAAAAATGTTTACCATGGCACTGGCAGTGTATGCCATGAAAACTGTTGAAAAGTATTTTCAAAACTATTTTCAAGTAATTTCATGAGTTTTGTTGTTCGATTAGAGTAAAAACTTTCTCATTACCAAACAATGATCGAGCTGTGGTCTATTCCCATTGCTTAGTTGCCGACGTCGCAGCTCTTGCATTGTTGCCTTTCTTTGTTTCTATTATGTTTTTTTTATTTTTTGAATGTTTTAGTTCTTGCTTTTTTGGCTTTACTGAGTTCTGCTGTTCTATTTTAGTTTAGCTCGGTTAAGTTTGGTTTGGTTTGCTTGAATTCGGTTCGTTTCGGTTCGGTTTGCGGTTCGTTTCGCATTTTGCTGTATTATCCTTTACTTGTTTATAACAATCAACTTTCAACGCGCATAAAATTTTGTTAAAAACAAAATAAAATAAAATTTCGTATTTGGTTTGCGCAGCAACGTTGTAGTGAAAAAGCATAATGGCAAAACCAAATCAAAAATATGTATAAATAGTTTATTCTCTGAAAAATTTTTCTGGCGTAGGTAAATATTTGTATGCTGGCATTTGATTGGGTTTGCTGTAAATGGTTTATTGGCTTTTGCGAAAAATATAAACTTGATTTGTTTTACATTTGTTTATATTCTTGTGAACATGACATGACTAAATTGTATTTATTTTCGGCTTAGTCTAAGTCGCCTTTAGTTTTTGGTGAATACTAAAAGCAAATCGAAAATATTTGTTGAATACGTGTTGGAATTATTTCAGAGAAAGATAACTGTAAACATTTTTTAATAGAATGGCATATACATATGTAAGTAAGTATTTTCAAATGGATTTGTAGAAAACTTTGCTGAATTAAAATGACAAAAAAATGTCAAAAGACAGTTAGTCCTTAAAAAATGTGTTAAAATGAAAAATATGTAAAACTCTTTTTTTTTTTATAGTAAGGAAAGCATGCCTACTGAGATTTTGTGACTTAATGCTTGCTAAAATAAATAAATGTCAAGCAAAATTTAATTTAATGAAACGACTAACTTAAATTCTTTTACTGAATTGTTATATTATTATCTAAGATTATATAACATTATATTTAAAACCGTGACTTCATATATTAACAGATTAAAAAACAATAAAAAAAATAAATAAAAACCAAGATTGAGAAACGATTTTCTTCAGAATAACAATTTATACAAACTTTTATGAGGTTGATTTTTTAGTTGTGGTTTTATATTAAGCTAAAACATGCTTATTAACTGCAAACCTACCAGCTTTGAGTGGAGAAAAAGCACACACACCCACTTATTTCATATTTAAATGAAGCCAAGTTACCGTCACCCACACAGGCAGTAGAGTTTACAGGAAATGCACTTGTGTGGCTGATGCGTTTGCACTCGAAACTATCGCTTAATTAAGAAATCTAATTTAAAACTTGCCTTACTCATGGCATATGGCGGAGAAGCCACAAGAATAATTGCAAAGTGAGTTGCTTCTTACTTTTTTCAAAAAAATAAACAAACCGGTTGAACTTAAAAAGCGAAAAAGAAACCAGTAGAACCAGAATCAGAAGAAATTATTTCTGAGAAAACTCGACAGCTTCTATAAGTCTGCTTTTGCTTTTCGTTGCCGTTACTGAATGTTGCTATTAATTTAAGCAAAAGCAGCAGCAGTGGCGGCGGCTTCGGAGAAGACTCTCAACTGCGCTCGACTGCGGCAACAAGCAGAATGCCTCCATCTTGTCCGCTTGCTCATATTGCGTATACGCACATTGAAATAATAAACTTTGCGTGGGCGTCTGGGTGCAATGAAATCGAAAACATATGGTAGCACAAAATCTAACGAAAGCAAGCAGTCAGGATGTTGCCGATGCTGCTCGGAAATGGGAAAGGCGCAAAAACAAGACATGCTGACAAAACTTTAAATTAAAGGATATATGAAATAGCATAGCATAACTTTAAATTACACACGCAGGACTTGAGTTACAGTTTCCGGTAGCAAGCGGTTAGCAACTGTGGCATGATGAGTCGGCTATGACGGGGGGTGAGTAGGAGTAGGTCTGCCGGTAGATAACGTTGGCGGCAGCGAAGCGAAAACAAACGAAGAAAAATTATATACAAACTACGGACGAGTGTGTGCGGACGAGAACAACAACAATAAAAACAACAAACTAGAGAAGATGAAAGATAAATAACAATCACACAAAAATCAATATTGACAACACAGCTACGAGCAACGGCACAATATAACAAACATACACACACCCACACGCACACACACACCCACACACACACACGTTCACACACGCAGCGTACACAAACATTAAGGACAGCAAACAACAAAGGCAAAGCCAACGTAGATCGGCACACAGCTGGACAAACGGACTGAGGAGCGGGCAGGCAGTCAGTTGGCAGCACGAAAGTTAACGACGCTGCGGCATGACGCTGTTTAAGGATGCGTTGCAGGGGTAGTGGCATAAACTAAAATAAGCAGCATATGTTGGCTTTTAAAACAACAAATAGCAATCGGAAAAACAAGAAAAAAAAAAAACAAGCAAGCCACACAAAGCATAAAAATAGGCACAATACACACCCACACTGGGTTAGCTTACCTAAAAAATATTATAAAACTTCACGTTGTCGTCGCGTTTTCTTATTTTCGTTGCTTTATGACTCGCATACAAAAATAAAAGAACAAAGACGAGTACAAAACAAAAGCAACAACATAAGCAAAAAAATTAAAATAAAAAATCGAGAAATGTTTGCAAACTTTTTTAATCAAACGCGGTAGCAGAACTGCGCTGCCAGTACACTGTGCTGCTGTGTGTAGTCGTGCAGCAAAAGGAAGCAGGCACTTTTATTTATGTATTATTATATTTTTTGTTGCATAATTTCGGGCGCAATCTTTTAAGCACTATTTCGATCCTTGTTTTTTTTTATATAATCGTGCTTTACATTTGTTTTTATTCCTGAGTTAAACTTCAGAGACGCACAACAAAACGCGAACAGCTGCTAGCGAAAAAAGTGTACAGATACGAAACAGTATGAAAAAACTAAGCAAGGGACGACGACTATGTCGAACACGAAGTTGTCGGAATCGAGTGGGAGGAGCACAAACACGACGAAGGCGATATTGAATGTGGCCGATGTGTGACGATGTTTAAGTGAGGTTTATTCTACGACTGTGTGCGGCGTACGCACATTATGCACGTTGCGCTGTTGGATTGTGACTGCCGTGAAGTGAACTAATGTCGTTTGGCCAACAGCGCGCGAACCGAGCAATTGGCGACACTGGCGAGCCAATACCGACAATGCAATGAAAACAACAACAACAATAATAACAACTGGGTACACGATGTCAACGAGGACCCGCCACAATGATTGACTGTAAATGTACGCTTTGTCGTTGTCAACATCAGCAGAAGCAGCAGCATCGGCAGCAGCAACGTCAATCGGAGATGATTGTCGCTTGTGTGCCGGAAACACTCTGAACGCAATCAACCTGTTGCGCTGCTCTAACACAATGCTGCCAAGTGTATGCACATTCTTACAACAGTAAAACAGGCAAAAACGAAAATGTAAGGCAACGAAAAAAAAAACCAAAAAAAGAAAAAAAAAAAACCAAAGGCAAATGCTAGCACGCGTAGCTGACGCACGAAGCCCGGGTTTAATGAGTTTTAACACCAACAACGAACGACGAACGATAAACGACGACGCCAACGCAATCACAATCGCCATTACCATAGTCCAAAGTCCGAAAAGGGCATAAAAAGAAAGACAATGGCAACAGCAGTAAACCCGAACAGAAAAGTTTGTTTTGACTTTTACATGTTGCTGCTGCTGCTTGCTCGCTTGAGATTAGTTTGTGTTGTTGTTCTGCTAATGCTGCTGCTGCTGACGTGCAAAAGGCGCTGTCGGAAATGTCATGCGACAGTCAATTAATAATTGTTCGATGTTTGTTTGCGATTTACCATCCGTCCGCGTCGTAGTTTTGTCTTCGACTCTTTTGGCTTTTGTATCTCCTCACTTTGCTTGTTGTGCTGCCTGGTGCCAAGGTGTGGGCGACAATACAATTCGCATTGACTTCTTAACGAATTTCTAACCCTCTCATTTATTTTTTGTTTTTGAGTATTTTTTTTTATTCCTTTTTTGTTTTGCAACAGATTGTGCTTGATTAACATTAAATGTGGATAATAATCTGTGCGCATTTTGTGTGCGTCATCACAACTCAGCGTCTAATTCGCGCGCCACTCATAAGTGCGCATAAGTATCTTATGTAATCAGCGAGGCGCTGGTGTGCAATTTCAGGCGCCTGTATCGTTTGTGAGCTAAGGGAACATGTGATGCTGTAGCGCCTAATTAGCCTTGAGTGATGTGGTTTTTCTTTTTTGCGGTTGCCGCATGATGTTAAAAGCCAGTCATGATGTGGAATTCTACTGCTTAATGTGTGTGGTTTCATGCATTCGGTGTAGTATGGCATTAGGTTGTTATTATTATCGCAGGAGTAGTCAGCAATGCGAACTCTGCCTGCAGATATTTTCGATGCTAGCAATTGCGTGGGTTGAGCTCATAAGCAGGAAGTGTGCAGTTGCTTCTTCTTATTTTGAAATAATAAAAAATATATTGCGTCACATTTAATTCCATTTTATTACAGCGTTGACATTATTTATTTTTCTTAGAACTGAAATCTTTTGAGTTATGAAGAAATCAATAATATGTTTTTTATTGATGCAGTTGCTGCAGTATTTCCGCGTAAGTATGACAGCAAGTTTCTGATAAGTATTAATACCCTCCATCAAGGTCATGAAACATACATAGAGGAAATATTTATAAAATTCGCTGAAATCCGTTTATTTGTAGACAAGTGGCACTGCATTTTTCAATGATGTTTCCTCTGAAAGCTGTGTACAGTTTTCGTTGAACAGTATGCTTTGCTTTAAGAAAATGCTGCGACGCAATGATACCCACACTTCTATAGCAATTCATGGCAAGTGGAGCGCAACGGCTTAAACTATTAGAGTCTGCAAACCCTAAGAGGCATTTCGTTTAATAAAGCAAAAGCAAAGTCAGTTAATAAGAGAGACAAACACAACAACGACAACAACAACCATTAAAAGATAATCAGATACAAAAGCAGCGCACACAAAATCCAATTCGTAAGCAAATAATGCGCCAAGCCAAGCCTAACACATAATAAAATTGTTCTGGGAATTGCTTTTGTCATTAGCACAATATCCGAGGAGCATGGCATGGCTAATGTCAATACGCTGCCGCCATATGGCGGCACAAAGAGCCAGACACACAACACACAGCACACAGTACACAGAACAGCAGAGCACAGAATTTGATTAGAAACAGCTGGGCTCTGTGCGAGGCGAATCTACTTACAATATAACGGAGCAACAAACCAAGCAAGCAAGCAACCAACCAACAACTAAGCAAACTAACAAACCAATATGCGCAGCAAGGCATAAACAAATCTTGGTACTTGGCACAAAAGGAAAAGCCAAGGCACAAGCGAAAAGCTGTTTTAGGCCATTGGCCAATGAGATTTGTATTATGCGTAATGCTTTTATCTGAATTTGCATTTGATAAATTGGCATTTTGTGAACGTTGGAATCTGCAACTTGAGCATAGAGGCCCCAACTCACATTTGTTAGAAAATTAACAAAGCGCGTACCACTGTGCGCATATATGGCATGCCATGTGTGTGAGAGTTAGGAAAAAAAGAATTAAAATAAAAAGAAATGTGCAAATGAGAGTTAAAAAAAAAATGTATAATATATATAAAAAAATGTCACCATATTGAAAAAAGAATAATACGAAAAAAAAACGCGATATATTTTGGCTGCGCACGTACGCGAGCGCTCTTTTGTTATCCTTTGGCGCGCTCTCTTTCTATTCGTTGTTGGAAACCACCCGTAAAGTATGCTATGAAGTTGAGTCGCCTTTCCCCTCCCTTTGTTGCCACCGTCACTTGGCTTCTTTGACACGCACGAGTGAGTTTAACTTTGAGTATTTGTGCTCAGCTGCAAGAGTTGCTGCTGCTGCTGCTCTTTACTGTTGCTGCTGCCAACATGGTCGTCGTTGACGACTTTGCGCTCACACTTCCGGTTAAGCGCACAAACAATTTCTAAATGTCAAGGATACACGACACAGCAGCGCATAGTGTAATTAATTATAGTGCGGCCTGACTGACTGCTTGCCTGCCTGCCTATGCAGGCGCCTCGTTTATTTAGACGTACATATATGGGCAGGCAACACACGTCTACGTCGTAGGCCTTGCACCGGTCGCTGTTGCCTTGTCGACTTTTGTTTGACTAGGCAACGCTCTAATAAACTGCCTAACTGCCTAACTGACTGGCTGACTGGCTGACGGTCTACTTGATGGCCTAACTGGCGGCCTGCCTGCTTGACTGCCCGATTGCCTGTCCGCTTGTCTGCGTTTCAATAGATACTATATACGACATGAAATAACAACAATGGGCAGCGCATAATGGCACGAAAATTCTAGCTTCAGGACATGCTTGTCATTTGATTGAAGGTACGTATTAGCAGTTAATTTGTAAATTGCTGCATAGTCGTGTGCATAAGTATAGGTCGCGCATAGTTTAGACGTTTCAAATGGCTGCAAGTAAACGTAGAAGAGGTCGGGGTTTATGGCTTTTGTGGGCGCCATAAACGTTGTCAAGTGGCGCGTGGCAGTTATTAAATTTGAAGCGTAAAAACAAAGCCAATAAATGCTTGATGCCGCCACTGCTCTTGTGTTATAGTAATTAAACAAAATACACAATGGCAGTGCAAAAAGTTTTGCAGATTTCATACATAGCACCCCGAAAGCTTAAAAGTCCTCACTTGTTGTCGCTTTTGCTTAGTCTCACATGGGTATAACAAAAATGTCAGCAAGCAAAGCATGAAAAACACATCATTAATCAGCTAAAAGTTTGACAAAAACAAAAATAACACATACATACACGCACATATACTAAAAGAAAAAAGTCAAGGCGACAAAGCCAAACCAAAAAAACAAAAGCATAAAATTTCAAATGTCAACTCATGTGGCACAAAGTACAAAAAATGCGCGAAAGTTGGTCCAAATACTCGATAAGCTCCACCACCGCCAACAACACCTTACCTCCCGCCCTTCCCATCGCATTTGTCGACTCGCATCAGCAAACAGTTTCGAGCGCTTTTTCAGCATTAAATTAAAAACGTTTACACATTCATGTTGCATACTTTTAGGTCGCAGTTATCTGTTGAAAATTTTTTTTTACGTGCTTTTTGGTTTTTCTTTTTGTTTTTTGTTTTCTGTGTGGTATCTTTTGCCCACGTTTTAACTTTTGAGCTGCTGCTGCCACGGCTGCCGTTGCTGAGTTGACATTTAAAGTGACTTTTACATGTTTAGCTTACGTGCACATGAGTTTTGCTTACCATGCGCCACCCACACATCCGCTCATACACACCTACACACCCACACACCCACACAGACAGGCACGCTTGTTGCATGTGTTCCCATGTATTCTATATAC
This sequence comes from Stegana nigrithorax, assembly GCA_037044495.1. NCBI lineage: Eukaryota > Metazoa > Arthropoda > Insecta > Diptera > Drosophilidae > Stegana > Stegana nigrithorax. The sequence continues at coordinate 1,662,765 of JBAMBQ010004241.1, read as the reverse complement.
GCCTACGCATTTTGTGCGCTGTGCACAGCCGGTACTTGGCATGTCATGGCTTTACTTGTCAAAGGGATTTCGTCATCGGCGGACGATACAAAAAAAAAGAAATTTTTGCTCATTATACACGGCTGCCTGTCTGCGTACTCTTGAGTCACTGACTCACTCCCAACCTAACTTCCCTCAGTCAGACAAGCCATCCGTCCATCCGTCCGTCCATTATTCGCTCACTTATATACGCCCATATGCTTCACACCGCTTGACTGGCTTAATTGAAACTATACGAGCAGCAGGAACTGGATGTGCTCCTTCTGCGCGTATTTAAAGTTGTAAAACTGAATGAGGCAGTGTGCGCCATAAAATGCGTACGAGGCATAACGCATCTTTTAGTGCGTATGCATGCGGTGGCACTTAAAGTGCTTTATTACACACTGTAGCCAATTCCAGCACCAGCTCCAATTTTTGCTCCAGCTCCAGCCAACATGACAACACAAAAACTAAAGAAAGCCAGCTATGAAACGGCGCAAAACAGGCGCACAGCAGCATGTGAACAAAGTGGCTGGCAGCTTGTAGGCAGGAAGTCTTTACGCGACGTCGTTTACTGGCAGCCAGGCGCGGCCGCAAGTGGATGGAAGGCTGGGCGTGTTACCGCTACAAAGTACACAAGTACGCCATGGCAACACATCATCAACTAACCGCAGCCTCCTTCTTTAGGCACTTTTTTTCCTCACTCCATGTGTTGCCGCTTATCGACCCAATACAGACGAAGACGATGCCGACGGCGACGACTGCGTTGATGCTTTTCAAGACGTTGCTGCCAGTGACGCCACAGCCGCCACAACTTAATACCACTTTAAATAACTTTTATTTCCGTTTTTGTTATTCCAAGCGCGTCTTTGTGCCGCCCACAGTCACTTGCCCAGGCAGTCAAGGAGGCAGGGGGGTTGGCAGGGAGGCTGGCAGGCTACGCCACAGCAAATGTTCATTGCAGCATACATTCATTTCGAGTTTGAAGCTTTTGCTTATTCTTAATTAAGTTGCGCTGCAAATAATTCTTAAGTGTGTTACGCTGCGGTGTGAGCCGATGTTGGTATTTAGGTGGGCCACAAGTATGGCAACAACAGACACAAGACACACTCAAATTATAAAGTGGTGTGCCTGCCCGAAGGCCAATGGTGTGCAGTAACGGGTGTGTTGAGTGTTTGCCTTTTCATTATTTCAATTTCGGCTTTTTTTCTCTTTTGTATTTTGTAATTTACACATTTCACGCCGAAAAGTATGCACTAAAAAGTTCATAAAAATGTCTTATAGCGCGGTTTTTGCACTTTCTCAGCGCACAAAATTAAAATATTACGGTTAAAGTGCGTGTCAAAATGTAAGCAGCCACGCCTGATTAACAACTCAACAGACAAAGCTACTGTAAAAGGAAGTCCTAGGCAGACATAGGCAAGCAAGAAAATAAAAATGACCTTAGTAGAGGCTTATTGTGGAATCTGTAAGCCCTTAAAAATTTTTAGATGAACTTAATACAACTTGAGAGGCATCAAAATGTGAAGAATACAGTTTGTTTTTTCAAATGTAGAGGAAAGATTATAGTATCCTTAGCTAAAGTTCTGAAGAAATACTATTTTTACTAAATGTACAGCAAGAAATGTGGCATATTAAACTAAGACAAGCCATTGTCCTTCTCAAGAAATTACTGGCGCGATTATTTAACATGCTATGAGACTCGATGTTAGGGTAAGTGTTGGAGGTCGTTAACTACATAACATCTCACGGTCTTAGTTTATTCTTCTATTTATCTTTAGATCTTTTTAACTAAGACACAAGACAACTACCCATCCGTCAGCTTGCCGCATACTATTCCCAATTAAGCTTGCGCTGGCGGCTAATTGAAATACCTACTCCTACTTAACTACCTACTCTCACTTAAAAGCGATTTCATCTAGGCCCAAACGTTCCGTTCTGCTTTTATGTTAACTCTAAGCAGCTTTTTTATATCGACCGAGCTAAAAGCCACAACATAAACGAAAAAAAAAAAGATAGGAAAAAAATTACCCACTTAAGCCTATTAAACGCCTTTCTTAAGCCGCAGCAAAATACGGTTTGTATGAGCGTTGAAATGCGGTACAGATAAGCAGGCAGACTGGCAAAGCAGCAAGCATTGACCTTTAAAATGCGCGGCCTGGCAACAGTTGAATCATACCAAGCCAGTCAGTCAGACATTAAGTAGATTCACCCTTGTGCGGCGATTATTGCGCCGGCATATGAAAAAACTAAGCATTCCGCTGCGAGAGCGTAGGCGTTATATTGGTTAGTTGTCAGTTTGTAAGGAGAACGAGATGCGCTCGCAATTTTGCAATCTTTATTGAAATTGTACGCCTCCGGCTGTTTCTATTTTATGATAATTAAATTACAAAATTAAACTGTTAATTAAATTATTTCCGCACAAGCAAAAGCGCATATTATTTCACTTGACTGTCAGAGCAGTGCACACGAGCGAACGAAAAACAGACAACATCAGACTTATTGGTTTATTATTGTTGCTTTTGTTGTCGTTGGCCAGCACAGCAGGCGGCAGTGCAAGAGAGCCAGCGCGTGTGACGTTGAAAATGTATATCTTTGAGCGCACATGATGGACATGCTGCTTACACATGTATACTCCAACAACGGCAGCCCTTCTTCGTGCTCTTAAAATGCTAAGAGCATTCGTCATTTGAAAGAGCATGCCTGCCGCATGCAAGAGTTGTCGTCGTTTGTCATTGCCTATTTATTTTTATTATCAACGCCCAAAGGCATATTTTTATCTTGCATGAATGAAAAAGTCAATGCATATACAAAAAGCCGCGAAAAAAATGCAATAATAATAGTTGAAAAAATGTAAAAGCATGCGCAACACATATACGCCCAAACGTGCGTCAATGGCACTCGGCTAGGCAATGGTGTGTGCAGTTGGGTGGCTACTGTGCCGGTGTCTGACGTAAGAGTGCAACGCGCGCTCTTACTAGCTAAGACGCTCTTGCTACTCTTCTACGTTTGCATACTTATTGTTTATCAAATTGGTTGAAAAAATATACAAATTCGACGTTAAAACGCCGGCAATGCTGTTTAAGGCGCACAGTAATGAAATTATATATATACGAATATAAAAATAAAGGAAAATTGCATACGCAAATTAAATAAACGTTTAATTTAATTCCGAGTAAAAATGAACTTAATTCATTGCGCGACAAATCCCATTGAAACTGAGCAGCGAGTTGTTGGCATCGTGTTGCCAAGTTGCTGAACTCTGAACTGAGCTGAGCTTGAGTTTAATAGCATATACGTAGTGTGTGTGCAGGACAAGAGTTTCGTTATAAATGATAATAAGCAATTGGAGGAGCGAGTTGGATGCAGCAGCAGCCGCATCACCAGCAGAAGTAGTTTCTCAAACATGCTTCTTCTTGTCAGTGCTGCTGCTGTTTCCTGTGCTGCTTGTGGCGCATAGCAGCAAACATAAATAGATTTAAATGCCGCAGGGATTGCTACGCTTATTGGACTTGGCTCAAGTTTCGCATTACTCGACGTAATTGAAAAGTTTTTGTGCGAACTCCTGACGACGGGGGCGACGTCAACGCTGTCGGCAGTAGCAGCAGCAGTGGCAGCCGCATCAGTAACAGCAGGCGCCAACAGCAGCAGCAGCAGCCGGGAGCATAGCATAGCATGGCTGTGCGTAAGTGCTCGCCTGCTTGCTTAAGTGTTGTTGCTGTTTGTATTATTGCTGCTACCGCTGTTGCTGTTGCCATAGCCATTGGCAGTTGTTGCCTTGGTGCAGGCAATTCGTTTTTTTTTTTTTTTTTGCAATTGCAATAAAATGCTACGTATGAAACTTAAGCTGGCTTTAGTTCTTCTAAGTTGCGCCTTGCTGTGCCGTGCCGTTCTATTCTGTTCTATTCTCTGTTGTGCTCTGCTATGCTATGCATGCGTCCACCACAGCTCAACCGAAATGCTATTAAATGGTGCTTGATTGGCTTTCATGGCTAGCATAGGGCAGTAAGTCTCTTTGTGTATTTTGCTTTCTATTTTAACCTGCACTCGTGTACACGGCATGAAAATCGTTTAAAGTTTACTATGCACTTTTAAAGCAAAGTTTAAGTTTTACGTTTGTTTTGCAATTAGTAAACGCTTGAGCAAGTCAGTTAAGTCAAATGTTTCAGGACGCAACGTAGAAGCTAAAACTAAGCAATGAGTTAAATCCTTTAAATGCCATGACCAGTGCTGGCATAATTGCTTCAAAGAGCAATCAGGGTGGCTGATGTTCTGGCACATGTTGCATGCTCATTAGAGCATGAAGCTGACAATAGAAAATCAACGACAAGCAGCAAGCAGCAACATCTGCAAATATCTGCGTAGGATGAACGACAAAGGAGTGAGCAGAACTTTATACAGCGTCAGGATAAATGTTGGTTAGCTGTTGTCAAGACCAAGTGCAACATCTTGAGCTGTACACAGTGAGGACTGTTGTGGAAGGAGTGCGTGTTCGTTGCTTTTGCTGTTCTTACAGAGCGTTTATGCATGCAGCACAATGCTTTTATATTTCAATATGAAAACGACTGCCAACCCTTTTACAATGCACTGCAGGTGTAATTTTTAAGCATGGCAGGCAAATAAATAAAATGCACAACAAAGACGCACGCAAAAGTGTTTCTAAATGGCAATAGACGTCGGTCGTTAAGCAACCAACTAAAATACTTTTGGCTGCAATAACGCACAAAATATGTATGTGTACGTCAGAGTGTGTGTGTGATTTAGAGGCGGCTACACAGCAAAGCATGCATGCGACCACGTTTGTGTGGCCACAACAACATATGCGCGTGCCTGCCTGCTGCCATTCAGACTGACTGCCTGCCCTTTGCCTGTTTTCCCGTTGCATGTCCTCCTACTTCGCTTGCCTGCCTGCCTGCATTAACATGGCAATGTCTTTCGAATCATTTTGTTGCCAATGCATGCATATACATATGTGTGCTTGCTCGAATTTCCTCGCATTTATTTTGCATTTTATAGCAACACAGAAATACAATAAGAAAACAACAATGCTAAAATTACTATGTATAAAACATGAGTCACATACCTATATGTGGCAGCATACTTTTATTGCGCCTCAAGTTATGCTACAAATTATATGTTTATGCAATTTTATTGATTGATGCCATTCAAATATTTATACGTGAAATTGTGTTTATTATTATTATTATTTTAATTATTATGTTGAACGATTTAAATGCTTTAAATTATGCTTGTTGAAATATTCGCACAAAAGGCAATTTATTTTTATATGCATTGTATGTGTGTGAGCGTGTATGTGTTTGCATAATTGTAATTAGAAAATTATATGACATGCTTGACTACTCTTCAACAACTGCTGCCTAGATTAAAAAATGAAAACAAAAGCAAAAAAGCACAAATTGCAATCAATTAACAAATATACACACATATATAAATCAAATTTTAATGCGCTTAAAAACAAAACTGCATCCTACATCCTGCGGCGTGCATCCTGCTTAAGCAAACTCCACTCTGTATAGACTTTTTGTGTTGGATTATGTTATTGTATTTTTGTTGTTGTCGTTGTTGATATTGTTGTAGCCACAGGTGCTGCCAACTAATTACTTAAGTAGTTTACATGCGTACGTTGTTTTATTTGCTGTTTTTTTTTTTTAAATAATTACAAATAATAAAACAAAAAGAGAAAAAACAACACACAGAAGCAGTAATTATATAATAAATTGCATTTTATGTTTAAAAAAAAAAAAAAATCTAAAGCAGCTTATACACAGCTGTAGATTTATTTATTTATTTGATATTTCTCTGTTGTTTTTTGTTGCCATTAGCGTAGCAATGTGTTCACATCCCCATGGGTCTATTCAGCTATGCAAAGAGGACCACTGGGTGTGTGTATATGCGAAAATCATGCAAACTAAATAACTAACAGCAAATAAGCAACTAACTTGATTGAGTGGCAGCAGCAGCAGCAGCAATACCAGCAACAACAGCGGCAGAGCAAGCGCAACTACCGCCGCGAGCATGCATACATATACCAAAGGCAGTAGTCGCTAAATAACAACAATAACAATCGCAACAACAGCAACGAGCTTCATAATAATAATGGCAACAAGAAGAAGAAGAAGCAATGCTGTGGCCGGCTGTTCGTGTTCCGCTAGCATTTTGCCAGACCACTTCGCTTGCCATTTACTCGCTTAGCACTTTGCATGAATAATTTGCCAAATTAATAAATAATCACGGATTTTCTGGTTTGTTAACTTTTTTTTCTTTCTCTCCCCCGCTCTCTCTCTCTCTCCCACTAACAACATCTGCTTGCTCTACACTCGCATGTTTTGCATTTACAAAACTATTGCCAGCTCGTTCATCACACAGTGGATTTTATATTAACGCCCGGCATCTGTCTCTCTCACACGCGCAGTTTATTTGTTTGTGTATGTTTGTGTGTGTGTGTGTGTGGTTTCTGATTTGTGGCAAATGAGCATAACATCGCATCGGTGGATCGGTCGGTCGGTCGGGCGCATAGTCGAATAGATTGTTTGCGATTTATTTTGTCGCGCATAACAATCAAATAAAATTATGGTGATTTTTCAATTTGCGCACAATTTTCAGTCTGTTTCTCTGTTTATTATTTAATCTGGGTTGCTTTGGATTTTTTTTCAGCAACTCGCCTTTTTTTATTGTGGTTATTGTTGTTGATTTTTGCATGCAACGATAAATGGTAAATGTGCAAATAATTATAAGCAAAGCCGTAAACATTTTTCGGGCAGCCAAATGTTTTTAATTAATTTTCTACTTTTATTATTTGCTCAGGCTTAATTTGGGAAAATCGACATGAGACATTGCTGACATGAGAAATGCCGCAGAGGCTATGACTTTATAGATGACAGTTAAATACATGACATAAACACAAAAGCTGCTGTGACAGCTCAAGCTAAAAAGTTAAAAGCATTTAATCTAATACGCACAAGTGTGGCATGCAATTAGTGAACGCTGCTGTTGCAAAAAGTAAGTCTTAAAAAAAAAAACTTTAATTAATATTTGGTTTCAAAACAAAAGCCACAAAGAAAAGTGTATTAAAATCAACCTTTCAAATGGCACAATGTGAAGTTTCTTCAATTCAAAGCGAGTGAAAATCGATTGTGCAAGTGTCAAAATACGCCAAAGCACACTTCTCACACCTTGCAAAAAGAGCAATTATATAAGGTGCTAGCAAAAAAGCAGCTAAATAGAGAAACACAAAAGTGCGCAATGCCATACACTCACAGACACATACATAGACAAACATATGCATACATGCAGACACATGCAATAACTTCAATTAAAATGGCAATTAAGAAATTTTCACATCCGTAACAGACACGATCGAACAAGAACAAAGCGGCGCATACACAAAGCGTTAGAGTGCGACCGACAGATGCAACTGACATCAGCGCAAGTGCAAAGGAAACAACACAAACAGACGTACACACTCACACATGTGTACATGTGCACGCTTCACTTATTTGCGCTACTATTTGCATTATTTTTCTCTGCACAATCGTTCATTTAGTTATTTTTTACTCTTTATTTCCATCTGGTTTTATTTTTTTTTTGCCTTTTCACTTCTTTTCAAAATGGCTGCCAAACGCGTTGAGTATGTCATATTAACGGAAATTAATTTCAGCGCATTCATTATTATTCTTTTTTATGTTTCCTTTTAATTTTTTTTTTGTTTTTTTATTGTATTTTTGCTTTTGCTGTTCATTTCCTTGTGAATGCACAACTGTTCGCTTTCTGTCTGTTTCTGCTGCCCTGCTTGCCTGTCTGTCTGCCTGGCCTTGTCGCTGCTGCTGTTCGCTACGTCTGTCTGTCTGCCTGACTGACTGACTACTGTCAATCCGACTCGAAGCGAGTACAGTTATGCGAAGGAGTTGAGTTGAGTTGTGTGGCAGTGCATAAAAAGTTAAGCTGAGTTCTGCTTGGCAACTGCACATTGCTAGAATGGACACAACGTTTGCATAACGATTTAATTCTGCATATGATGAATTCCATTATATTATTTTTAATACATGCATTTCAGAACAACTAAAATCTTTTTTTTCTTTTTTTGTTGTAAAAAAGTATGATGTATGCACGCATAAAAAGGTGAGCGGACATTTATTTTACAAGCCACAGCCATTGCGTGTTATTCCCCCTGTTGGATTTACATTGCGTGGCCAACTGCTGTTATGTGGCTTATCTTGCACATAAGCTTTGTCATGATTTTGTTACGAATTTGTTGTGCAAACCAATTTTTTTCAACACGCATTATTTTGAATGAATTAAATAAAATATATAAAAAGTTAATGTGGCATATTGGCTACTTCTTGTTTTTGCTGCTTACAAAATACATAGAGCCGAACTTAATAAGCAAATCAACGCTGTTATCCTTTGTGGCACATGCCACAACTCATTCCACACATTTACTGACAGACCACATGAAATTTAAACGCAACATCGACACCTGCAGGCATTTTTATAAGTTTTCAGCAACGTGCAAGGCTGCAATGCATAATACAATAGCAGGAACAAGATAGAGTGAAAAGAAAGAAAACTACTTCCCGCGGAAAAATGTACAGTTGTATATTTTTTAGGTAGGCAAACTGTGTGTGTGTGTGTGTGTGTATGTGTGAGTATTTAAAGTGTATTTACGTAATCAATAAAAGCACATAACACTTTATTTGCTTAACAGTATATAAACGATAACAACATCGCGCACATACCACATAGCACGCGGCAACTATTTAAAACATTAAAAAATAAATTCCATTAAAAAAATAATTAAAACTAAAGGAATAAAAAAAAAAACAAGAAAATATATTGAACAGCAAAATGCTACTTGGAAAACCAAACGATTAAAGTCGAAAAAGACAACAACGAGCCGAGTAACGATAATAACAACAACAAACACAAACACAAGCGTAAACGGCTGTACAGATTAATTAAGCGCTGTGGTGAACAAAAGTGCAGAAAGGCAAACAGAAATGTTGGCATATGGCATAAAACACAAAAAAAAAAACAAAATAAAAAATTCACAGTAAGTGCAGCAAAGTGAGCGACAGCCAGACAACAAAAATAAATAAAAAAAATACAAGCGCATAAACCGATTAACTCAATAAAGCGTAAGCAAAAGAAAAAAAAAAAACAAGAAAGAAATGACAAAGCCGACAAAAGAAACAACGGCACGAAAAAAATATATCAAAGCAAACAACGGTATGCCAGTGCACGGGGCGTATGCTTAACTGCATCCGACGCATAGCACGTATACGCCCCATTGGCACTGCAAGTGCAAGTGCAGGCAAACAGACTGCGTGACGTCGACGGCTCACGACTTGCAGGCGTTATTGGTCAGTTGGGGTTTTGCGCCACAGTCGCCAACACGACAACAGCAGCGACAAAAAGTATGGCAGCATGGCAGCGACCAAAAACATGCGGCTTTTCAATGAAGCAAAGCCAAACGCGTTCTTGCCAATGACGTTCACGTTGACGTTGACATCGTTAACGTGAGCGCACATGACTGCGTCGACGTTGACGTTGCCGCTGACGTCGTGGCCAACTGTCGACTGCAGCGTAAGTGCGTGCAGTTGAGCGCCGAGCCTGGCTGGGCCACACCGCAGCCGTGCAGCCGTATTGAAAATTATAAAGTATTACACTGTGCGTCAAGAGAAAATGTGCAAAGTTCAAAGTGCGCTGCATGCTGTAATACCGTTACCGTTGCAAAAACAAGGTATCGTTGTTGCAGCCGTTGTTGTTGCCGGTATGGTGTTGTCATATTAAAGTGTCGCAAATGAAGCGCGACAAACGTTTGACCTTTGACAGCGGACACGCTGTGCCATCCATACAATTTTTTCTTTGTTGCAGTTACTGCTGTTCATATTTTTGCGTTGCGCGAGTTGCGTTTTTTCTTTGTCCTTATGCTTTTATTTTGCCTTTTTTCTTTGCTAACAGGTGTGCACTGTCTGTGTACAACATTGGCTGGCATGTCCCAACCACTCGCACATATTTTGCCTGACTGTTTGACCTTTACGATGTTGAGTTGATTGTGAATGTATGCAGTATAAGTGAAAACGCTAGAAAAAACATTTATGGGTTTGACTGCGTTGACATATGCGTGTTACAAAAACTGCGTTGAATGGTTTTGTTAAGTTATAAAATACATATAATACACTTGAACCTGTAATAGATTTCGTATATTGCTGTTGACATTCGCAACTCAGCACACTTATTTGCATTTGTCTGAGTAGCACATGAAAAAGAGGCCTAGAGTATAAATCTTACTGAAAGGTATACGAATCTTTATAAGTTTAATGTAATAGCAGAAAACTTATAAAGAGGTACAGAATGGAATAGTGGAGGAGTATCTGCATAATTTTCCAAAAATTTTCTTTAAAAAAGAAGTTAAATAAAAATTTCAAACAAAAGATATAAATTACCGCATACACATCATACGCATACTAATCAAAATCACTATACTCGCTTATAGCTGTGCAGCTTAAAAAAAAATACCATTTTTCATATGCATCGCTGCAGTAATGTCCTGTTATATCTGTTGCCCTTGTTGTTGCTGCTGCTGCTGCTGTTGTTGCTGCTGCTGTTGTTGCTGTTGCTGTTGTAGTCATGGCTGGCGCATGCAGTCGTTGAAGCGTTAAAAGCAATAAATTTCATTTGAGCGCGCGTGCAATGCTACTCGTGGGCGCATGATTTTCCAGCGTTTTCGTATTTACTTACTTCTTTTCATTTTCTCATTTTTTCTGCTTGTAGTTGCTTTTGTTTCTCATGTTTTACGCAATTATTTATTTATTTATTTATCTGTCTTTTACGAGTATACATTCTTTTTTCATATCTCACCATTTTCATTGGCATGAGCAATATGCAAGCGAAAAAGAAAAACCATTATAAATTGTTTAAATTGGCATAACAACAAGAAGATTTTTTTTGTAAAATATTTCATTACGCGGTTTTATGCGTATCAACTGTAAACTTAAAATTTTGTTCATATTTACTCAATTCTTTATGAGTTTAAAACTGATCTCTGCTCCTCAGTCAGTTTGCTAATAATAAGCTCAGAAGTATTTTTGAAGTTAAGCTGTTTTACCATTTTTTGTATGTAACTTTGGTGAGTTTTACACTTCTTACTTTTCTGATTACGTTTCATCATAGCATACTTTGTGGCGTACTTAAAGTTACGATGTGTCATCAAATATACAAACGAAATGAAACAAAAAGTGAAGCGGAAATAAGTTGCTAAACAAGTGGATATAGAAACTTAACAATCATCATCGTCATCATCGTCCACACATAACAATACATCAAGACCAGGCAGTGTTTGTGCATATGCAACAACTGAAACTTTGCTAATTAAGTTAGAAGTCTTTGTTGCCGCTTACGTAACCAAAATCAACGAAAACCACATGTGTAAATCCTTTTGGACTTGAGCAACCAATCGATAAGCAAAAGCAACATACCAAAACACACACAAGTTCAGGCATGCACACACAGTTAAAGCTTAAAAACACACACACGCTCCCACACACATGCATCCCACACGTATATACTCGTACACACTCCCACACAAACACACACGCACAGACACATACATATGTTGAGCAGTTAGCCACAACATAATGTGCATCATTAATTATTTGCAATTTCGACGAAAATCTTTAAGCAAATAAGTGAAAATCCAATTGCATTGAATCAAATGCAGACTTAAGTCTCACAATAACAACAACAACAACAACATACTAGTATACAACAAACATGCAAGCGTACACTTGCTTTATTTGGTTCTATTCTGTTCAGACACGTGCATTTCGTTGTTGTTTTGATTCGGATTGGTTTGGTTTTGGTACGCTTCGTTGCAGCTTGGTTCGGTTTAGGCGCTGTTCACAGCTCGCTGCGCGCAGTTTTCGTCTGTATGCTGCATATACGAGTACGTGTAGACAAAGAAACAAACAAACAATTGCACAAGCGAAGCATAAATCAAGTACAAAATACCAACTGGATCAACACCTCGTGCCCAAACACGGGCCACATAACACACACAACGGCATTAGCCAATATCCAGAATACGCAAGCACAGCAACAGCAACAGCAGCAGCAGCAGGAGCAGCCGCAGCAGTTGGTGGGGTCAAGTGGGGTCGCGAGCAGGCATGCGTTTGAGCTGCTGTGCCTGTTTGCTGCCTGACAGGGCAGGGCCATTGTCAATTTTGAGCGTTTAGTGTGTGGCATTACCACCGACAGACACTTTGGCACTTGTTTCATTTTCAATTGCTACACTAGTGTGCAAAACGTTGCGCACTTGCATATACATACGTATGTACCACAATTTGCAAGCTGCTTGGCACATCGGTCGGTGGGCTGCTTGGATGGGGATGGGGACGTGGATGGCGGCGGGGCGTGTGCTTGATTGTAGCACTATCATTGTACACGTGTTTGCCTGCAGAGCTCTTTGTGGTCATTGATTGCATGCAATCATTTGTGCGTATGCCTGCCAAGTGTATAACTCAGCTTGGCATGGGTTGCCTTGGCTAAGCTTAAACTTATTTACGAAAACACCTGCACACACACACACACACACATTTGCATGAAATAAATTGAATTCTTCTTCCTTTTTTTAAAAAAACGAAAATACTCTCACGCATGTGAGCATTTCTTAGCAAGTTTGATTGCTCTATTGTTGACAATGCAATAAAATATGCAGAAAATTCAACGACGTGCATTTGCATGGCAAAACTGTCTTCAGCAGCAAACTAATCAATTTATATAAGTTTAACTAAAAATCAAAACTAACTTATTTTCACTGCTACCAGGCAGTTGCAGCATACGTGGCAACTAAATATGAAACTGCTGCAAGCCGTGCCTGCAACTCCACAGGCAGCAACGTTTTGATGCGTGAATTTCTGTGCCTTAGTAGCCCCGACCATTGTTGATGTGTGTTTTCTCTCTAGAAACCTCACATGTTTACAACAGAGAATTAATTATGCTCGCATGTGGCATGAGTTGTGAATGGCATATGGAAACATAGTAAACAACACAACATACCACAGAAACATCCATATACACACACATACACACACATACACACACACAACAGCCATCAACAACAAGAACTGAAGCCAAAGGCCGCACACATCACTCATACGACATGTCTAAGTCTGCTGTTGTGCACGCTTAAACACTCCGGCTATGGCACGAACAGACGCAGCACTCACCAAGCAACGTTGTGCCATACATATATCAACATAATTGCTTTCCTAACATTTCCCCAAACGCAAAAGCAAATTCAATTTTGTCGTGAACAAAACGACGCATGAGAAGAATATATAAATTCTTGCTAAAAAAAATATAATTAAAATTGAAATGCAAACACAGAACCATAAGAATTTGCATTTCACACAACGGTACAGAAACGAGAGAGAAAGCGAATGAAAAATAAAATATGAAAAAAAAAAATAAAAAGGCAAGCCAAATTCAAATTCAACAAGTTGCGTATAAAAGAAAATAAAATAAAAAGGACAGCAGGGAGAGGTCAACTGTAAATGCACCGCCACCTACCCACTCAGCATAAACTTATTTGAAATTAAAATAATGTTTACAGTTATTGCGGCAGCAGCAGTGGGTGGCACGAGCAGTGCGAAACGCAGTGAGACAACAGCCAAAGGATATATAAATTGTGTAATGGAATTGCAACAATGAAAGGAAAAAAAAAAATAATGAAAAACTATAATGAAAAAAAAAAAAAACAAAAAAATCAAACGAAAACGTAAAAAACAAAGTCAAAAACGCACGAATGAACGGAAATGTTGCAATGCTGCACGAACTGCATGCGAATGGCAGCAGGCAACAGGACCAAGGCAGCAAGGCGAAGACGTTGGTGTCAGAAGATAACATGCAGCATTGGCTGTGATGCAGAGACAAGCCTCACGCCGCTGTTGCCGACAATGCTTGGCTGCGTTTGGCTTGGGTTGGCTTGCAGCATTATTATCAAAGCAGGAAACGTGCGCATAAGTAAAACTTGCACTTGAATGTTGACGACCAAGAGGACGATGACGAGGACGACGATGACGACTTGAGTGCTCAAAGGCTTCATTCAAAGATGATTATCTTTTATGTAGCAATTGTTGCAGCCAACTAAAACGTCCGCGACGAGGACGAGCGCGAGCACGACGTCAACGATAAGAAAGCAAGAGCAGCCAAGCAAACGTTGACAGCCAAGTGCATTTTGAATTGTACACGCCAGGGGTGCGGGCACACGCGCGCGAACGTAGCCGTGGTAGGAATATTTTAATAGGTACAGCCAAAGCTGCAAAAGCATATCGTAGTATTTTTTTTTGGTTTTTCCTTTTGGTAAACTACTTCAAAACTGTCATTACAGCTGTAAGAGCAAGTTAAGAGACGCTGGTGTACACAAAGCACAAACAACAATAGAACACGGATACGCAACACCGCAGGACAATTGCAAAAATAATGCGCTCCTTGCCTAATTAATAGAACAGATCTGTACGATGTTGCCACAGGCTATCCGCGATAAACGCGAACCTGGGCACAGCTGTGCATTTATATTGACATTTGTTGCCAGCAATCGTGGAGGCAGAAAACGTTGAAGCAATGGCAATGGCCATGAGGCTGTGACTGTGTGGCTAAGCGCGTCTTATTGTGAGTAGTTGTGGGGTGCAGGGGTAAAGCAGCATAAGTAGCAGCACTTTATATTTATGAGAAACATTCGCATGCAGCTTTAATAGCTACTAAAAAGAAATCGCAGGCATAACGCACGATAGCAGCGACAACAGCAACAAATATATATACACATGTATATATGTATATATAAATGAGTATATAAGCAGCAAGAACGACTGCTTAAGCGGTTATCGACAAAAGAGCGCAAAAAAAAAGGAAACATAAACTGAACTAAAAACTGTTACGCCCACGAAAAACCATTACTTGGGATTATTTAACCAATGCTGCTGTATGAGCCAACTGCAGCAGAATAAAAAAAAGAAAAACCAAACAAAAAAACAGCAATAAAAAAAGAATAATAATAATACGTATACGAGCTGAAGAACTGCCGCATTAAAACGTAAGAAACAGGCAATGGCAAAAGTGCAAAATGTATGGGAGCGTAAGCGGCAACAACAACAAAAATAAAAATAAAAAAAATCCAAAAAAAGAAAAAAGGAAAATGGAAATGCTCGTATACAGCAAATAAAACTGAACGCAACACTCAAAATGGCGGCCAAATCAGGCAGCAGGCAGCAGGCAGCGCATAAGAAAAACTGCCACAAAACTGAATATAAAAACGCAAAAGCAAAAACACGAAACAAAAAATAAATAAAGCAACCGAAAATAAATGAAAAAATGAAAATAAAATCAGGAACAAACATGCACCTGCGGGCAATAATATATTGAAGCAGCTACGCACAAGCACACACACAAACACACACACAAGTGCTACAAGGAGGAGGACGACTACGCAGCAGCAGTTGAGTCGAGTGGCGTAGAGTAAGCATGCCAAGAGCAACAACGTCGCGTCGCCTTCGCCATGGTCGCAGTTACCGCTATTACCAACACCACCACCACCACCATCACCACTTCCACCGACACCATTATCAGCACACCCCCTCCACCAGCCTCGGCACCCTCAGCAGTCCCCATCGTTCCACCGGCATAGAAATGCTGCTCAAGGCTCTGGCGTTGTTGCTCGTTACTCGTACATCGACTAGTTATTTATTTGCTCGTTTATTTTCGAACAGTTTTCGGCGCATTTATTAGCTCTATACGAATGAGTATGTGGCGTACTGTGTATGTGTGTGTATGTATGTGTGTGTGCTGCTACTTGAGGGTGCCACGCTTGGCTTGCCATGCGGCGGCTTTGTTGAGCTCTTGCTGCTGGTTTTTCGTTTTCGTTTAGTTTAAAGCAATTCGCCCACCTACATATGTGTGTCTGTGTGTGCGTGCATCTGCGTGTGTGTATGTGTGTTTGTATTGCTATTTTTATAATGGCAATGCCACTGCGGCTGCTGCTACTGCTTAAGAAATCAAATGCTCAAAAACCTGTAACATCTTTCATTGCAGGTGTTGCTTTGCCTTTGCCATTGCCGATGTCGTCATCGTCTTCATCTTCATCATCGTCATCGTCGTCGTCATCGTCATCGTCATCGTCGCCGTCGTCTGTTGGGATTTACATTTTATCATTCTCGTACACGATTTGAGTAACGTTAAGCTATTAACACACTTGTGTAGACAACCTTTTAAACCCGTGCACTGGGCCCTGGCACCACCGCCAACTTGCTTATGTAGGGTTGAAAGATTTTCATTTTGTTATTTGCACTTACTCCTCTTCCACCTGTGACAAAAGATGGGGGGTGGGGTCGTTGTGGATTTATTTTTTATGGCAGATTACCATAGTGTGCTTTAAAGTAAAATTACACAAAATGTTGGCAATTTACTTAATCCCAACATGATTTACTATTGTGTACGATGCAGATTATGATTTGGTTATGCAATTCCCTGAGGCATGCTATGAAAATAATTTAATGCCATCTACGGCAAGCAGCCATAATGTTTTGCTTTTTGTTTAAAATGTATTTTAATGCTGATTTCTGGTTTAATTTGTAGGTTTGTTTAAAGAAATGTGCAAAAAACTAATAAAAACTTGAATTGCTTGGCCACAAGCCTGCAAATAATCATTATTTTGTTATTTTTAAAAACCATTTTAAACAAACGAATTACTTTCACAAGCTTTACAGCTTTCTGAAGCATATTTTCTCTTAAATTACTTGTATTATGGAGCTAAGGTACTTCGTATGAAGTCGCTAAGCATTTAATTTTGTCAAATCGTTTTTGCATATTTTTTTTTAAATATTTAAAACTTGCTGCTGCTGTTTGGTATTGCTGCTCTAAATTGTCTTTGCAAAATTTATCTATTCTACAAGGTGAGTTCCAAAGTAAACAGGACTTTTTGAATCTGAGCGCCCATCTAGTGGCGCCATCTATATGTCAACTGGTGCGTTAGAATCTGCTATCGTTTATCGACTTCCAGTAAAAATTTCATGACATTTCATCTATTGGAAGTGAGGTTATTGCGTTTTAAGTGTCAGTATGTTTTTGTCATCGGTGCAAGCCTTTTGAATGGCCTCTACGTCTGCATAACGCTTTCCTTTCATCGGCAAATGCATTTTTCCGAAAAGGTAGAAGTCGCACGGTGCCATATCAGGTGAATACGGGGAGTGGTTGATGGTTAAAATGTGATTTTTGGTCAAATAGTCGGACACAAGCGTCGATCGGATGAGACGGCGCATTATCGTGCAACAAACGCCAACTTCCATCTTCTCGCACCGATGACAAAAACATACTGACACTTAAAACGCAATAACCTCACTTCCAATAGATGAAATGTCATGAAATTTTTACTGGAAGTCGATAAACGATAGCAGATTCTAACGCACCAGTTGACATATAGATGGCGCCACTAGAGGGCGCTAGATTCAAAAAGTCCTGTTTACTTTGGAACTCACCTTGTATACTACACATTCAAGCAATCGGCATCGTCATAACCAGATGCACACCAATAGATTCATCAATATATTTCAAATATAATAAAGAGACTCTCACACAACATGCGCGCAAACAAATCATTTACAAATCAAATAGAAATCCAGTTACCACAAAAATTCGCGAAGCTAACATCAAAGTCAGCAAAGACCGTCATCATATATATGTAGAGAGAGAGAGAGAGGATAAGAGTGAGCTATATATAGAAAGGAGAAAGGGAGAAGGAGAAATGAAACCGAACTCAAAAATATCAAATGCAGCGCTGGCAAAAATAACGAGCTTAGCCGCGTGTGCGCTAGGCATTGCGATTGAAATCCTGTTTTTCCCCACCAACCAATCCGCCAACTTATCATGACAATAATCCAATAGAAATGCTAACCTGAAAAATTTGTCATCATCATCAACAGCAGCAGCAGCAGCATCGGCAGCAATTCTAGCTAAAGAATTTGAACGCCGGCATTGACATTTGTCATTTGAACGTTCGAATTAAGTCTGTATACAGTATATATAGACATGTATGAGCTTATAGCTAGATAGATATATACATATTTACGTGTATATATATGCGAGGAGTATGTTCATGCATTTATTCACTCGCACAGTCATTCAATCATTCGATGTACGCAGCATTTTTGGTTTTGACTTTGCACTTTTGCTAGGATTATTGGCTTTAACAATGGCATCAGCAGCAGAGACATCAGCACCAGCACCAGCAGCAGTCACAGCAACAGCAGTACCATCCGCAGCAGTGGCGAGATGACGCCAACGCTTTGTCAAAGACAGCAACAGCACTGGCAACAACAACAACAACAATAAAAATGGAATGAAAAAACAAAATAGAAGAAGGAAACGAATGCTGTGGACAGACAGACAGACAGACAGAGCGATAGCCTGACAGCCTGTGTGCTCCATGGCAACTGATAGCGCAACCAAAGTTGACACCGCAGGCAGGCAGGCAGGCAGCGGCACTGGCTAAACAGTATACTCATCTCTAGTTTAGTTTATGGCCGCGTCATCGTCATCGTCACCGTCACTGCCATCGTCATCTTTCAATTCGTTTTAGATTTCGTATGCGAGTAGTTCGAATTCGAATTCGGGTTTGAATTGTTAATTGTTTGTTATTAATGATGCCATTTGTTGTTGTTGTTGTTGTTGGTGGTGGTGTTGAGTCGGTTGCTCTTCTGTTTTCAAGTTGAAATTGAATTGGTTAAAAATGCTTAAAAGCTGCATAATGAACTGCGTAACTGTACATATCGAACCAGAGACAGATACAGCGTGAGAGCCATAGTCGGAGTTGGAGTTGAAGTCAGTGCCAGGCCTGCGCACTTAACTAACGAAGTGGAAGCGCTACGCTACGCTGCGCTGCTCTGCTCTGCTCTACTCTGCCCTGCGTCACACGTAACTTTGTGCATTGGCTGACTTTGATCAATGCGCTGTCGATAAAATGTGAATGTGTAGCCTCGCACTCGTAATTAATTATGCCAGTGCTTTGCTTTGGCTTTGACTTTGCTGGCTGCTGGCTGTTTGCTGCTTGATAGACGATTATTTGCAGTAGTAGATTTGGAAAATGATCGATCGCCTGTGGGCCTGTGGGGGTGTTGGCGCTGTGTTGTGCATATTCGAGTGTTTCAACTTGCGTCGTCGTTGACGTTGTGTTTAAGTACTTGGTCGGTTGCATTTAAACGAGTTCGGCTTGAAAAATCATGCAATTAAATACTGGGTCAATGATATTAAATTCATTTTCAATTAAGCCAGTTGAATTTTTAATTTAATATTTTTTAGTATATTTATACATAAGTTCTTTTAAAGATTATTTATATAAAAAATATTTTATTGAAAAGACCTACATACAAGCAACTCGCAGACTTTCTCTACAAGGAGCTGTCAGCACGGATTATTAATCAGCGAGTTTTTAGCTGCAGTTGTCTTGACTTCTTTTCAGCAGGGGTAATTCAAGTATAACAAATACAACACATATGCAGAATATATTATATTAGACCCTTACTCTTGAAAGCATTATTTCGACTCGCTTTAAAAGAGAAAAACAGATACAATGCTAAAATCCTTAATGGCGAGCTTTTTAATGGATGAAACACTCTTATTTTTGTTTTTAACCTGTTAATAGAAATTTCGTAGATGCTTTGTTACGAAATATGCAGATTGCAAGCTCAAAAGACAATCTGCATAAATGTGAAATGACTTTCTATTGATACTTCTAGCAAAAAGTTATGCTAATTTTATTTCCAATATACTACACAAAGCCTGAAAGCATTGTGGTGAATTCTTGACGTATACATGCCTTAACTAGAAGATTTATATACTACTGCTGAAACAGCATAAATCAATGTAGATGCAAGAAAAGATGTGCGCTGCTGTGTTGAGCTGTGTAGTCCTGTAACACGGCTGTGAAACCTTAATGCCAAACACTTAATCAATGCAACAAAATACTTATGCGAATCGAAAACTCAATTAATGCATTCTTTTAATTAAAAATTGTTAACGCTTTAAACGCGACGCAGTCAGACAAAAGCTAAAACACTAAAAGCATTAAGTGCGTACTTTTAACGCCAATAACAGTCGCTGCGAGCTAAGAGCCAAGGGTTAAGGACTAAAGACTCAGGACCAAGGACTAAGGGCTGACAAAAACGAAAAAAAAAAAAAAAAAAAACAAATGTAAGAACGAATGAACATATTAGGGTGGGGCGGTTTGTGGAGCAAGTGGTTAAGTGGTTCATGGGAATGGGGATGGTGGGTGTTGGGTGGTGTTGTTGTTGGCTGCGAGAAAATAAATGTGTGCAAGTGTGCGTGTGAAAATAAATTGCTGCTTGAACAATTTTCAATAAACGTTGAGAAAAGAAACGCAACCGAAGGACTGTTAACCAGCAAGTAAACGAACGAATGAACTAAAGCACGAATGAATGCCTGAACAAGCGAGGCTTCGCCATGAAACCAAATGCAGGCACATGGCGAGCTGAGGGAAGGACGGTGCTGGCAAGCGAAATCGTCAGCTAGCTAACAGCAAACACATTCCGTTGACATTATGAACTTTTCAATGAATAAACGGACGAAACGATTGACAAGACGCACAAACAGCAACAACAACAACAACAACTATAAAAGTATAAGCGTCTGCGTTGTGGGTGAGTGAGTAATTGCGTTGGATTGCGAAGTCGCTTTTGTTGTTGCCATCGCCATAGCCATCATCATTGCAGTTCAATAAAGCGTTGTGCCATCAGCAGGCAGTGGGGCAGGCGGACAGGCCGGCAGGCAGGCAACAGTCAAAAGAGTCGAAAAACACTTAAATTAAATTTAGTTTTCATAGTCAAGTTATAGAAAATTGACTGACATAAATTTACGATTATGCGGCTCATTAAATAAACAGGCAGAGGCAGGCTTCGACTGGCACAGGCACTCAGGCACTCAAATAGACAGATAGGCAGGCAAGCAAGCAGCAGGAGGAAGATAGGCAGGCAGGCAAGTCAAGTATTGTTGTGATATGACAATGCGCGACAGCATATAGCAATGAAACCGAGCGAGACACGAGTTTGAAAATGTTTTGTGTATAACAGCACACTTGAGCTAAAACAACAACAACAGCTACAACAAAAACTACAACAGCAGCAGCAACAGCAGCAATGACAACGACTTCGAGCAGCATTTTAATCATTAAGCAGCAAAGGAAGCAACAGCAGCAGCCGCAGCATCGTGACTTGTCAAAAAATCAATTCAATAAACAACGAGTACCGTGAGCGTGAACATGAGCGTGAGTAGTACCGCGTGCACGTAGGTTATGACATGCCACTGGCAGCTGCAGGTTATTTACTGTATGTGGCAATTACCGCCTGCCATGGCTTAAATTACTCGCGGCACAGTCGGCGTATGCGCAATATATAAGTATATATTGCACATATGTGTAAACATCATGGGATATCATTTGGTGTCTCATTAAGTAATCAAGACGCAATATGTATGTATGAGTGACTGACTGAGTGACTTACTTACCGTTGTTGTTGCCGGTGTTGTTGCCGTATGTGGCGTGTAAGCAGCATATGCCGGCTGCGGCAATGGCGCCGTGTAGCGATAGGCAGCCTGTTGTGCCACGGCAGCGGCAGCTGCAGCCGCAGCTGGTGCATAACCCTGTGGTGTCCAACTGGCAGCACCACGATATTGTGCGCCGGCAGCAAGGGCAGCACCGGCAGCAGCAGCAGCTGGACTGGTCATGGCTGGCGGACGCGGTGGTATGGCGCCTTTAAGAGCAACGGCTGAAGCTTGTAGCGGTGCACCCGGGAATGCGCTGCGCGGTGTAGGCGGTGCGGCGCTTGTAGAGCTGCCCTGTAAATACAACAATATGGAAAAAAAAGAAACGAAAGCAAGGATAACAAAAAGCATTAGTCAAATGTTATGGCATACTTTAAGGCATTGCATATATTTCCTAACACACACACACATACACATGGCACATGCATACACACTGGTTGCAAATAAACAAATATTGTGTGTGTGTGTGTGTGGTGTTTTTTTTTTTCACAGCACAAAGTTTTTCTTTGGTTCTCGCTTACAATGCGCCATAAATAAATACCGCCAGCAGCTGCGTCTAACTGCAACCGCAATTCTGCCTCTAAGCTTGTTTTTTTCGCCTGACTGCCTGGCAGGATGTCAGGCTGCCATGCTGCGTGCATGCCACGCCTGCGACAATGTCATATTTTACGTTATTGAGCGCTAACCGCAAATGTACAAACAAACGCAATAACAGCAGTAACAGCAACAACAACAACAACAACAATCATATGGCATAAATATATTTCAAGTTCCATTTTTTATGCTATTTTTGCTTACTGTTAGTTGTGTGCCAAAGCAGCAGCAGCAGCTATCGCAAAATAAAATATAAGCCTGGCACCCCCGCCTCCGTGTGTCTGCCGGCTGTGTCCTCTGCCCTAATAGTCAACGTCGTGTTATAGACGTCGGCGTGAATTGTGACTGTTTATGGTGTGTTTTTTCTTTCTTTATTATTTATTTGTTGCTTGCGCAGCAACAGTTCATATATCGTCGTCCTTGTCACCTGTGCGTCCCGCAGCCCATTTACAAAGCCACTCATATTGCCTACTCCATAGCCTGGCCCAGTTCTCGATTGGCAAATGCACTTTAAAAAATGTATGCCTCCTGCATTGTTTTTCTTTTGCGCTTGGAGAGTTTTGCTCGGTTTTTTTCTTTCTTTTTTTTTTTGTATATTTTAGGTCACAACACGCATACATAAACAGCTGCCAGTCTGCGCTGCTGTACTGCAAAGTGTGCAACGAAATTTTGTGCTAAAAATTTACAAGGTGCAAAATTTTCAAATATAACTGATGGTTTTTGTTTTTGCACCCACACGCCAACAAAACGTACCGTAAAACGGAAAAAACAAAATATGTGAAACGGCAAAAACTGGCCAACCGCAATGATTGCTATATGTGTCAGTATTTTGTTGTTGTTGTTGTTGTTGTTGGTGCACGGCAGGCATTGCATTTCAATTTGCAAGTTTTGCTGTCGGTTATATTTTCTATTTTTGTTTTCTCTTATTTTTAGTTATTGTTTTTCATATCGCAAAACCGGAAATAACTGGCTGCCATTTTGTTTGCCTGATTGAATGTATGCAACTGTGCGGCGCACTATTCTGTAAAATTGTTATAAATATGCATGGTATGTGTGCTGCGGTGTACCGCGGTATGCTGCCGTTTAAACTTTAGTTAACTGTGCGAAACTGCAAATAAGCGATTTAGCATTGGTATTTCATTTTATTATATTTCACCTGGCACAGACGCTTGTTAACGCAAATTAACCGCATATTATTTTCACGAAATGCACTTAACGGGACATCAAGAAGGCTTACGTACAATAAATGCAATTTTAACTGCAGCGCACATGCAGCGACTTCATCCTGCATCCTGTTAATACAATTTGCCTTATTGTATTCCTACTTCTAACCAACTGAGAGCTGAGACATTACTTAATGCAAAAGCGTAAGCCAAAAGAAAAAAAAAAATAACGAATAAAACCAGGAAAGCCAACAAAAACAACAAAAAAAAGAAATACTTCGCGTACATTTGCATTTCCTTAAGCAGAATTCTCCTCTTTATCATAGCTCAGAGCTCAGCGTAGCATTTTACTGACTGGCGGCACTTGTGTGTGCGCTGTCTGGCCCTAGGCAAGCTTTACAAATACATGTATACGAGTATATATGCTATGTGTGTTTGTCCTAATCTCAATTGCAATGTCTAACGCGCTGCTCGCTGCTACCTTATCCCACCCGCCACCGCCGTCTACTCTCTCTGGCATGTTTGCATTCAATGTGCTGCCGGCTCACGCTTTTATAATTCATATTTTCCAACCACTTATTGTTCAAACTAAATAAAGCAAAACTTTTTCCATAATTAAAACCGACGGCTAAATCCAGCTCAGTGACTATGTTTGCAACAACAACAAGAACACAACACTGGCGAGCAAAGGCAATGGTAATAACAAAAGCATAACAGCAACAACAACATTGCAGTAAATATACATAAATGTGTGTGTGTGTGTGTGTCTGTGTATGTATGTATATGTATGTGTGTGTGTGTGTGTGTGTGTGTGAGTGCAGCATGCAAAAATCTCGAGTCGGCTCAGCTGGCTGAAGCGGCTGCTGCCGCTGAGCCAACGTTATGCGCTTAGGCGCATTGCATTGCTAAGCAGTAACATAGACACAGATACACTCACTTATGCATACATACTCTCACACACACCCGCACTCATACACCCTTGCATTTGCAGCTCTATGAGAAAACGGCAGCTGCTGTTGCTGCTGCTGCCACTTGCACAAAAGCACTTCGCTTTTTCATATGCCTCGCTTTTGTTTTTCGTTGCATATTGTTTTTTTTTTCTGTCGGATTTTACTTTATTTTCATTTTATCTTTACATTTCTTTCTTCAAATTTTTTGTTTTGTTTATTTCCTTTTTTTTTTAAGTTTTTTTATTTGCATTTTTGCTTTTCCTATTTCAATTCAATGCGGTAAATTTAATTTTGTATTGTCCTCCTTCGCGTTTAAAATGAATTTCACGAGTGAAAATTCATAATGAAAAGCGCAGAATAAAATAAGAAAAAAATAAATATAGAAAATACTTGCAGCAGAGTGCAGCGCTTAATACAAAAATATGCGCTCAACGTTAGTCAATGTTAAAAATGCATAATGTACGCAATGCATTTTTTATGTCTATTTTGCATTTTTTATACTTTCATTTTCTTTTTTTTTTTTTTTAATGTACTCTCGTTTTCTATTTTTATAAGAGACAAATGCGCTGCTTCCGGCGTTAAGTAAAATTCTGGCTTTGTTTATTTTCCTTTTCATGCAATGCAAAACCACACATGCAAGCATACTCTGAGGGCCTCTTAGAAGCCGGTGTATGAAAATGAGCTGCGTTAATGCAAGGCTGCTCTTCAGGGTGTATGGGTGTGAAGGGCGTCTGTTAGTCTAATGCATTGCAGCTATTTTAATATTTTGTATGCTGGCTGTGAATGACATAGGCACACTAGTATTAAGATAAAACTTTAAATTATCTGCTCATTTTAAGTAATGAACAAAAATTCCATACAAATGAGTGAACCCATAAAAGAACTAAAAAATACGTGGCTTATGGAATCTTATGATGCATGTAGGTTTATCCCAGGGCTTATAAATTTAGACACGACACTTACATGTTAGTCAGATTTTAGTTTTTCAAGATGACCATAGGATAATGTTACTTAATATTTTATTCACATTTTATTATACACAAATATTTTTCGTAATTGTGGTGATTCTTCACTATTAAAAGTTTTTCATTATAAAAGTAATTGACACATATTAGTTGTGCTTTTCCATTTAATTCGAAGCAATGGCCAATGACGAAAAAACAGCAGTTTCAAATAGTTTCTTGCTTATAAATTACGCATACGACACGTAAGCATAACGGCATTAAAATGGCCAATTACGAGCAAGCAATTGAAGCTTCAAAAAGCCATTGAAATAATACCCAAATACGCACATGTACATTCATTATTTAAGTCACATGCAATATAAGGCAACGCAAGGTAATAATATTTTCAAAATGAACGCGCATAGAAAACTTTTTAAGCTTACAACGCAATGAACTTAAGCCGCCAAATTAGACACGTTTGGCATATTTTAGCTGCCAACATACACACCTAAGCACAGCCACCAACTGCCACCTATAGTTACACACCTTACCCCACTGAGAGGCAGCAGAGTGCCACCACAGCAGGCAAAAATAATCATAAAGGTAATTATTTTATCGTTCGTTAAAATTCGCTTAATTTCAAAGTTTGGTAAAAACGAAATCAAAAAAAAACTAAAAATAGAAAAAAAAAAAAAAAATGCCAGCAAGGCAAACAGCGATAATGAAAAATATAAATGCAGAAGGCAACGCCCTGTCTGCCAGCTCCCCAAATCCAAAAATGAAACCAATAATGGTGGAGTGAAGTGAAGTGGAGGATTGTGTGCGCAAGAGTAGAGTAGAGAACGAGAACTCGTTCCTTGTACGGTGTGCACCATAACAGTGCGCAAGCGACGTGATTAATTACCAAATTGGGAGCCATTATCGCGTGGTAATGGTAGAGGGAGCAACAGGAGCGGGAGCAAGTGGTGGAGCAGTAGCAACAGCAACGGCAACGTCACAGCGATGGTTATAGCTGTTAAAAACTTTTGCCATACAACACCCTGCATATTGTTTTTGCTGTTGTTGTTGTTGTTGCTGTTATGGCTGTTGGTAATTTCAGTCTGTTTTATTTGCACACCATCACACGCTAGCTAGGTATGTTGTGTTGTTTCTTTTTTTTTTTTTTTGTCATTGTTGTCGCCTCTCATTTGGGAGCAATTTTTTTTTTTTCCTTTTTTGCAGTCTGTCTGCGTTGCTTAACTGGCTGTCCTGCTGTTTCGCTGTTTGCGTCCTGTTGTGTACTTCCTTTGTGGCATGGCAATGTTGCATAAGCAGTGAAAATATGAATGGCAAAGACAAAAACAAGAAAAAAACCAGAAAAGTAAACAAATAAATACATATATACATATTAATGATAATAATTTATAACTGCTTGACAGTTTTGAGCGGTGGCAGACAGGAGACAGGAGGCAGCTGGCATCAGGTAACATTGCAAAATCTGCGAATGTACTTTAGTTGCTGATAAACGTTTTACGATTAGTTATTTGCATATTATACCTTATTGCTGTGAGATATCTTGTCTTTCATTCACTCGCATTTTTATTTGCATTTAAAGCACTAAAATGCGCAATTGTTATTTAAAAAATAATAAGCATTCTTTTTTTTTTTTTTTGGCAATTTGCTGTGAAAGAGAAACGTTCACTTAGAGAAGTAATAAAACAGCAGAAAAACATTTTGCTAGCAAAAAGCGTATTTTGGCCTGCGTATGGTTGCGGTTTTACAGCCAAGCATAAAGACGCTGCCAGTTTTTAAGCCATTTGCTAACCTCGTTATGCTTTGCTGTGCTGTGTTTTACTGCCGTTTGGCGCAAACAAAAAACTGCCGCTTGTGTCTACATACAGCAAGCAAATGAGCGACATGGTAATTCATCTTTGACGCAGCAGCAACAACAACAATGGCTTCATAGTCAATCTTAGAAGGTTTAACCAGCGACATACACAACACATAAAACGAAACATAACGTTAAGAAAAAGCAGAAGCAGGGCTAGCTGCCCAAAAACTTAGTGCAGCGACGCGTGCAAGTTTTATTTCATCATAAACGATAATATATTATCATAGCATACTTTCGTGCGCACACACACAGTAGGAAGCATTTCAGCAGTTTTAGGCAAAGTCGTGCACACGCATACAGACACATGCATGCAAACATACGTACGTAAGTAATAGCCATGAACGTACAACAACAATAATCAATTTAAAATTTTGCACGCTTGCTGTGCCAAAAGGACACGAAAATAATAAAACAAAATGAGAGAAATTGTACAAGAAAAAGCAACGAAATAAAAATAAAAACATGCATAAGTGAGCCT
The DNA here is from genome assembly GCA_037044495.1 of Stegana nigrithorax. Lineage (NCBI taxonomy): Eukaryota > Metazoa > Arthropoda > Insecta > Diptera > Drosophilidae > Stegana > Stegana nigrithorax. The sequence continues at coordinate 1,635,124 of JBAMBQ010004241.1, read as the reverse complement.
GCTGTCAGGCATTCAACAAATTTTCATTAAATCTAATAGCACAAAGAGCGGCAATGCAAAGACGTTAAGTTGATCAAGGAAATGGCAAAACGGCAAAAAAAAATGTATATATAAAAAAAGAGCAAGGGCAGTGGTTACGGCAACAACACCAACAACGATGAGAACAAGAATAATTTGTATAAGTTTAACCCATTTTATGCGTGTTTTATGTGCAGTTCTGGCATTACATGCGCCGATGTCGACAATGACGAACCATTTCTGCCAAGTAACGACAGTGAAACCTGCTGCCAGCCTGCAAATACTTCGACATTACAAATGTCGTCATTTATGTCGTCAAATTACAATTCTATAAGCGACAACATCGTGCCTGGCATAGAACTAACGACATAGCGTTTCATAATGTTGCTCAGCGCATTTGAAGCCTTTGATTCAAGCTGCGTGTTGCGACAATGGATTGGATGGCAGAAGTTACCGACAAAAATACAAATAAAAATAAAGCGATTTCTGACGCGAAACAAGTTAACAGATGTTGTTATTTATGTCTGGCTTAACGAAACGAAAACAAAACATTACAAAATGCCATAAAAACAAAAAACAAAAAAAAAATCTATATTGCCAAAGTTAAGGCAATGCGCAGAATGCACAGCAGGCGATGGCATTGCCACCCACATAACGAAATCGCTTTTGGCTAAACATGCACGAGCGAGGAGCGCATAATTGGTTCGTGTTGTTTTCTATAAATAAAAATTCTTGCCAAAGAAATTCCCAAAAACCTTTACGGCAGTAACTGTATATAATAAATGACAATAAAATAAAAACACGTTAAAACCATTGAAATGCCGTTTGGCTGAATGGACGCCATTCGTAAAGGTATGCAACGTCAGGTAATGCTGAACGCAGCAGACGCTCGACTTGATTGTGTATTTAATGCCTATCCTTTGGCAATAAAAGTCATTTGTATGTGAAGACGTTCAAAACATAAACAAGTTAGCGAAAACAATGCTAATGCTAATATTATTTTCTTTTATTTTTTAATATTACATCACACATAAAAACCTATTATTTAGAAAAGACGATAGGTTCGACAACCAAGCTTTGTTTTTTTTTTTTTTGTGATATGCTTGCGTATTTTAAAAATCAACAGACTTTTCCTATCAATTCGTACACTGCTCATGGCTCATTGGTAGGTTAGTTACGAATCCATGTTAATCATCATTTAATGAAATTATTTAAAGCCAAAAATAAAAGTTCGAGGCAGAAAAAATATAATGAAAGAATAGTTTCAATTTCATTTATTCTCATCGCATTTAATTTATGCTTTTTTGTTTTGTTTTTTTTTTTTTGGCACAATATTTTTTGGTTTTTATTATGCGCACAGACATAAATTTCAACTTAAATAGTTTTTGTTTCGTTCGCCGCTTAATGTTGTATTGCATTTTCGCTGCGCCTGCCCTACTATGCCAGAAAATAATATAAAGACTGAAATAATTTTGTTAATAAATTCAAATGCAGCACATAATGAAAATGGCAGCACGTTGCATTTTTAAATCGCCCAAAAACCAAATAAAACAAAAAAAAAAATTAAATGAAATAAATTCTTGCTTGCTACACTATTCGGCCATAATGAGTGGTGTGCACTGCTGACTCATTTTTGCACGGCCGCCAAAGTATCGCGTCGAAGAGAGATAGCCATAGACATAGATTGAAAAAACAGAGCGACAGCAGCAGACAGCAGAACACACTCAGTTGAGGAGTTCAGCTGATACAGCGCACGTCTCATGCTCGCGGGCACTCACACGCTGCTGCTGCTTCTGCTGCTGCGCGTTGCCAAAAATGAATGTTATTATCCTGGCAGTCAGCACGGTCACGTTTTCATAATAAATTTCAGTACAATTGCAATTTTAGTTTTAATGAAAAATTTTACGCTATATGAACGCGCGCACACAGAACGAACGAATGAACAAACGAACAAATGAACGTGGGTGGCTACGTGCAGCAGTTAGGTGCAGAGTCGTGTAGGCAAACTGAAACGGCTGAAGGGTGCTTATGTTTATAGGCGGCAACAAACTCAAACTTAAAATGCTCTTTTGTGGCATTGTTTTAATTAATTAAAAATAAGACTAAACAAAAGAAGAAAAAAAAAAAACAAAAACATAAAACAAACAAAAAACACCCGACTCCAATTAGTGCATATATTATTGTTTAATTAAATCTGCATTCAAATGAAATTTTGTAGATAAAAAAATGAGAACATTAAATAGAAGAAAGCAAGCAATTGAATAATAATTAATACGTATGTATTTATTATGCATAATTAAAAGTCAGCTGCATTGTTGTTGCTGCTGTGCGTATAATTAAAATGAAATTTATGCGTTTTAATTGTTCGCATTTGCGACATTTGAGAAATTTCCGTTTGACATGCGACGACGCGCGTTCACTGAGTCCTTGTGGGCAGGGGAAGAACCCCCAGCCGTTGAGTAAAGAAAAAAAAAAATAAAACCGAAAGAAAAGCAAAGGCCAACGACGCCGTCGAGACGTTGAAATTCATTGTCTAAGCCTACCAGCAGCAGCAGCACAGCAGAGCACATCAAGGTTCGCATTTGCACACTTTTGGTTGCGACTGCGGACGTCGGGGTAAGCCTTAAATTAAAATCTTTAAGCTGCTTTATGGCAAGCTGCGCAAGCAATGTTCCTGCTCATCTTCGTTCACGTTTACGCTGACGTTCTCGCTCTTGCTCGAGTTCTCGTTGTTGTCATTGTCATGCTTTCGGTTGTGTTGGCGTTTTGAGCTATGTAATCCATGCAAGCAATAAATCTTCTACAAGCACAATAACAAAAACAACAATAAGACTCACAAAACAACGAAAATGTAATGACAAACCGGAAGGAAAGCAAAATAAGACAAGCAGGCGGATCAGAGAGGCAGGACAGGCCAGGCTATGTCGGGCCGAGGAAGACTAGGAAAGCCACGGCAAGACAAGGCAGGGCAGGGCAGACAGCAAACAAACGAGCAGCATCTATGCGGCAATATGAGAGCAGCTAAAATATCCTTGCTAAGTGCCTTGCTCCTGTGCCACCACAAATGCGTATCTATCGCTAGTTCTATCCAACTCACAGCTGCATTTGCCGCTGCTTGTCACAATTTTACTTATTTCTTCGTTTTATTTTATTTTTTTTTTCCACTTTTTTTTTTTCTTTTCTTACTTTCTTCAGTTTTGCGGCTTTTTTCTTGCTTGCGAGGCAGGGAAGGTGCAGGGCATAAGAAAACAGCGTACGCAGCAAGGCTGTAAGTTTTAGTTTATTGTGCACTTTCTTCTACGCGAGCGTCTAAGTTGAATTTTAATTAATTTATATAACTGTCAGCGTAAATTAGGACATATCCCACAAACTGTGCTGAGTGTTGACGTGGAATGGTACGCGCGTGCCAGCAGCCCCGGCAGTGAAAATATGCGAGAACGTGCTTTAGAAAGCACAACAACAAGTTAACTCTGTCTATATTAAAAGCCCAAGTCGATTGGTTTACGCGTAATACAGCGGTTCTCGGTATTGTATTTATGTATTGTTGTTGTAGGCATTTATTTGTAACAGTTTTATTTAAACTGGAATTTTAATGGGCTCTCCAAGGTGAAAAAGTAGAAAGTAAAATTTATTTAGGTTAGATTTTTTACAGCACATGACTTATCGTTTAGCTGCGTCAGGTAAAGGTCACATTGATTGAAGCTGCTGGGGGCTGTCCCTATGATGTCTGCTTTATTGCTCAGCTATGCAACCACATTTAACAGCGACCATCAATTAAACACGTGTCGTTACTCACAACAAAAAAAAAAAAAATTAAGAAGTCCGCTGAAGTTCAGAAGCTGCGACAGTTTACGAAATATACAAGCATGTGAGTCAGCTGTTTAACTGTACCGACCATTCGTCAATCCTTATCCTGATTATAATGCTTCATCCAAGGTCTTGAATCCCCTTTAAACTCATTCAGTGCCCTCAACTGTAGTTAACTGTAACTGAAACTAACCCACCATCAACCTTTCTTAAATACCAATAACGCCAGTCATCAGCCCACTTACATAGACGAGGCTTTAAAAACTAAATTGCCAGCACAGCTAAAACCATCTCTTGGCAGTTGTTAGGCATTTAAATAACTCAGTCGATGGCAACGAAAAGGCAAAACTCGTCAGCATTTACAATTTGTATAGCAACAATAGTAATGCAAGTGTCCTTAGCAAACTTGCTTACGCTTCTATGCTGCTATGCCAGCTGCGTCTTGATGTCAAGACCCAGCAGTGCCTGCAACAATGCCCACACACACACACACACACATACTGACACACATAAAAAGCAAAATTGCTGCACAAAACACGTAGCCGAGAAAAAATGAAGCATTGTAAGTGCGTATTTGTCGTAAGTCGCCATTTTTGTGCTGGTTTAGCTATTTTGAACTACATAATAAGCAGAAAGCAGCGCTGACCTGACCTGTGCGCCATCATCATCGCCACACACAGCGACAACTTTCAATTGCAGATGTTGAGCAAATTATGTGCGCTGCTGCATGCGACAAGTTTTCTTCCACTTTGCCTTTGATTCTTCGTCGACTTTTTCTTAAGCTCGTGCTATTGCGTCTTCTCTTGTGCCGTGTAATTAAAATCATAGACCTACATTTGCAGGCGGCAAACAAGAAATTCAAAGTAAACCAGCAGCAGCAGTGCAGCAAAAAAGTCAGTCGCCCTTCAAGCAACGCCGCCATCTTTATTTTTGCACTACACACACACACTACACACATGCACACACACACACACAGACCACAGTGTAGCTTTTTATTTTTTTTTTGCATTTTGTGGCTGCCTTTTATTTTACTCAGCTGCTTTGTTGTTTTTGTTTTGCAAGTAGTATTCATAAACTACACTACGCTACAAAACACACAACACAACTATTCAGCGTAGAGTGCCTTTGACTTCAATAAAGGCAAACTCAAAGGCTCAATGCGCTGCCGCAGTCACTGCCATGCCTCAATGCATTGCTAAAAAATGTTTAAAGAAAATGCAATTTTGAATTTCAGCATTTTCTTTGGCAAGTTTTTTGTCGCTATTACCGCGTGAATGTGCTTGACGTGCACACGCTCAATCCCCGACCAGCGTCTCTTGCGAAACGCGCAGCAGCGCCGGGCTTATAGCAATGCAAATGTATTTTAATTAAATATAATTAAGTTTTATGAAATGGTTTCGCCTGCTGCCTGCTCGCCTGCCTGCAAGGACATTTTCTACTCGGTTTTGCTTGGCTTGCCTTGTCCCAGCAGCAGCTTGCCTATAATTTTACTTAATGCAGAAAAATGAGTTGCCAAAGTTGCCACAATGCACAAACAGCAATGGCCAGGCCAGGCCACGACCATCACTACTGACTGGCGGCACGGCAACTGGCTATGGGCTGACAACTTACACGTATGTGCCGATTGCGCCTCTCTGCCACGTCCTCTTTCACTGTTCACTGGCACAATGAAGTGTGCATTTCTAACACCATGTTTGCCAAAGTGTACGTGACTTGTTTGGCAGGAAATTAAGCGGTCGCACAACAAGCAGACGTGCAGCAGCGCCACAAGCGTCGGCACGCAAAAATGTGTGTCTTAGGCTTTGCACAACATGTCGTTTGTGCAATATAAAACAAAGAAAACCAAAACGCATACACAAGGACATACGTGCAAAGAAATGTGCAGCCACTTTATTTGTCAATGAAACAATGACAGGCATCAGCAGCAGCATATCGACAAACATGCAACAGTAGCAGCCAAAAAAAAGTCCAAGTGACACGAAAGTTGGTATGGCCATTGCCGTTGAGGTTGCAGTAGCAGTTGCAGTTTCAAAGCCACGTAGCAGTTTAAAATGTTGCGAAAACTTTTTAAGCCCAATTTAAAAATGTACTCACAATCAGAGACACACGACAAACCGAAGCTCGTGTTGGCCACTTGTTATATGGCAACTTTTAATACGTTCATAATTAAAAATTTTCGTTAGCTGTTTTGTCGAGTGGTTTTTCGAGTTATTTGCAGATTTGTGCGGCAATTTTTTACAGTGAAGCTAAGCCATATGGTAAGGTAAGCAGCAAAGGTCAGCCAGTGGCTGCCAGTTATTTAACGATTTTGTTGCCATTTTTCTGCTCAGTAGGTAAAAAAAAAAGTATGCTTCGTTATTTGCTTGGTGTGATAAGAACTTTTAAGTACTTTTTAGCACTAAAAGCTGGCAATTATTTAAAAAATTATTATTTTAAAAACTTGTGCGAAATTTTTAATTAACTTTTTAATTAAATTTTTGTTGTTCGAGAGCAGTTGCCCAACAAAAAGTTGAGTGTTATATTTTCATTATGCATATTTAAGTGTACTGAAAAATTTATAAAATATTTTTAAGCTTTACTTTGTTATTTGGTGAACTAATTAATTTGAAAGTTTTTATATGAATAATTAAGAAAAAAATAAATAAATTTATATGCAATTTGCTTCTGTTTAAATATAAATGAAAATATTTTATTATAAAGCACAATTATAGCAGCATTGCTGCTTGCATGCTGTTGGTAGCACACATGCATGGTTTTCACTGTAGCTACACTGCAGCAATGTACAAACTATTTAACACTAATTTCGTATGTTAAACGCTGCGGTTTTATTTCTGTCATTGTTGCTTTTGTTGTCGTACTGTTGCTGTTGCTGCTGCCGTAGTTGCTACAGCCACGATTGCTGCGGGTGTGCCGCTGCTGTTGTCATGTTAGGTTGACATGTTAACCTCAGCACTGACACAATTCACCAAAGGGACACACAACGCATACAATAGATATGCCTGCCCTTAGGGAGAAGGACTTTATACCGGTTTGCAAATACACATGCGGGTTTGGCTTCTGTTTAAATTTCACTAATTTCGTGTTTGATTTAAAATTATGTCAGTTTCGGACAGTTTTTTAACCTCAGCGCATGACGCACATGACACTCACTTCTATATGCGAATTGTTTACTCACAAGCAATGGACGCAATTCGCCAATGGCACCAAAACCACTTTGATGTCTCACTTCAGGCCAAAACTCAGTGCGTGGTGTGCTGCGCAAACAATTTATATTAAAATCCTCATAGGCCCGCGTTAGTTGTTCAAAATTATCGACTGATTGTGCGCTTAGCTGCACATAGAGCAAATTTAGCTGTTGTATATATTCCTGCAGCTCAAATGTCTCGGCATCCATTATTTTCAAAACATGCCTCCAAAAGTTTCACAGCCAAATTTTCTATATTCAAAACTTTTATTTCAAAATTTATGTCTTTTAAAAAACGATACTTAAACGTACAAAGTAGCAGAAATTGCGCGACAACGATTGCTTGTTGCATCATTAAAGGTAAAACTCTACTGAGACGACAAAATTGAATGCAGTTGTTTATGACAATCGTATTGAAATAGAAAGTAACGATAAACCAGCAATTATGTTAATTGTGTATATTTCATTTTAGTTGGAAATGCAAACCAAAACTGTTGCCAACACAAGTGCTGCAGCGGAAATTAAAATGGAAAATTTCCTAAAAAAAAAAAAACGAGTGATTAATTTCTGCCCAATACACGCATCATTTGGATTAAGACTCTGTTGTGCATACGCAAATAAAACAAATGCAGCTGATGTTTCACAAAAATTCATTCGAATGCAATGTGAAACTTAATATTTGACAACTACAAAAATTAACCTTAAAAAAAGGTATGCAAAATTTTAATAGGAAATCCTGCCTACACGCATATGAATGTGCAGCCAGGTGCGAGTGACAGGTCATCAAAACCACCAAAGCCACATTTGCGCATAGAAATGATTAAAAAGATAAAAATTCGTCGTCACTCAAATATAACAAATTGTGGAGTGCAAAACAAATTTAATTTTGTTGTACAGCTTAACAAAACAAAAAAATATATATATATATATTACGCATACGTCAGTGATCACAGAGTTTTAGCATATATTGTTGCATACTCGAATTTATTTTGTTTATGTATGCTGGGGCTTTTTCAGGCTCGGGCTCACACGCTCTGTGCTCGGAGCAATCATTATACGACAAAATAAATCGCATGCAGCAAATCGGAAACGGAAGTGCGCGCCAGCCGCATAAAATTTATTTTTTCTGACACAAAATTGTATGCTGACTTTGGGTCAACTATTTCGCCTTTTTTTGTATATAGTTTTATGCTATTTAGAACATAATACAACGCGTCAGAAATGGTATGCATGGAACCATAAAACGAATTGCGAAATTCTAATGGCTACTTTTTGCCTAAATTAGTGATGTGTAGCAAGCCGGAATCGATTTGTTGCGTCATTAGTCGTGAGTTTATGCATGGGAAAACTGTTGGTATTTGGGTTGAAGCTTTACTGCAATTAAATGACACATACTTAAGCAAATATGTGTTAATAAAAGTAATAAAAAAGTCTCATCACTAGTTAAAACTTTCGTGTTGTTTGCGCTTTTTTGGCAACTTTATGTGGCATGTTTAAACAAATGTCGACTAAAGTAATTCTTGCCATTTTCCGGTGACATTTTGCTGACAAAATTGCTTTGGTGTCGTGCCAGAGAAACGTTACAAATTTTTACATACGCAGCAAAGTGAGTTATGTCACACTGTTGAGCACAATTAGGCACTCATAAGCATAAAATGTTAATTGCAAATGCCTATACACCTCTATGGCTGCTAAACAATAAATATAAGTAGCGTTAAGCTCATTTAGCTAATACAATAATGACATTTTCTATGGGGTCTATGGGGTTAATGCGTTACTCGATTTGTTATCGCATGCAGCAGCGCAGACCCGCTAAGCAAAAATGTGACAGAAGCTCGTCGACGCTGCTTTGTGCTTTTCGTACAACTCATTTATAATTGTATGTGCATGAGTATGAGTGTGTTACTCCTTTTTGTTTTTTATTATTTTATATATATTTTCGGTTTAATTAAGTGGCGGCATATCCTACAAAAGTTCGCGATGCTGCTGCTTTTATAAGCCGAGATTGTCGGCTTGATGCGTTTTTTCGCCATCTTTCTGCGTCTTTTCTTCCGTTTCTTACTTCTTTGTCTAAGCCAGAGCGCCAAAGCACGCGTAAAAGTTATTAACTGCTGCTAATTAGCCATTAACTCATTTACTTTTTGCGTTTTGTGTTTTGTGTTCTGCACTTTACGTTTTTCGTTTTTTGCCTTTTGCCTTTCGCTCTCCACAGCTCTGCTCTGCGTGTTGCATGGATTTTTCGTTGCCATTTCTTCTGTTTTTCTGTTGTTAAGCAGCAGAAGTGCCTAAAAGCAGAAAATGTTTTCTGTTCTCCCTTTGACAAGTGGCTTTGCTTAATGAGTTGGTTTTATAGAAATTAAGTGGCAGGCCAAATACTCACAATATTCCCAAGTAAAGGAAATTGTGTCTGTGCATCTGTGTGTGTGTGTGTGTCTGAGCTAAAAAGTTTGCAGCAAGTAGGCGGCGCAACTGTATTTAAAAAGCTTTTTAGCATAGCTGTAAGCGATCTTAAACTATGTTGGAAATGACAAATTTTCAAATTTTCATTTTTTTTTAATTGTTGCAAAATATGATTTGATGCTTGGTTACGGGCACTTAAAAAAAAAAAAACAAAAAGGAAAACAGAATTTCTCATAACTAAATTCAAAGTTATAGAACGGAAAGCTTTGCGGTTAATACTTGATATGGAAAACTTTAATCTATTAAATGCTCTTGGCAATAGAAACAGTTACAATTATTTTTATATATTTTTGATTTTTGTTAATTATAAAGTAGAAGCGTTGCCAGGCACAGCTGACATAAAAATATGGGAATCACTGATAAATTGAGCGGAAAATTTCACCTGTTAATTGTATTTCAGTTTATTTTAACAAAAAAAATTTACCAGTTTTTTTTTTTACCTTTTTTTTTAATAAAACTTATTTAGTTATTTAAATACAAATACCGTGCTCATAAGTATAAGAGCATAAGATTGTTACTGAGCGTGACTGCGTTCTCGCTTTCAATTGCAACAATTCGCACTTGACATACGATTAACACTTAAACCTATTTTTTCTGCAACTCGCCTGCTTCACATTAGCCACTCATCGCTCAGATTCTTTGAATTCGCACACGTCGTTGAGTAATGAAAATTCGAAATAATTATACAAACAGAAAAATTTATAAAATTCCAACGTAATCTTAAGCAATGCATGCATGTTTTGCGTAATTAAATTACTTTCATATTAGATTTTTCATGATTACTTCAAGCAATCAACAGCAACACCAGGGGCAATTTGCATTAAAAAATATTAAAATTAAATATTTTTCACATTACAGAGCAGCAGCAGCTGACTGACTTGGCTGCCAATGGCTCGTAAATTAAATTCCATAAGCTTATTAAATGACATATAAAAACCGGCAGTACTTGTTATATTTTTTTAAGCTTGTTTTTTTTCTGTTAGCATGCCTCACACGTCAAACGTGTTAAGTGCTAAAAATTTTGTATTGAAAAACGAACATGCCTGCGGCAATATGTTGTCGTTCAAAAAATTTACACAAAAAAAAAAAAAAAAAACTAGAGGAGACAAAAAAAAAAACTTACAAGGAAAGTATGGCAAGCGGTAGAAAATAATAAAGAAAAGGCTAAAAATAACAAGATGTATTAAACGAAAGAAAAGATGAAAAAAATAAGAAAAGAAAATCATTGCAGCTCTATACCTACTCGAACTCGTGTATATTGTATATATGTATGCATTTAGGTATAAAATATATAAGATACGATTTTCTTTCACTTATTCTTTATTCAGCAGCAGCACATTGCCTGGTCTACATTAAATTTGCACGATAAGGCACAGCAAGGCGCTCAAGGGGTTGCGTATTGGTCGAGTGCGGCTAAAACTGCAGAGTGTGTGACTGATTGTGTGTGCATGTGATGGCAGTGCGGAGTGTTTCAAGTGAATCACTTGTTATGGCGTACATTGATTGAAAAATAAAAAATCAAAAAATATTGCGCAAAAATAAAAAACACAAAAAAAAAAAACGCACACAAAACAAAAAGAGCAAGCAGAGATACAGCAGAAAAAAGGGCCGCAGAAGAATAACGCAAAGCTGAGCATAATATAGACAGCATAGAATGGCGCGGGCAGGCAAGGGCAGGGTAGGCATGGCAGGCAAAGCTAAAGTGGCAACGCCAGCTGCGCTGTGATGTACTCACATAGGTGTGTGTGTGTGTGTGTGTGTGTGTGTGTGTGTGTGTGCGGGTGTGTATGGCACAAAAGCCAAGATATATACACTCACACGTGCATGGTGACACTTTGCGTTGAACATTGTACGTCTTACATTTAATTTAAAGACATGCTTAGCGTTGACTTGAGCTGTCGACGCTGCTCCAAGGGATTGCATAAGCCAGTGTGCGAGTCTGTGAGCAAGATGTGGCTGGTATGTGTGCGAAAGAGTTGGTTGCAGGGTAAAGAGAAGAAGTTTGAGGTAAGCGGAAGCAGCATCATGTAAGCTTAAAACAGTTAAAATGCGACAAGAAAAATGTCATGATTTGCTGCTGTCAACATGCGCATGATGTCTTTTTCTCAAGCACTGCCAAGCAGCTCACACATGTCCCCCCGTGGCGCCCGCCCGCATGTCATAACATATTGACAGCAACATTTACAACGACGCAGATCACAGACACACGCGCCGAGCCAAGGACTTTCGTTGCGCTGGGCATGTGACATCATGATGTTTAAGGTACACAGCACAGAGCACAGAGCACACATAAGCTGGGGGGCATGGCACTTGTTTGCCACAAAATGATTTATGACCAAAGCGTAAGTTTTTCTTTTAATGAGTTGCAACTGTACTCTCATGTACCTGGACTAGTGTAGTTTCGTTTAAGACTTGCACCATCCCCAGTTGAGTCACACATGTGACCATGACATTTATTAAACCGTTACCTGGAACACAGCGACGCGCATAACTTAGCTGAAGTGTTCACGTAACATGGAACTAAGAGTTCTGGGAAAATTTATAAGACGCACGCAAATCTTTGCTTGTCTTTCTTTTCTATATTTATTATTATTAAAAGAAATTCATTCGGAAATGACATAAAATCAGCCAATCAGTTGGCAGTTCAGCCCAACAGTTGAAGCACGCATTGCGACATCTGCATCCATATGTGCTGCATGCCCACACATACACCCTCACACTCACACACACGACTCTCAGCTATCTTTAGCTGCGAGCGAGTGCTACTTGTCCTGTGTATTTTTATGTTTTTTATTTTCTTTCCTTACAATTCTTGTTGTTGTTGTTATACTTATTATGTTCGTGCTCGTAGTGCATGTGGAATTTTTCACGAGTGTGTATTTGGCCGGTGGGTGTGTGGGTACGTACGTTCGTCACGTCGTAAAATGTTATATGTCGCACGTTAATGTCGACTAAACGCCCGCACAGCACGCTTCCAGTTCCTATCGAACCAACGACGGTCTGTCTGTTTAACAGACTTTTGCTTTGCTTTGCTTTAGTTGCATTGCTGCTGCTTAAATGTTTGTCAATAGTTGTTGTTGCTATTGTTGTTGTCATTGCTGTTGGCTTATTTGTCTTATGAACTGTCAAAGTGACATTCATTGACGGTTGACATGTAATAAACGGAAACGAAATGAAATGAAGCAGAAAAAAAGTGACACTCTCGGAGGCAACTGCTGGGCGCGCATTGTAAGGTGTAAGCATGGAAATACTCACAATAAATTGTCAGTGTGCACAGAATGTAACAAGTTACTATGTACAAAATGCGATTTTTATCAATTTTATTATATTGAACATTCTCTTTTTTTTTTCTTTTTGTTATTTTGTTTACGTACTGAAATTTGCGTCATTTTATAGACTGTACTTTTCTTTCTCCTAATAATGTGGCGCAGGGCTATAAAGCACAAAAATGAAATGTGAAGTGAACATAAAATATATGTATATATTTATATTTTTTTAAGTGTAATTGAGTTTTTTTTTTAGTCATTTCATATATTAGACAAGTAAAGTGCAGAACATTAAATTGCAAATAGTAAGTTGTAAGTTTTTCGAAAAAAAAATTGCAGCAGTCAGCAGAGTAATTATGAACACAAAAAAAAGTCCAAGATCTGGCTTATTTATGAAGAACTAGCAGCAGAACATGTCCTTGACTAGCTTGCCCTTCAAATAATCAATTCTACATCAACAATGCGAATTCTTTGGAAATGTTAACTTATCTGCCATTATCTTCTCTGCTACTGTGAAACTTTTCTATAGTAACCGTTTTTAATTTGTGTATTTTTCTTGTGAATTCTTCGAAATTTTGTACAAGTTCCTTGAAACGGTGTATACTATTATTTTAATATTCTGTGGAAATAATTGGTAAACATTTTATTCATCTCTTGGCATTCAGGTTTTTTTTTCCATGGAAAATAAATTATTTGCACAAAATTTCAAAAATAATTGATATATAAGATATATTTCAAATATTAAAGTTGCAAAAATAAAGCAAAATAAAACTAAACTTTTCTGAGAACAAAAACTTATTTGTTCATGCAAGAACATATTAAGTTACATAATTAAATTTCTGTTTTTCATTTAAATTTGCAACAAGTAAAAAAGTTTCACTGCAAATGCGTACAAAATCAAAACTAATTAGCAAATTTTTTGCAAGCAAGCTACGTGGCTAATTACTTGCATATTTGCTGTAGCTTTATTAGGTTTCCGACACTCCAAGGGTGTTTCACGCGAAATTGCTTAAGGACGCAATAATCAATATTTTCATAGCGAGCAACCCGGGTTGGCCGTAGTGGGATGCATGGCTGCGTTTTAACAAACCTGAATTGGTTATGCATACATTTGTGTAACGCTTACGCAGCATAGCATTGCAAATTATAATTTTGAAGTTCTATATAGCATTTGCATATCATTTGCTAAATAATTTACATAGTCCTGCGTTCGCCAGCTCACGAAAGTATGCAAAGCAAATACGTGCAACGATTAAGTGCAATAATCAAAATGAAGATTGTGCACAGATTACGTATGGCAGCGCAGGTGTGGGTGGCGTGGGACTTGTGAAGCAGAGTACAAAGGGGAGAGGGAAAAAGGTAAAATTGGTTTTAGCAGTTTGGCTGCCAGAGCATTTCACAATGCAAACATAATGAGTTCGGGGATATGCAAATAATTCACAATGGAAATCACGATTGAACAGCGTATACTTTGACTCAAATCCAACAGCGATGGGCAACAGCAGCAAAAACAACAACAACGAAAATAGAAGACCAAATGGACAGACAAGCGCCAAATCAAGCTGAGGTCCGCTTTAACGTGTGCAAATGTAAAGCAACATTTTTAAAATCGCTGCAACTTGCAACGTTTAGCCATTTTCATTTTTTTTTTTTCGGGTTTCTCTCTGTGCTTTTTCGGCACATACAACATTTGCACAGTGGAATTTCCATGGGGAAAACATTTGCTATTGGTGCATGTTGTATGATGGCCTCGCCACGTTGGGCATGGAAGTTGTTTTACAAAAAGCCTTTAAACGTTAAAGCGAACTTGGCAACGCCATACAGTGAATCATTAAAAGTTGCGCAGGCAGGCAATAGCTTCTTATTTCTTTCTTTTTTAATCTTTTTTGCCTTTTTTTGCTTGCTTTCTTATAAGATTTTTCATGCGCTGCTTAATGAAGTGTTTAAAATTTACGATTTGCAAAAATTTATTGCACATTGAGATATTTACGCTTGAGTATCAGCTGTGCCATTGCGTGCGGCGAAAGTTATGGCCAGCGGTCGATAAAAACTAAAGTAAATCTTTTTTATTGAATGAAGCAGCACCAGTCGCAGCCAAGAGCCAGAAGGCAATGTACAACAGGCAGCATAACATATACAAAAATTAAAGCGATTGTACAAAAATCCATCAAACAACTTGGCTTTCATTAACTTTTTTTTTTTTGTTATTTCTTGGTTTTCTTCTCTTTTGCTTCTTATTTTTTCCGTTTTTCTTTTTCATGGCTATATACATAAGTGCAAGAACAAAGCAAGTAAAAACAGCAGGCGCAGAGCAGCAGCAAGATGTTGAGCTTTTAAGCGTTTTAGCATTAAAAGCAACTCAGCCAATATAGCCGCACATCCTAGCATGTGAGTAAGAGAGAGTGAAATGCAAAGCAGTCAGTGTATGTCTTGCTTTGATGGCAGCACTGGGAATTAAGGCAAATAAATCCCTAAAAAAATGGCAAGGGCGGTGCGGAAATAGCCCAAGCACGCAACCGGGCAAGGACAATTCTTAAGTGTGTATGCATATGTGTGTTGGTGTGTGTGTGTGTGTGTGAGTATGAGCGTCTGAGTGCTCTGCTGTGCGGTTGGTCTTGCGCATCCATTGATTGCTCGGCACTCGACTTGACTCGTCTCAGCACACACAACTCAAGTCGATTTGTCTTAAAATGCTCGTACATAACAGGACTTAGCATTAACGACTGATTGGTTGCTTGCTAACTCGCAAAGATGCTCTCCACTGGTTGCAGTTCGCATAGAAGACGAAGAAGCAGAAGCAGAATTTGAAGAAGTCGTACAGTAGCTTCAAATATTGCCAGCGAAATGGTTAAGCCAATTAGGTGCGGATGTGGCACTTGTCAGAGCAGAAACTCTGCTGCGAAACAAAAGGACAATAAAGCGGCAACTCGTAAAGCACCAGACCTTGTCAACTCAACCTTTTCTAGTTGATGTGCTGATGCTGCTGCTGCTGTTTGATATTTCTGCTGCTGCTGCTGTTGCTCGTTTGGTCGTTCACTGCGGGCCCTCTCTGCTCGTGCGCCCCATAAGCAACCCCTCCTGCTATATATATATACACATAACCAAGGCTCATGCTTATGTTGCCTTTGTTTAACAACCTTCGTCGTACATTCCAACAATATTCGGTTCGTTGTCATCTCATACAAGTCATTAAATGTTTTTTTTTTTGTTTGACTTTCGTTTTACTTATTTGCGCATCAAAGGTCGCCAGCACGGTTCGCAGCCATCAGCAGAAAAGCGAAATACTCGGTGAAATAGCTAAAGCAGCTCAGCTTAGCTAAGCAAAGTCAATAAGCAGCATTGACAGCGCAATGGTGTAGATGACGGCGACGATGAGCTTCGAGGATGCCGGTGTTTCGTTCATTTTCAATAAACTTAACATTCGCAAACGTACCAACCTAACTACGTATCTTTGGGTGTATATGTGTGCGTGTGTGCGTATGTACATGACCATAGCTAAGAATACTTTGCATACTTTTGTGCGCGAGCACGCTTAGGGAGCCGCAGTCAGTTCATGAAGTAATGGCATTGGCAGCAACAACAACAACAACAATAAAAGCAACAGCGCGGAAGCTAAGCAATTACATTTACTTTCACTTGTTTTTTCATGAAATTTGTTTTTTTTTTTTCGTTTTTGTTTTTTCTGTTCTTGTTTTTTATTAATCTAAGCGTGCAGAGTTCGGAAATTAACTGTAGTGCTATAAAGTTGTTGACTGTGTAGTTCGGTAGCAGTTAAGCGTTTTGCTTCAACAGTTTTTCGCATGCCAGAGGAATTACCGTTAGTTTTATGTGACTTTTGTCAATAAACTTTAAGTGAAATTAGTTGGTTTGCAATTCATTTTGGTTTCAACAGAAATACCAGCGGGCATCCAGAGATGGAACTGTGAAGATTACACAAATGCTGAATTCATCAACTTGGCATGCTAAAGGTTACAGTTAATTAGAAATCATACGTACAGAAAACCAATTACAAAGACATATAACACGTGTAAAAAGATAAAGCCTTAAGAAAACTTAATAGGTTATAATTAACATAAATAAATCATCCAATAACTTTTTATTTACTCAACGTCTATTTAAAAATCTCAAAAGACACATAATATGATCATTGCAGCACTAGATCCGAAAGAAATTGGGTAGAAAAATGTATGTGATTAACTCTCAAAATAATATTATCAAAGTAAACTATCAAAATGTGTTCTCTTTATGTAGAAGCAATCATTCAACTAAGTTGCAAATTATACAGAAAAGCTGTTCTAATGAAAAGAGGCGTGTATCATAAAGGCTTATAGTTGCTTCAGTTCGACTTCTCATTTCATAGTTTTCGTAACTTATCCGTCTTAAAAATGAAGATGAGTAAGAAAAATTTGTTCATTAATATTATGCAGATCCTACATGTGATTTGCCTAAAAATGAAAAAGGTAAGCAACCTAAAAACTGTCTAATTAATTTGCAGACATCAGTGCCTCTGCCTAACTTTCAAATTATGCAATTAATTAAAAGTGAAAAAAAAAAAGAAACAAAATATCAAATGGTATCCCAAGCATATTCGTCATAAATTATTCCCACAGCAGTTTAAAAACCTTAACGTATAATAACATCCACCCGTGACCTTTACATAATTTTACCCCAGCGTAATAAAGCATTAGATTTAGACAAATGACCACGTCAAGAAATACAAGTCAAGTGGCAGCGAGGGAGCGAAGCAACAGCGCAGCCAAGCGGCAGCAGACAGTTTACTCGATAATAATGTCTTAAACAGCTCACGTTATCTTTATTAAGTTGGCTTAGATTACAAGACTAGACGAAGACGAAGAAAAGGAAGTAAAGAGTCATGGCAAGCTGCAGCGGTGGGGCGGTGGCTCTCGTGCAATTTACATACATTTTCACTCGTCGTGGCGCATTGGACAACGTCAGAGTCGCGCTTTCGCATTTACGTGTGTATGCGGATAGCGAATATGCAATTTTTAAATTTCCATTAATTTTGCGCTGTCAACTTTTGTAAAATGTCACTTGCGAATTCGAAGTGTCGCTCAATTTTGTTGTTGCCATTGTTGTTGCTCTTGCACCTGTGTGCAAAAGAAAGCAAATATTGAGAAGACGAAAAAAAAAAAAAAAACAAAAAACCAATAACGAAAAATGAAACACGTAAAATGCAAACCAAGCACAAGCAAATAGCAACAACAATAGATGACTGCGGCGATGGCAGTACAAACATGCGAGCAAGTAACATATGAAGTTGCCAGCAAAGCAGCAACTGCCACAAACCGTGTGCATGTGGCAGCACGAGATGCGACAACGGCAAAGGCAAAGGGGCAACAGCAACGACAGTCATGAAGTCGAACTGTCTAAAAGCTCGAGGCGCAGCATAACAACGATTTTTTAATGGCACACGAGTATTCTACGTTTAGAGTAACAAACAAATGCACTAACAAATAGTTTGTATGTATTTGATGTGTATGTATGTGTGTGATAGCTGACGTATATATATATATCTATATATATATATACAGATGTGAGAGAGTTGTTACCAGTTATGTGGATATGTCGGTGTTTCTGTAGATGTCTATGTGCTGTCTATGTCTTTCTGTCTGCCTAGCTGCCAACCGCCTGCCTGCATGTCTAGCTGTGGCGCGTGAGAGTGCCACTGCAATGGATGCTGCAACGCCTTGCGATGCAAAACGGCGTAACATCGCAAAGCAAAATGATGTGTCGACGTTGTGCTGCTGTTGTTGCTGCTGAACATGCAGACTTACATGACAACGTGACATTTAATTCGCGTGTATACTCTTTTCTTTTTTTTTTTTTATATTTTTACCCCACCTATCTATATACTATCTTTCCGACGTCTCTTAGGTACAATCTGTGAGCAGCCCGAGTGTCAGTTGCAAGTTGTTACTCTAAGCCTTTAAGTTGGATTATTTGTAGAAGCAATGTGTGTGTGTGTGTTTTTTTTTTCAATTTGGCTTAGTTTCAGTATTTTGCAATTAAGAAAGTAGAGTTGATGCGTTTGTCTGGAAAAATGATACTATTTAACACAAATTAAAAGACCTTCACACATATAAAGAAAGGGCACAGCCTCAGAGACCGCGAATTTATAGTTACACAAAGAAATTAAATATTAAAGAATGGCTGCAAGAATCGCTTTCTGGAGCTCGGAATTCGGTTGAAAAAAAGGTTTGTCCAATCTTATGTGCAATGTGAGCTTTTCGAAGCAAAAAGATCAAGTCAATATATTATTTAGATTGCTGTATGGGGATAACACGGTGCCTAAATGTATGAATGAAAACAATAGAAAAATGGAAGTTGCAAACCACGCAAACCGAAGGATGTTAATGGAAGTAACCATTTTACAAAGAGCTTACAGAGAGCGAATCGGAAATATTATATAGCCAAATGGATAATTTTATATGCGCAAGATTTTAGCGACAATGTTCAAAAGATTCTTCAAATCATTTAATTTTCCTACTCATAAAGTTGTATTATAATTACAAATTGAATACAAATAAAATTACTACTCAAATTTTTTTATAATAGAATATGTAAGAATAGAAAAATGTTTTTTTAACAATCTGCTAATTATACAAAATTTTAACATACCCACAAAAATTACATATGCGAAAAACTTCGGCAACTTACCTGTAAAGAAAACAAAAAAAGAAGGTGTAAAAAGTTAATAGATGCGCATACATTTTATCGTATGTAAATAGGAAAAAAGTTTGTACAAATATGCATAAATAATTTCACATTAAAAATGCATCAGTAAACGCTTAAAAATAAAATACCCACACCCACGCCCGCCCCGTTTTTGTGGCGTTCTTTGGGTTTTTGTTTTACATATGTCATTAATATTAAATTATCGTGCATTGGGTGCCATAAGTGTTGACAACAATTAGTTTATAATTTTAAATATTTAATGCAGCGAATTTTTCAAATTGTTTTTATTGTCGATTTTATGCTTGCTTTATTTTCAATTTTTTTATGTTTTTATTTGTGTTTTTTGTTTTTTTTTTGTTTTTTGCTTTTTTGATATTTGCTTTGTCAACCATTTTGCAATGTTTACACCCATTTGCTAATGGACCCGAGTTTAACGTTGACATAGGCAACCATTTAGTTTATCGTTGTCTGGTGCCCACATGCAGGCATATGCTGCCGCGTTATCCTTTAGTCAAGGCATGTGTCAGCGACAGTTTGGCTAAAGCAAACAAACGAAATTCACGCGAAAAAAATTAAGTGAGAAAACAAATGTTAAAAAAAAAAAAGGAAAAAAAAGAAAACTTCAAAACTCATCACATCCGCCTTGCATATACATGCCTGCCTTTGAGCCCAATTGCTTTGCTGTTGTTGGTTTTAGTCGTTGTAGTTGTTTTTGTTGTTATTGCCAACGCCATTGCAGTTATCGTTGTATGTCATGGCTCGTGTGCTTGCGGTGTCCGTATGCTGGCTTAATTTTCGTGCTAACTGCACACGATAAATTAATGATTGAATGCATGACAAAGTGATTAATTACCGCGCGTCTGGCATGGTTTGCTTGCCGGTTGGCTGCTCGGCTGCTTGGTTGGCTGGCATGGCTCACTCACTCAGCAACGCACACTTGACTACAGTGAAACGTGCCAAACATTGCAAATGTTGAACTAATTTGACGGCAAGTGTGTCGCTTGGTACACTCACTTCTCTAACACATTCTCCCTTCTCCTCACTCGCAATTCTCTCGCACTTGAGTCAAGTGTCTTGCTATGCCTAACTCGTCATTGGTCACGTTAATAATTCAGCGTGAGCACATGAAGCAGCAAGCGGCAAGTGTCGCATGCCAAGCGCCAAGTCAGCCGGGCATGTCATGCAACAGTGCAATAACAACAACAACAACAATAAATGCAACAACATAAACTAATACGCTAAGCATTCTTAGCAACGGCGCCTAGCAGCTGCCTTCATTGCCTGCCTGCTTGCCTGCCTGTCACTCCATGCGATTTGCTGCTCTGACAATTGCCAATGGCAGCCGCAGGTAAGTGTGCATCAAAAAGAAAAAGATGCAAATGCAAACGAAAGCTGCTCAAAGTCAAATTAGCGTACTTGTGCGGAAAATTTAAATTTTCTCACTAATTATTTGAGCCGATTTTGCATGCACTGGCGCGGCAATTAGCGTTTGGCCAAAATCTCACTACAAGTGTTTTCTCAATTGCCGACCATCGACTTGCGGTATTTTTCATTTAAGTGGACGCCGGCAAGTGGCTTTGTTTTTTACGATTTCGCGTTTCCAGTTAACTATTAACGTAACAGCAATGAATAGTTATTACATACTTAAATCCGAAGAAACCTATTACTCCAAGGTAAACAGAAAATGCACATTTACTGCCTTCGAAGTGTAGAATTCATGTTCAAATGGGCTACGCCTTTAAGGCAAAGTAAGTATTAAATGTCAGAATTAATGGCATCTGCGGCTGTTAAAATGTCATCACTCGAAACCACTTTTGCGCTTTTTCTTGGGTTATTAAAAATTGGAATAATAATTGAAACTATGAGTAAAGACATTCCAGATATTCAGTGAAATAGAATTAAAAGTCAGAGTGTCATATGAAAAAATTATCTAACCATGTCGAGTCGAGCTTCAGAGTCTCAATAAGCTAAAATAAAATGGAGCTTAACGTTTCAGTTTAAGTTTCATGATAAACCATTACAGAGTATTCCGTACTGAAGACTTTTGAGAACTTTTCTCTTGAAAATAAACTGATTGCAATTAGTTATAAACTAAATCCAGACTTTGGCAAACAAATCATTGTGTATCTACAGATTACGAAAAATCCACAACTAAGTTCCCCCTTAATATACATTGTACAGAACGACCGATCGACCAACAAACCGACCGACACTTTCAATCCGAATTCATTTAAAAATTCAAAAGTAAACTCATTATCAGTTTTGCATTGCAAAACAATGTTGGCTAAAACATTACATCACTGCCAATAAATTGGATTACTTGCAGCTAAACCCAACAGCAACAGTAACAACAACAACGACAACAAAAGACAACAACAGGAGCACACCGCACCTGCCGCTCAGATACGTACATGCCAGCAGACGCGCGCTCCCGTCAGCTACTGTATACGATTTTACGTATATATGCATACATGTCTGCTGCTCCATTCTTTAGCAGGACAGTGTAACTGCACTAGAAATGCTAGAAATTGGCAATTTTTAATAGTTTTTCGTTGCTGTCCAACTAAGTTAGAAAACTCCATTTGTAAGCAGTTAAATGTTAGGCAAAACAAATAAATGTTAGGCCAAGCTTGAACACACATACTAATTCCACACTAAAGCAAAACAGAGTGTGCGGCGATGGAAAATGAAATATTTTAAATGAATTGCATGCGATTGCATTTTTTATGCCAATTTTTGTATACATGCGTTTTGTTTTTGCAATATTTTTTACTTTTTTCTATACGAGTTTTTCAAATAAAGAAGAAAGAAAAATTTGTTTTATTCTGCAGTTGCAGAGCAAATATTTAATGCCACCAACAAATACCAAAAGCAACAACAAAGCAACACATAAAAAGAATAACAAAGCATTAGAATGACGCCGACGGTCAAAACAACAATAAAACCAAAAACAGAATTTGAAAAGCGACTTAGCAAAACTAAAAAAATAAAAAACAAAAGCAAATGCAAAATTTATGCAATGCACCCTTACTCTGGCTATAGAGCAGAGCAGACCCACAATGTTAAAACTGTTAAAGCGTCCAAGTTAAGTTAGTCACAAGTAAAGTTGTTTTTTTCTTTTTTTTCGTTTTGGTGGCACGATGATTGTATTCTGTGCTTTGTTGCTTTGCTTTGGTTTTTCACCGTTTGTTGTTTGAGTTGTTTTAACGGTATTTGCATGTAATTAAATTTTCCACTCGGAAAATGATTCTATTTGTTGCTGTTTTTTGTCTGCTGTTCTTGTCATCTTGTTTTTATTGTTGTTGTGGCTGTTATGGCAAAAGTTGTTTTGATTGGAAAATTTTGTGTATAGTGCGTTTATTTACTTTATTTTTCCTTTTATTTGTTTAATTGTATTATTTTATTTAACTTTTCGCAATTGAAAGTTAACTTCTTTTTTGTTTTTTTTTGATTTTAATGTGTGTATGCTAAAAAAATTTTATCAATTAAAAATTTATTTGATTTATACATTTGTTTTTGCAATTTTATCTGTAGCAGCAGCAGCAGTTTTATTTAAATTAATTTAATACACACTCCCGCAAAATAATGAAAGCAAGCTAAAATAATTCGTATAAAAAATCATTACGCATACGCCACGTTGCACGTTTCAAACTTTTTTTGCCACGTTTTTCCGGGTTTTTATGCCACTAGTTGTATGACACAAGAGCATCCAGCGCAATAAAAATAAACAAAAAAGAAAAACAAAACAAAAAGAAGCAAAAAAAAATAAAA
Source organism: Stegana nigrithorax (assembly GCA_037044495.1). Classification (NCBI taxonomy): domain Eukaryota; kingdom Metazoa; phylum Arthropoda; class Insecta; order Diptera; family Drosophilidae; genus Stegana; species Stegana nigrithorax. The sequence continues at coordinate 1,611,922 of JBAMBQ010004241.1, read as the reverse complement.
AATAAAAAAAATGAACCAAGAGCGACACACACAAATTGTTAATTAACCTTGCTCGAATTGCCTGGTTGGCTGAGCGCTTTCTTTTTTGCTTTCTACACTTATTTCATTTCATTCAGTTTTATTTTGTTTTATATTAAATAATCTTAAATAGAATTACGTGACTTTGTTCAGGTTGCCAGACACTTAATTATACACAATATTTTTCACACACACACACACACACACACACACACACACACACACACACACACACTCACAGTGGTAAAAATCAAGCAAGCTATCTAGCCTCCTAACCCAGCCACCCAAGCCAGCAGAAACGCAACAGCAGCTCACTCACACACACCCAGTCACTCATCACCTTCACAGCATGCCTTCCTTCATCTGTTCAGCTCTATAAGTACTCTTATATTCTTTGCTGCTGCCGCTACTGTGAACTGACAGCGCTTAGTTGTTTATTTTTATTTGCTTACATTTATTTTATTTGCTTTTATGCATGTTTCTCATTTTCTTTATTTTCTTGGTTTTTTTTTTTTTTTGTTTCTATTCATTCTACTCTACTTATTTTTCATTCTTTCTGTCTTTCGCTCTAACCGCTTTTGGCATTTAAGTATCTGTTTACATTGCCTGCTTTCTGCAGCTCATTCATTAGGCATCAACTTTCTTGCCCATGTCTCTATGTGGGTGTGTATATGAGTGAATACATCCATACACGTATATACTTCCCCACATATATATATACATGCATATGTATAAGCCAAGTCGATTTGATTTCAATCTGCCAAAAAAGCAAAAAAAAAAAAAAGAAAGAAACGTTCATTTGCTACAATTCGAGTTAATAGAATTTTTGCCTCATGCGTGGAAAATTGTTTAGATTATTATCGGCTGTGGGTGAGTGTCTGGGCGGTTGGCAGCCATCCGTGCAAAAACACAAAAATTTCATTTCAGCAATGAGGTTTTAGCTTGTGTTTGCCCATTCTTCACACCCTGAAGGCTCTATCTACATATATTTTCATTTTCTTTACACATAACTAAATAAACTCAAAGCAAGTGTGTCTACTCCTCTATTCTGGCGTACGTCTAAGTTGAGTGTTGTGAGTTTCCACTTAATTTTGTTTGCGAAAATCTTTCGGAATGGCAATGTGTAAGCATACAAAGTGCGTTGCTAAATTATTAAAATGTATTAAAATACAAAATATATGGAATCATTTACAAAGCACAAGTGTTCATTAAAATAATCCTACTATAGCACGAACAAAGGCACATCTAACCACACGCAATGGTATTTTAAATATTTAATAAACAAATAAATTAAATACATAAAGTCTGAATGAAACTGTCCCTTTGTTAACACAACTAACACTTTATTCTATAAAATTCAGGAGATTATTAAAATTCAATGGGATTAATATTACGAAGAAACATCATTTGAATTTAATTTGAAATAGAAAGAAAATAATAATCCTCTGAAAAAGGATGTTATGTAATTAAGATTTCTCTAAAGGAAATGTATATATGCAATGTATACCAGCATACCTCTGAGCAAGAAAAGAATAACATTGTGGATATACATATTTCACGATATAAAGAATCATATATAGCCATTCGGCCAAGCGCACGCCTCACGGAGAAAATACTTGATAAATTCCTTCTCGAAAATAAAATACAAGTGTTATTACTGATATTATCTAGTTCCGTTTCGATATGACAATGCCTCATAAATGAGGCAACACGAAAGCCGGCAGTAAATGAATTGATTCCGAGTTAACGCAATAATAAACCATGCAAAAGCAAATCGTTAAAAACAGATTTATTTGTGTAAGGACCAAACCCCTCCCAGATTAATGTTTTATTTGGCTTTTATGCTAAGAAATACCTATGCAACGTTTACAACAATTATGCGTCGCACATGGAATGCTACGAATTGAATGCTATCACACTGAGCCATGGCATTTTAATAAAATAGCTCAATTTTCCGACAATCACTAAATGGATGTGCATTGTTTAAATAAATCCCTTTGTTTGTCCGCAACAAATAAAACATATGACATCTGGAATGCCTGTGTGAGCTATTGGCAGGTTGTGCATTTAACACAAACGGAATTCGTCATATGGCAAATCCACAAATGTGCCATTATGGCCTGTTAAATGCTGGTAGCCAATAAATAAAAACCACACAAAAGCGCCAACAACAACAGCAGCAACAACAATGGCTATAATAACGAGATTGCGATTCGCTTTTTTTTTACTGTTAATAACCAAAAAGATTTATAATTATGACACAAACAATTTTTAATGGCAGTTTCAAAAGTCATGTTTATATGCTTTTGCTGCTGCATACCAACACACAACAACAACAACAACACAAACAATAGTAACTACAGAAAAAATAGCAACAACACAATACAACCACAACAGCAACGGAAAAAAAATGCGCAACATTAATCAAACATTAAAAATGTATGCCACAACAATTTGGTTTATTGCTGTTGCTATTTTGTAATTGACAACAAATAAATTTTTGGGCGTGCAGCATATAATTTCTTTGTAATTCTACTTGGTTGTATTATTTTTTTTTTTCACGGTAATAAATAATAAATTTTAAATAAACAAATACCACGTAAAAGCCATGCTTGACATTTACGCGATTTTCTAATGAAAATTTATTTTGGTTTTTTTTTTTTTTTTTTTGGTTTAGCACATATAAGAACAAACTACAAAAATAAATAACAATAGAAAACCAGTAAATGTTAAAATGAAAAGTGTGAAAAACAAGAAAAGCGCCAACTGAAATTCGTGTTGCATGCAACACGTTCGAAATCGCTAGAACCGACCGCAAAATAGGAAAAAAGATAAAGAAAAGAAAAAAATGCGAAAAAAGTTTACGAAACGTACAAGTATTAGACAGTTAAATTATGCAGCAGACATGCAATGCACGGTTAGACGCCTGCCAAGTGGTGGGTGGCAGGACGGGTCGGTCGCCGCCTTGCGCACTCAACGTTTGGGTGCAGCTGCAAGGCAGGGCAGGGCAGCAACTGAGAAAGCAGGCAACCGAGCCAGCTTACGCTTGTCTGCCAGTCAGTCAGTCAAGTGGCTACGCAAAAGCGCAATGAAAACTTGCCTTGGTTTTACTTTACTTGGCGCGTACGCGAAAAGGCCAATATGCAACAAAAACAAAAATGATTAAGCGAAAAATCCAGTCTAGCAGCAAAACAAATAAAGAAGGAAGTTGCAGTAAGTGCACACATGTCTGTGTCTATCTCTGTGTGTGCGTGTACGAACGTGTACAGTAAGTACTCGACGCGTGCGTCGCATATGGCACGTATACTACATGGCAGACCATGTTGACAGAGACAATTGTGTTGCCTTGCCTGGCGTTGCGTTGCGTTGCTTTGCGTTGCACTTCTGGCCAAGTTAGTACAACAAAATGAAGTGAAGCAAAGCGTTACAGCCTAGGAATGCATTGACATTGGTAAACACACCGTACGTTGCAATGTTCATGCGGTCGTTTTGATTTGATTGGCAATTTCTAAAAATAAAACAACAAAACTATTTTACTATGCCCCAATGTGTTCTCTGTAGACTGTGCATTGTGTGTATACATATATATATGTGTGAATGTCTGTGCTTGTCTTGATTTGTTTGCCACTTGATTGCGGTTTTAGACTTTTCCACCTGCTAAGTTTCATACCAGACTAGTTTTAATTCCAAAGAATGAACACCATCATGATAATATTGATGATAATGACGTTGCACGGAAAGCCAAGTGCACGCAGCAAATGAATGCAATGAGCCAATGAGCATATAATAAACATTGCACGAAAATTTTGCTGCAGTAGCCGAAGCAATTGAAGCAGAATCAGTTGCGATAAAATGAAACGGTGCTACAATGAGCGAAAAAATTTAATAGCTGTAGAAATTCTTGGCTTTGTTAGCAGAAAGAAAATTCTTTTTTTTTTACTGTGACAAAAGAATCGCGAAGCATGCTTCAAAGCAATTGTCTTTGAATAGTGTTAATCGCCAAAGCCATTTTTTGCTTAAAGAAGATGAATAATAGTTGCACCTTCGTTTACGCTAAAAAAGTATCAGTATCAAATTTCACGTCGGGTCCGAAGTTGTTTTATTACTCTAATGGCAGATGATTTACAAATTTTCAAATCAAAATTTACAAAAAATAGTCTTTTGTAAAAAGAAACTTCATTTGAGGCATAAGTGATTTTTGTAGTAAACATATTTTTAAATGATTTTTAAATTATTAAATTTCAATGGCATATTTTTCTCACTGTAACGCTTCCAAATGACCAAAGTGCACATTTCAAGTGCATTTTCCATTACGTCCGCCTCAACTGCAAAAGGCGTTGGCATGCATCCGATTGGACATTGAGGCAGCATAAAACTTAGCAAAGCGTGGCGAAGCACTGAAACTTATCGGAAAACACTATTTTATTCTATTATATGACAAACCGTGTAACAAACACACTGGCTGTAATAGAATAGTAGCGGCATAATATGCTTTACAGTTTGTAATAATAATAGTAATTAAAGTTGAATTAAAAATTTATTGAATATTAATTGCGTATTTTTAAACTGTCATGCTCATGACTAGTTCGAGTGGCAAACGAAGCGTAAACTGCAAATGTGTTACATTAAAAGTAACATAACATAAAAATTTTAAGCCGTAATGTAGTATGCAAAATCAATTAGCCAAAGCGACATAGCGCAGATAAACTATCTAGAAACGTAAGAAAATCGAAAGCAGAATGCTGAAAAATCACGTAGCCATGTTAAATAATGTTTAGCCTAGACAGCCGAACAAAACTTATAATTTTCGTATTGAACGATGCTGCGCTGAGCGTAATGTTTGTTATATTTCTCTTAAGCTATTTTTTGCTCTTTGTTTTACTTGTATTTAAAACAAGTTACAAAACCGAAGATGACAAAGCCAAGCAATGCGTCGAAACAAAATAATAAAACACATACGTCTGCAGCATGAGCGATAGACCGAAGCAAAGTATGAAAGAAAAAACACAAAGGCGAATAAAAAAAAGAAATCCGGATATACGCGTATAGCAATCTACACATGCTTAGTTAATGCAACTAATTGCATGTGCAACATGCCATAAGACTTAGCCAGCTAGCAGCAGCAGCAGCAGCAGCAGGCGCATATCTTAGGCCACGTAACTACTTAAAACGGCAAAAGTGAAAATCCACAGAAGCATTCCGCGATCACATTACTCTGTGGACATCGACATGGCAACAGCAGCTTTAGCTGCTGGCCAGCCACAGCAGCCACGAGAATGGCAAAAATGCAACAACAACAACAAATTGGCATGCTGCCTGCTGCTTACTGGCTGACTGAATGAATATCTAACGGCATATCTTTCCTTCCTAGCTACTGCCACTGCAGCCTGACACAAAACAAGATTCTTCAACACTCGCCAACAGCTTCACAATAAACGTTAAGCATTAGCCAAGTCTACAAAGGAGCCAGTGTGCAGGTGTGCAATTGTTGCTGCCTCTGTTGCGGGTGTGACGTGTGTGTTTGCGCTGGGAAATGCTAAAAGTAGCATTGGCGATACACACAAGCAAGCGCAGCAGCTACAAAGTTCACCGCTGCAGTGGCATCAACAGCGTCGAAAGCGTTAAAAGTTGTCAGCAAGCATCGCCTGTTTTTGACAGCAGCATCAACGGGGCGTATGTGCGCATGGATTAGCCGAGTTTTATTTTCTTGTTTTTGTTCCTTTTTCAAGCTGTCAAGCAAAGTTTTTGCACTCAAATGGCAACTTTATATAGTCATTTGTCGCTGCAAGTTTCAAGATCGGAAACTTGTATTGCGTGTAACTGAAGTGCTCAGTTCCCTTTTAATACTCTTCTGGCAGAGCACAGCAGATATGAAGACTTTAAATCCGCATGTGTTGCATCTTGTTTTCTTTTGCACAACAACGAGTTGATTTTATTCTATTAAAAGTTGTATGCATTGCTAGAGTTGGGTACTTGTTTAAATCTTACTAACAAGTAAGTAAAAACAATGGATTTTTAGACTGCGTTGTTCTAATGGCAGCTACGATGTAACTATTTTATATATTCTATTAGCCCGCAGTTTTAAATTTTCTCAATTGAGATTTCCGATTGGAACTGCTATATATATTTTTGGCTGACATAAATATAATTTCTAAGAAATGTAAAATTATACTTCCCATTTCTAGAATAAGCTTTATCAAGAATATCAATCTGGATGTAGGAGGTCTAAGTGACATTATTATTTGTATGATGCAGCTATCTAACCAAACATTATATGCTCTAAGTAATTCTACCTAAGACCAAAGCTAAATTTACAGAATTGCCATAATCTTAAGGCAGACTGCCTTATAATAAATGCAACTGGTGGTGAGTATGCATACCTAGAAAACAGCCAAGAACTTTACATAAATAAGCAACACAAATTAAACACTGCAGAGCATGCCAACATGTAAATGGAATAAAATTTGTGGAACTTCATGCCGCCAAAAGGAAAATTATGCAAAATTTGCCAAAACTGATTAATACAAACTAGAAAATTTACAACTCATTAGTGAAACGTGCATTCATTGCCACCTAGTCTAACAACAACAAGTACATCAAAACCACACAGCTAGCAGCCATACAGCAACAACGACAACAATTTGAAGCAGCAACAACGAGCCTCATTAAACAAAATTTCAATTTGACGTTGGTGCTTGCCTCTGCTGTTGCTTCTGCTTCTGCTGCTGCTGCTGCTGTTGTTGATGATAAAATTGCTGATGATGACGATTATGTTGTAGCGAACATTGCGCGCAACACACACAAAACACAAAATATGAATACGAAATACAGAATACAGTATATACACTACAGTACAGTATACAATGTTGCGCATGAAATTTATTTTAATTAACTAACTTTTTCATAATGCAATTACGCCAAAGTCATTACATACCCACAGTTAGTCAAACATAAACACACACAGCGGCATATTTAAATATATACACTCGTATATATGTATATATGTATATATGTATGTGAGTGTGTAGACCCAAGCGCATAGTGAGTTAGGCATTAGACAAATAAAGAACTGGCGCACATGCATAGCATAGCAGAAGATAACGACAGATAGACAGACAGACAGACAAACAGGCGTAGCGTCGTCTGTAATGAACTCAATTAAAAATTAACAAACATTAAATTAATAAGTAATTAGCGCAATTCACGAAAATGTAATTTGATTATTAAGGCGAATTTAATTTCATGCCAAAGTCAATATAGTCACAGTTTCACACTAAGCGCGACGACAGTCATGTACAACTACAAGCAGCCCTCACTAAAGTCTTTGTGCGCGTGTGTGAGTGAGTGTGGGCGTACTTACATTACTGACACAGGGAAATTTGTTGCCTCCTAAAACCAAAAAAAAAAAAAAAAAAAACCGAAAAATCATTTTTCTTAGGAGCACAAAAAATATGATGACAAATTATGAACAAGCAATAAACTTCCGCACAAAATTAGCGAGACTTCCTGCCCCAATCGACGTCTGTTGATTACGTTGCCGCTAACAACATCACCTACACACGCTGTGCCGCTAATATAAAAGACGCTGACGGAGGCGAAGGCGACGCGAACACGAAGACGTTGACATTATAATGCTGGCACGACGGCATAACCTAATGTATCGTCGTCACATATATGTAGACGAGTAGACGGTATTCGTTTATAGTTGTTGCTCTTGCGGTTGTTGTTGTCAATAAAATCAACCTACGACACTGAGAACAGGCAACGAATGAAGCTCACAGCGCAGCGCAACGTAACGCGATGTCAAAAGTAATTGGTTGAAGAGCAGGAAGCACAAGCAAAAGCATAAGTAACAGCAACACAACAGCAACAGTATTAGTTGTATATGTATGTTATGTTGTTGTACTATGTCGGCAGTCGTCGATGTACAACACAGCATCGACATAACCTTCACCAACATCGACGCCGGTATCGCTATCGCATCAACGTCATTATTGTCAACGCCATTGTCGTCTATGTCGTCGTCGTCCCGTTGTCAAAGTCTCGTTATTTGACTTTCTGTTGTCATATTTACCTTCTATTTTTATTAAGCAAGCGCTGCTCGTTCACTCAATCGCGTTTAGTCTTTGTCTGCAGCTATTGCGGGGCGGCAGTCGCGGTTTTCTCTGGCACTGTTGTTGCCGCTGACGAGGGCAATAACCAATAAAGTAGCTGGCTTGCGCGCGCTATTCCAACTTGGCTGTAGTTCAGTTGAAGCTGCGAATGGGCGAACGGGCGTGCAGACAAACAGATAGGCAGGCAGGCAGGCAGGCAGTCAGTAGTCAGTCAGCCAGTGCCTTTTGTGTTTATAACTGTAGCGCAGCAGACGAGTGCAAAACAAATAAACCACGAGGTGTGCACGGCTCTTATGACAGCTGATGATGAGCGCTTTGTATTTTAGTTTTTAATTGAAAATATTTTTTAATTACTTTTATCGAAACTTTTTAATTGCACAATGAGCTGCAGTCAAAAAATATGCAATAATAATTAAGAATAAGACAGATTGGTTCTCAGTATTTTTCACGTTTACGTTTAATAATTAGCTTTTTCGCTTAATGTATTCATTGTTTGTTTTTAATTGTATTCCGATTTAATTTAAATAAAACAAAACACAAATCTTCAGCATTGCTGCTTTTTACAAAAAATGGTAATTTAGAAATCGGCATGGGCTTTTTATAAAACTTTTCTTTTTGCACACACATGTCAAAAGTGTAGCTGAATTAAAAACGCGTTGGCAGCACACTGCAATCATTGCAATGTCTGCAGCATATTGTTGCAAGAAATAATGTCTGCACTATGCATTACACATTTTTCACATTTTCCAACATTTTTAAACACTTGCAATGCACTGCGCCGCTTAAATGCCAAGCAACGAACAAACAACAAAGGAAAACCAAAAACAAAAACTAAAAACAAACGCAAGTTGGCAGCGCCGTGTATGGCAAAAGCGCATAAAACCAACAAAACAGCAACAACAATAACAACAAACATCACATCATTCACAACAACAATAAAAAAGAAAATCAATAAATACGTCGGCGAAATTTTCATTCGACAATTCGCTTTGACTACGTTTTGCGGTCACTTTATGTGTGATACGACACGGCGTATTGCCAATAGACCAACACGCCGAGGGTGTGAGGGGGTGAGTTATTTGCTGCGCCAAAACATTGGCACAAAGGTAAAGTAACGGGAAAATGCGTGCGTGCGTGCCTGCCTGCTTGCTCGCCTGTCTGTCTGCCTGCCTGCGCGCGTGCGGCAGTGGGCGCGGCACTGCTTTTACTTGCATGGGGCATACTGCGGGGGTTGTTTACGAGACGCTGGCAGGCAGACAAGCAGACAGAAAAAGTGGGGAATAGAGCAGCCGGCTTTTGGCAGCGTTGTCTGGTTTTTGTTTGACAGCAAAAAGCAACGTAGTCGACGTAGACGTTGTTATTGTTGTTGCCTTATTTTTTTTTTTCTTTTTTTTGTTTCTTTTGTTCAAAAAACCTTAAAATTATTTTCATTACTTTTTTATATTGGTTTTCTTTTTGAATAACACAACACACAAAGCGTTCTGGTAAAAAATTATTATTAAAAATTTCTGCTCATTTAACAAAAATCAAATGAAATGTTTTCAGAAAATGGCAAAGAGCACGACACAAAGCACAAACGAAGAAAGAAACTAACAAACGAACGAACAAACGAATGTGCAAACGATTGCGCACAGCAGCGGACACGTACTTCTACTGTTGTCATCGACACAAGCAACGAAGTTCAACTAATTGCAGCCGAAGTTTTAAGCAAAGCATGCTTCGTCGTTTGCCGGCTTAGCCAGCGCAAGCAGCCAGCCCAACAACAGAGTCAGAGTCAGCCAGCCAGTCAGGCAGCTAAAGCAAGCAAGCAAACATGCAAGCAAAAAAAAAAAAAAAAATTCGACGCAGCCGGAGTCGGAGTCGACATAGCAAAGTTCTCTTTGGCTTTGGCCATGTGCTGCTCAATGTAGCTACATTTGGTAGTGGTTATACATAACAGCAGACAGTGTTGCATGTAACGTCGCTGGTTTTTACTGTTATTATATATAAATTGCATATATATGTACAGCCTCCAACAACAACAGTGGTATATCGCAAAGTTTCTCTCTTTCTTGTACTCTCTGTCACTTGTTTTTTTTTTATGTTTTTCTTTTTTGTAATAGTTCACTAACATTGCTGATGTTGTTGTTGGCTTTGCTGTTGCGTTTTCCGGCTAGACAACGCCAATAGATATTCGTCGTACTAACGCTAATGCAAGCGCAGCAGCAGCAGCTAGCAAACGATGTGCAGTGGTTAAAAAGTTTTTTATTATTGGCAATGTTAGCTGCAGCCGACAGCAGGCAACATGCAACCGGCTTCAAATCTAACATGCAAGCAGCAACAGCGACAGCAGCAGCAGAGACAGCAGCAGCTCTTCTCATGCCTGTGCTAGACAGTCGCTCAGCTCGGTTAGTGAGTTGGTTGTTTGGTTTGTTCCTTGGTTAGTTGCCTTATAGTCGAGTTTGCTGGATTTGCGGCCTATCGTTCCCTCTGCCATTTTCAGTCTATATAATTGTCTGTATTTGTTTTTTCTTTTTTTCTACTTTGGTTTTGTTGCTTTCGTGTGCATAATAGACACACCTCAGTTACAGCAAATAATACATAGGCTCGCAAAGAAGGCAAAACCGACAACAGACAGTAAGACAGACGTGCACATACCTATACGCAATTAGTTACACTCAAAGCAAACTGTTTTGTTTGTTGTAATTAATTGGTAGCACAGAAATGCAGTTAGCTGCTGTTGTTGTCAATATTGTTGTTTTAGTTGTTGTCGATAAAGCTGTACGCTTTAATGGATTTCGGAAATTTTTTTTTAGCACTGTGAACCATTTGAAGAGTGCCATTCGCTTGGAGTGTCGAAGGCTTTGATGATTTAATTGAAAACAGTTGGTTCAATTTATCAAAGAATACATTTCACAATAAAAATTTCAGATGAAAGTTAATTAAATACAGCATATTTCCATTAGCATGTTATTGAAGTCCACAACACAAATTAATCTCAATCAAATGCAAAGATAAAGCTGATTCTAAAAAGGGCGGAAACTGAAGTAGAAAATAAGTTGTCTCTATCGTATATTCTTGTCTGGTGACTGAAAAAGTATTTTTATTTAATATCAATATAAATTTGGTGGAATCTAATCGTTTCCGAGATCCAGACAGCCGGACAGACAGACGGACATGGCTAGATTGTCTCGTCTTTCGATACTGATCAAGAATATATTTTGTGGGGTCCTCCACGCTCATTTCTGCCTGTTATACACATTTGTACAATACAACTTCAATATACACTATACAGTGTATAAAAAAATACTCTTAATGTATTCTCGCTGCGTCTAAAGAATATATTCCAAGATATATGACCGCAGTTAGAACCCTTTACAGCGTGTGGCATAAATTATTTGTGACTGTCGAGTATAAAACGAACTTTTTGAATTCCAAAAAATTTTTGCAACAAACTTAACAAACCGAAACGTACGAAACTTCTGGCTGTGGTTAATTGTACAAAAGTTTACCCCAAGCCGCGCATTGCCTTTATGGAACTTATGCAAAGTTAAACAAAGCGCGAGAAAGTGGGTTCGGTCAACACTTTCAAGTGGTATTTTTCATTACGAATTCAAATCAATGCAAACGCTGTGGCTCAAATTGACGAAGGATCAAAATAAATAAATAAATTAATAAAGAAATGTTTATAACAACAATAACATTGCTTAATTAAACGCTGGCACTAAAGCATTTCAAGTAATGCTTGACTAGTCAAGCAGAAAACAAAAGAAAAAAACCAAACTGTAAAAATAAATCAACGCCACAGTCTTGAAACTAAAGGTCAAACAAAGAGTAAAAAAAAATTTATTTCAGTTTTATTTTTTCCAATTTTTCTTACAAAACTTTCGAATGCCTGCTGCTGCTATCGTTGCTGCTGCTGTTGCTGTCGCACAAATTTTATGTGAAAACCTCAAAAATTAATGCGCCTGTAATGCACAAAGCACAGCACAAAGACAGCATACAAAGCTGTGCAAAAGTTTGCTGCAAAGTTACGAAAAGAAGACAAAAAAAAAAAAATATAAGAGAAGAAAAAATTACAAGCTACTAAACAAAATTCACTAATGTCAGCACAGCACGGGCGATAGCCGCAAATAGTCACAAGAACAACACAAAACCACAAATGCAGTTACGATACAGATACGATTGCAAAAACAAAAAAGGCCAGAAACGAAAAACAATAAAAATGAGCACTAGATACTAAATGCGTGAAAGAGCAGAAACGAACATCGTGCAACTTCAAAGCATGGGCAACACACAGAAATCGCCAAATGCCAACGAAGGTCGTTCTACGGATTTTGCCTTCAGCTTAAAGAAAAAGACACAAAAAAAAGAAAAAAACAAAGAAGAAACTTTTCAACTAAAACACCGTAAAGCGCAAAGCGAAACATAACGAATGTGCTACGTTACATTTATATTTCTTTGTTGCGCTCGCTCTCCTCTCTCGCACTCTCTTTTCCGATTCTTTTACTTTGTGCAAGCGCACCGGCAGCTCTAATCACCAAATACGCTGCTATGCATAACTTTAAGTTACTTTCGTATCTCATGCCGTTGAAAACCAGCTACACACTAACAAATCTTAAAAGTAAGAAACCAAAAACAAAAAAGAAAAAAAAACGCGAAACATTAAAGCAAATACGAAATGCTGCATGACAAGTGGCAACGTCACAGCGCAAAGCCGGCTAAAAAAAAGTGGCATGCGGATACACTCAATGGCAGCTAGGAGAGGAGCCAGAACGAGCACGTAAGATATACAAAGCATTAGAGGTGTGCGCAACTGAGCACATCAACGTGTAGCAAGCCAGCGAGTAAAGTCCAAGTTTGAGCCAATGCCAAAGCAAAAGCTCTGTGACTGGATAGAAAAGTCAAAGAATCTGGATTTGCCTGTTTCTTTTTTTTTTGCATTTTTTTCTGTATTATTTGTTTGCTTTTGCAATTTGCTGGTTTTTTTTTTTTTTGTTTATTTTTCTTTACTTTGTTGTTTTGCAGCAGCAGCAGTTGCGCTCAAATGCAGTTTGCAGATACTTTTGTATTGGGAACTTTGTTTCATTTACGTGTGCTGCTGCTGTCATCATCATCATCAGCAGCAGCAACAGCAGCCTCGACGACATACTCGTGGTCGCAAATGTCTCTTGTTCTTGTTGTTGTTGCCGTTGTTGCAGTTGCCTTTATTATGCTTTGTCGTAGCGTATCTATGTTTGTATGCATGAAGTAAAGGTCTGCGTTGATAAGCAAGAAACAAAGTAGGCAGGCAGGAAAACACACAAAGCGTTTTTGTATCTGGCGATGTAGAGGCGTGCATAAGGATACATACTCGTACATGTCGAATGTCGCAACATGCCACACTCCCATACGGGCAGCATCTCGATTGCCTGCTGCAAGTGGCAAACGACACAGAAAACAAAGGAGAGATAAAACGATGGAATAGCCGTGTAGAAAAAAAAAGTTAAAATACAATACAATGCAGTCATCATATATGCTTAGCGGTTTAGGCCAAGTTTACTTTTTATTTGGTACTACACAAGATTGGCTTTGGGTAGGTCGTGTGACGTTGGGCAACGAATGCTGCGTTCAAATAAGCATTATATTATGTGTGAGTTGTATGAAAGGTATTCATAAAGTGGCTTTAAAAAATAAACATATCACCAAATTTTTACTTAATTTTAGTAAGGTATACCTGAATAGTAACTAGTGAGTAATATCTCAATAGTTCCCATCACAAACTATGTATAAGCTTCACATACTTTAACCTGAGTTAATTGCAATTCTCACTTCATTTTATTGATGAGAAATGTTAACACTGCCACAAATTGTCTGGCATATCTCAGAACAAGCATCGCACGAATATCTAATAATCAAGGAGCCTTCACCTAACTCCACAAAACTTGTACTAATCGAAAACAATTCACACTTGAAATCAACAAAGCTATTCTTGCAACCATCTGCTGCTGCACTCTGTTTGCATCGAAACCGAGCAGTAAAAGAAATGCCACGCAAACTATTCTACTTTACGCAATTGTACTAACCGAAATAGCTTACCTTTGCATTGAATATTTATGGCATACATTAACGTTACGAAAATACATGCACTCACTCTCTGACACACACACACACACATGCGCAGTTGCATGCACATACCTTGCTGCAACAACAACAACGTATATAAGAGTTGGATTCTTATGGCCAATTCACACACCAAGCAATCAGACAACTGATCAATTCACTCACTACTCAGCAGGCAACTAAACATCCACACTCACACCCGGATTTACATCCACACTCACACCCGCATTAACACCCACACAGACACGACGTCATCACTGGAATTCTCGTTTTCCAATAATATTTATGATACGAAAATGTATTCGTAACAATGCTAAGGTCTTGCCACTGCCTGCCTTTGGCCCGCTTCTGCTGGCTTTCACTTTGGCAATGCGTTGCTCCATAACAAGTCATGCAGAATATTAAGCATAAACCAGCAGCAGCAACAGCAGCAGAAGCAGCCGCAGCAGCAGAGGCAGTCATCAAAAAAGGAATTTATTGATTGCCATAGAAATTTACGAGTAGCAACAGCAACAGCCACATCAAGCAGAACGAGTATCTCGAAAAGCCAAAACAAAAAGGGTTACAGAATCATTCTCATGTTCTGCTCTGTATGAGCGTTTGTGCATATGCATGTGGGAGTGTGGGTTCGTATCTATGACGCATAGTTTCAGCTTTGCCGTTTTATGTATTTTTAATGAAAAGCATATTTTTGTGAACGGATATTCTCGCAAAAGGGCAAATACTTGGACAGTTTGTGCATAATCATCATCATCAACATCATCATTATGATGATGATCATCCTGCTCGACTATGAAACGCACAAACCAAAAAGGCACAACATCAATCAGGTTTAAGGTTTTTAAGTGAGACTGGCACTAATTTTACGCAAATGCTTTTGCCACATATAGCAGACACCAACCCCGCCCCCAGCTCATGTGCCCCGGATGACACCTGCAGGCGCCCGCAATATCCGCAACGCTTGCACGCACGCATGCATGCATGACATACGTCGTCCGTCTCAGTTCGCCAGTTGGGGCAGTGGAAATGGCAAGCGGCTGGCGGTCGGTGACAGGACAAAAACAAATTTATTTGAGAGACACAGCAGCACAGCAGCACAGTAGCAGCAGCGCCAGCAGCAGCTGCTAAGATCAAGTGTTACGTTGACTAAAAGTAAACCGCTTACGGCAGTGAAAAACCCAGCGCCAACACCAAACACCAATTCCGAGACAAGCAAAGCCAACCCAGCCATCCTCCCCATCCCATCCAACCCGAGCCAACCAACGCACAACACATCAAAATTGAAAATCCTAAACTATTTTAATACAATGCGCATGTGAATGTGGGTGTGTGTGTGTGTGGGTGTGTTGATGTGTGTGTGTGTTGCTATTTTTCGTAAAATCCTTTTATACTTCGTAAAGGATTTGTAACGTTGCTTGTATTGCCTCTGCTCTCAGACGACGGAAGCGAGGGCGGACTGTAGTAACTGAACCCTGTCGGCAATTGCATACGATTCAGGTGAGTGAAGTCAAGTTAAGCTTAGTTATGCTATGCTATGTTATGCTATTGCTGTACTTAGGCGGTTAGCAAAGCCTGCCGGATGTCCTGACAAACGGATGTTGTGCACGAGTGAGCGTCTGTGTGCCTCTATGTGTATATGCGTGGGAGTGTGAGTGCAAGTGTGTAGGCGGCATGCAAAGCTAAGCAAATGACGCAACATATGAGTTCGGTTCGCTCGGTTTGTCAGTCGCTCGGTCGGTTCGTCGCTTGGTCGCTGCTCTCTGTCATCTTTTTCTTTTGATGATGCCTTTATTGCTGTCGCTGTCGCTGTCAATGCCATTCGTCGTCTACATTTATGCTCGACGGTAGTTAGCCTGTTAACATTGTCACTATTTTTGTATATGGAGGAGCTGGCAAAAACCACTAAACATGAAAATTAGAGCAGATGAAATTGCACGAAATGAGTGCGTATAGCTTAGAAAACACCAACGCACGCACACACACTCACCATACACATGCACAGGTGGGCAGATACAGTAGGCAGTGGGTAGCGAAGCCTGGCTGCTGGCTGAGTCTTATTACAAAGCACTGGCATTGGCAATAGCTGCCCGCAGCCGTTTGCCGGAGCCGGAGGCGTAACACCGTTGACGTTCGCATAATGACGGCTCTAACCTTGGCTATAAATGACTCTGACAGCAAACGAGACGGTGAGTGCGTATAAATAAGAACATTGTGGCTATTGCTGTCGGATTTGCTTCTTTGGCTTCTTCCTTGTCATCGTTTTATTTTCTCTTTATATTCTTTTTTTTTTTTTGGTTTTTTTTTTATTTGGTTTTTGTCTTTTGCGTGTGTTGTAAAATGAGGGCTTTTATTTTGCGTGCTTTCGTACACATACTGTGACAGTATTTGGCAATTTATAAGCAAAAGAGTGAGTAGGCAGCATGTCATTAAGAATGTGTATACACATATGTATGTGTGCATGCATGTCAATGTATGTATGACAGTTGTCACATGATTAAAGTTTCATATACAAGAATTTGTAATATCCGAAACATGTTTGCCCACGTTTAAAAGTTTTGCAAAAGAAAACTTTCTGCGTTTTTACCAAAAGTAAAAGCTGCAGGTGTTGCTGCTTGACGAATATAAGTTAAAACTTTGTAGATTCAATGAAATTTTTTGTTTTTTTTTTTTTTTGTTTACCAGTTAAAAAGAAAACCAATACCTGCCAATCGCAACTTTATTTATTATGATTAAAATTTGTCACTTTATTAGAATAGATGAAGGAGTGCGATTAATAAATGCTTTTTAAGCTTTTTAGAAGCCATTTCGACAGTTAAGACAAAGGCAGCCTTTCTCAAATATTTTCAGGACCAGTACTTATTTATAGTTCGGCCAAGGCTAGATACTCTGATGCTTGACGGTTTTTTTGGTTGGCTAGAAAATTGCTGTGAGAGGCGTATTTGAGTACATAAATCATGAGCAACTAATTGTTAGGAATGGATTGACGCCTGTGACACATTAAGTGTGTACTTGTTAAGTCTATTTTATTTATCCTCAAACACGCCATTTTCAAAGCTATACATTAAGCTAACAATAATAATAATAATTTTCGTCTGTAAACACAAAATTGGCGTATATAATTGGCAATTTTTTTGATTGCGTTAAGCATATTTAAATGAATTTTTACTAATATCTTTCTTTCTTAAGACGAACTTTGATTTTTCATATTAAAGCGAATTTGCTTTAAGAGCTTACATAAAAAAATAGCAACGTGCACACTTGCAAAGTGAACTATTCATAGAAGCAAAACAAATCAAAGCGGAATTTGTTATTTCTACAACTTGCTGTGCACAATAGGTGAGCTGAATATATATGGAAATGATCTTGCAAAAAAAAAAAAAAAACAAATAAACATTAATTCCATGCCATAATTTACGATAACAGGAGTACATGCCAAGTACTTGCAAACTAATGTATTTAAGCATTGTATTAAAAAAAAAAAAAAACAAAAAAAAAAATCACATACACACGCACGAACTCCAGCTGTAGCCGTGGCTCATTAAACTTTCATGAGTAGCATGGCCATCTGGTGCTTATTTCCCATTTTTATATTTTTTTCGCTGAACAAAGCAAATGCATATGCCATGAGTATCAGAAAATGGAAGTGGAACTGTAGCGCAAATCGGCAACGTACAGCGTCTTATAAAGAAAGAAAATTGGCATATAACTCAAGTAAGAAAACGAAATGCTGCGTACAAATGTCAATCGCGTCGCAAGATGCGGCCAAGAGGCCGTGGCGTGGTGTCTGAGAAATGTGAGCAAGACAGACCGGCCAACGCAGACAACCAAGCTGAGGCATTGCGCCGGCAATATATATTCTGCAGATATACAATGGGCACACACAGTTTTATGTCATGACTGGCGCCCAAAGTCTAGGAAATATTTATGAGCACAGAGCAGACGTGAAGTAGAGTAGCGCAAATAAAAACTCAAGCGTAACCTTGAACGGCGGAAAACTGCTCGACTGCTGCTGGCTGCAAATTTTTTATAGCATACCAATGGGCGCACACTACTTTTGTTTCTACATTTACTTGTTTACTTTAAATAAGGTAAGGCAAGTCAAAGCAGTCGCTGGTCATGTGAGTACTTAAGTGTATTTAATAGAAAAACAAGCAATGGCTAATTAACGTTTGAGTGTGTGTGTGCAGCATAAAATGGCAACGTTGGCAAATGCCAATTTGACGCATGCAGAACACGTTGGCATTTCAATGTTACATTTTTTTAATGACTTGCCCGGCGACAACAGCGACAACTGCAATGCAATCAACTTAACATGACAGACACTCATCATCATCATCATCGTCATCAACATCTATATCAACAGCAACAACAACAACACCATCATCATCATCATCATCATCGCAGCAGCAGTAATCAGTGTAATCAATAGCGTGTATGCGACATTGTTGCTGAAACAGCAATAAAAACTATAATGGAGCATGAAAAAAAAAAACAGAAAAAAAAGTAAAGCAAAAATAAACGTTAAGTGCTTTGCGATACTTTTGTGTAAATTTTATTAGTTGACACTCTTCATAACGCAAATGACAATCTGCTGTTTGTAGAAAAAGAAAAAAACGCACACACACACATACAATCATACAAGCACATACACTAGATATAACACACAAGTCCAGCAGAGCAGTCTTCGGCACTAGATAAACACTTCAAATGTCATTTGGCAGCATTGTAGTTCGTATGCCATATGTGTGTAGGGTATATACACTGTATATGTGCACAACTCCTCAAGCCCAAGTTAAACACAATTTAACCCTTGTTTGCCGCCAATCGTATTTGCACATGTCAGGCAACTCACACGACAACACACGGCAACGCCAACGCCAACGCCAACGCCAACGTGTCAACGAAATCCAATCGCCGCATGTACGTACCATGGTCTGTTGATAACATACGCACACTCACATTCGTACACATATGTGTACTCATCAAAGCCAAGTCAATAAAGGCAAAAATCGTGTGCGGAAAAAAAGCATCAACATCAAAAGCATTCATCCTGTGCTCAGCTATGTCCAGTCCACCATTTTGCGCTAGCTGAGCACACAAGGTGGGCAAACTCATCAGGTTTTAATGTAATTGTCCCCGAAAAATACACACAATTATCCTTACGAAATTGTGCTTAACTTTTGTTTTAAAGTTGATAAAAAAAAGAAGCAAATAAGAAGGAAAAAAGGCAACATTTATGTGCATACGTAGCCCAGAAAGAAATTTACAAAGGATATTTGAACCGCTTTAACCTGACAAAGTAAATGCCAAATAGCATACACACACACACAATCACAGACACACACACACGATCATGCCCTGCAGCGCTTCTCTGCTGTTGACTGCCTGACTCTAATGCATGCAAAGTTGCTCATTCGTTCTTTTTCTATTTTACTTTTACTGGTTGGATTTTTGCTGTTTTTTTTCTTTATGTGCATTAGAACTATGCTGTGTGTGTGTACACATAGTCGGCATGCATTGCTTTGCTTTTTTTCGGTGTACGTCCTTTCTTTTGCTGCTGCTTCTGTTGCTGATTGTTAGTTTTTGCGCAATGATGAAATTATTCAATTGTAATTCTGTTTGTTTTTCCATCAGCTGCTTTCGCTTTTGCACACCACCTAACCACCCCCCTTTTGCTTTGCCACTATCTACACATGTCTTTGGCTTTACTGCTCAAACAAACTGTTTAAACAACAACAACAGAAACAAAAAAAGTACCAAGCGCAGCAAATGAAAAAAACGTTGACATAAAAATGTGTATGAGTTGTGTTTGCTAACTGGTCTAGTTTTTCCATTGCTTTTTCCCACCTCCCCCATCATTGTTCACTATTTTCTTTTTTTTTGTTGCCGTGACTGCCAATGCATTGACTCGGAATTGACAACTCGGTTAAGCTAACAATATTCGCATGCACGCTTGCATAATGAACAAATGAGCCACTGTCGGACTGACTATGTGAGTGAATGTATGACTATGCGAGTGCATGTGTGTATGTGTGTGTGTGTGGACTGACTGACTGCGCAATGTAAGCTTTGCTGCAGCTGACGGCTAATGCCGTAGTTTAACTTGGCTTGGCACAATTGTTGCCACTGGCCTAACATATCATGTTGTGCAAATACGCATTACCCTACCGCCCTCCCTGCTTAACTGCCAGCCAGCCCATTTGCCTGCTAAGCACAGAAAAACGGCAAACATATGTAAGTAGGTTTTTTATTTTTTTTTTTTAAATAGGAGTTTGCTTGCTTCCGGCACTCCTTTAGAAGCATAGAGCACACAAGTTCCATTCATTGTCAGTTCTGACCTTAATCCAAGAAACTTAAAAACTTTTCAGTTGAGTCTTTGTTGTTTTTGTTGTTGCTATTGTTATTGTAGTTTTCAAAGTCTTGACTTACTAGAAATAGTTTACGCCAACTCTCAATAAATGGTCTGATGTCGAAGCAGAAGTCTTTCATAGCGTTGTATGGCAAATAGTTTTAATGCGCAAGTTTACTTTCACACGACTTTTATCACACACACGATTTTAACAATTATGACATTGGTTTTTTGGTCCTTTTGGTTTTTGTTATTTGCACTTTAAATTGTTTATTTAGTTTAAGGTGTATCAGGAAGTTCAATGTCTACTAGTTTTCAATTAATTTAAAATAATTTCATGTTGACATTCGAAATTCAATAAACAAAATAGAAATTAAAAGGAAGTGTTTGTTTTTTTTTTAAAGCACTTGACGATCCCAAGCTTTCTGCAATTCTTAACGCACATTATGTGTTTGTACTTTTGACTTTTAAAAAGATTGTTAATTGTTTTTGATAGGGGAGCAATATTATATTTTCAAATGAAACTGAATCTGTGCTAATTGCATTGAGACTAGACTTTGCACTTATGCAGGTACACTGCTGCCAATATACATAAGTTCCTTTTTTTTTTAAACAAAATTCCATATGATTCTAATGAACTTGATGCATGCAAAACTAAATTGCAAATGAATTAAAAACAATTAAATCATGTACTTTGTCAGCCGTCACTTACGCATATCGATGACAATTCGACTGCAATGTAAGTATTTTTTATTTAGAGCATATACACATGATACTCATATATTCAAGCTTTACACTTTTTAAAATTATAACAACTGCATACAACACTCATGCTTTGTCCTGCCAGCAAAACAATTAAAATAATTTGCCAGCAGTTATTTGCAACCATTGCACATCATTCTCGCTCACATGACATGTAGTTAACAATTTCCAAGAATTTCAGCTTACTGACACGCACTCAGGCAAGTAAATACACTGAATATAAGTAACAGTGAACTTTAAACAATTTCCAAGAACGCAACAACAAACCTAACCCACAAAGACTGAAAATCAAAGTGAAAATCTGTTTTGTCGTAAGTGTAATTTTTGTTTCAGTTTTTTTTTTTTTTTTTTCTTTTTTATGTTTTTTATGTTTTTATAGCTAAGTTAAAGTCAGGGACAATAAATCGCAAACAAAATGAACTAAAAAGCTGCACGAAAATGCGTTGCCAATTTAATAATTCACAAATTTTATGTAATATACAAAATATGATGAAATGCCACAAGAATTGTGCGTAAAATGTCAAAAGACCGAAACGACTGTCAAAGTCGAAGTTGGCCGGGGCGGAGCAGCTGTATTTGATGACAGCTTAGAAGGAGGCAGCAGGCAGCAGGCAGCAGGCAATAAAAAGCGGCAAATTTCTGACGTATTAAAAATTTCATAAAAATATGACAAAACACTTAAACACTGCGTATATGTGTCTGCCTGCTTGGGTGTGTGTATGCCATTGACAGTGGCAGCTTATGGGGTTGGCACTCTCTAAAGGCATTGCAAATGGCTTTTAAAGTAGGCGGGCACATTAAAAATTAAGGCTTACTTAAAAAGGCATAAAAAGGGCAGCAGCATTTGGTCAAAATAAAGCGGATTTATAGCAAGCGGAGCACGAAGCAACAAAGTAAAATATATTGTTGCTGTCGCACAAGTCAAAGGCAACCAAAAAAACCGAAAAAAAAAGGACAATCAGTCAAGAGAGTCAAGTTTTCATGCATAACTTTAAGGCAAATGCGGGTGCGTTGCACATGGCAAGACGACAGCAAAGACGCAAAGTCAATGAATAATTTGCGCAGCACACAGAACAATGCGAGCAGCTAAGCAAAAAGAAAAAATGGAGAATTTAAATAAATAAATAAATATAGAAAAAGGCGGCACGTTGCCACTAAACCGATTACCATGGCTGCAGATACAATAGGCAAAGTAAATAACTTCTTTTTTAACTAAAACCGCAAACCGCGGAAAACAACACAAAGAAAAAAAAGGCAAGGCACAGCAGAAAGTTTAGCATTGTGCGTATTTGCTACTTATTTTCAACTTCTTGCGCATTTTCAATGCATTAACAGGCAACAGCAAAAATTAATTAATGCGTGATGTGCAAAACAAGAAAATGTGCTAGGCAGTGCGTACGTCCACCCGTCTGTCCGTCTGTCCATGCATACAGCAGGCAAATCTCTTGAGTGCGTTCATTTTTATTTTCTTTTATTTATTTATATATAAATTTGCATTTAATTAACGAATTCAAAATTCTGCTACGCATGCTGACAGACAGCTAGACGGAGAGTCAGGCAAATGAGCAGGAGAAGCAGCAGCAGCAGGAGCAGTTTGGCAGACAGATGCGCACACATAATAAATAAGTTTTTAGTTGTATGAAAAGTAAATTTACACAATGTGCGCAAAATATGCGAAAGCGCAAGGATGCTCTAGCTGCTTAAAGGTAGACAGTGTAGCATCCTTGCCACGCAGCACCTTGTGCGTACACTTTAAGAGACAGACAGGCATACAGACGGACACGTTTCATATGCGTGCTGGCATCTTTAGTACACCCGTGCGTATCGCTATGCAGGCAAAGGCGTGCGACGCCATTTCTATATAATTTCTTTTTCCTTTTTTTATTTCAGTTTAAATAAGCTTCTATATGTAAGCGTTACATAATGCTATCAACAACATTTCAGCTACATGCAAGTATGGGGGTACATAGGCAAGTATATATGTATGTGCAGTAGAACTTGTTTTTGTGTAATGCCGTCAAAATTACTTTTGTTATACCTTTTTTTTTGCAATTTCCTTTTTACTTTCTTTGCTTTTTTTTTTTTTTGTAATAGATTTTTCCCACAACACCACTTCCTCAACTGCTGCCATTAAATGTACACACACACGTATCGCAACAGTTAAACATAAATTCTAATTGTATTTACTTTCGTTTGAGTGGGAACGAGTTAAAGCGCCCCATGCCAAGGGGTGCCAGTGCTGGGTTTCACATTTCACTTTAAAGGCTTCAGCTTGAACTCATGGCAGCGCCCGCAACACCTTCAATGGGTTTCATGTTTGCCAATTGTTTGCAGTTAACCTTAGTTTGCTCTGTGCGGGACGCGTTTTGTTTATACGCGCTGTGAATAATTCCCCCAACTAAGTTGCGTACAAAGTTTGGCGGGAAATCGTCAAATTGTTGTCTTAGATCCACTTGCTGTACAAATTAACACAAAAGCTTTGAATATTTTAGCAGCTATTGTGTTTCGGGTATTCTTACAAGTACAAGTAAGCGCCGTGAAATATGCAATGGAATTTTTTTTCTTTCAAATTTTGTAAAATTCTTTTGCACGTTTTCAGAGTTTGAGCAGATATGCAGATATACGTATCTTTACTTCTTTAAAAGTTTCTGCTGCTAAAGGCTGTTTGCTCTTTAAAGCCAAAGTAAAAATCGGCAGTGTATTCACTTAAAAGGAATATTAACATAAAACTTCAAACACTACTCCGGCTTAACGAGCTAAAAATTAGAACGAAGTTTTACTTATTAACTAAAAGTGCCTAAAGTCAAGTACTCTTAAAAACACCGAAGTAAAACTTGGAAATATTTTGCAAAAGATAAGCCGCAAACTTTCTCAAAGATTTTCATCTTGTCAATCATCTGTGACAAAAATCAAGTTTTGATTTTCTTAGCCTTATTCATTGGGATATTTGATATACATTAAACTAATTATAAAATAATGCGGTAGGCGATTTTTTTAATTAGGTAAAATAGGAATTCTCTTCTCTTAAGCAGTTAAATTTAAATCAACCATAAAGAAATCTTAACCAGAACTTCAAAAGGATGAACAAATTTAACCCCACAGTCAAACCCCAAGAATTTTTGATATATTTTGCTTCCCTGGGGAAGAAACTGACCGTTTCAATATTAAACTATGTTTAGCAGATTTTTTTGCAACAAAAAAAAAAAAATCATATAGATTAAGTGTTAATTAAGACACAAAGCTTGCGATTCATTTTTTTTTTTTTTGTACTGTCGATTACGAATTATTCAAATTTTATGTTCTTATAATAGTAAAGAGAAAAAATAAAAAAAAGCAATGAAATACATTTCATTAAAAATCGCTAAGACCAGATAATAGCATAAAGTTATTTATTTAAGAAAATTTTTCTTACGCTTGACCAATCACAGTTAAAATAAATTATACGCTTCTTAATGAATTTATGACACATGACAAGCCAACCTAGCATGCCAGGCTATAAAACACGCAACATAAATTACACTACGTACATTTGAAAAAAAATAAAAATTTTATTACAGATATTTTGCAATTTACGAGCACTTCAATTGTTTATAGCTAGCCCCTAAAACCAAAATGCCCGTACCTAAGAGTATACAAATTTTGATAAATAACAAAAAAAATTAAAATTTTCAGTTAATTCCGAAAATAACGCGTATGCTTGGTTACAATTCAGTGACAGTAAAAACCACAAATTAAATGCAAAAACATAGGAGAAAAAAAAAAAATAAAAACGCGACAACTTAGCCACAAATAATGCTTATTAATGATTTAAAATACTTAATAGTAATAGTGTCAAATAAATGCGCATAATTCATGTTGCATTGCATTTATTCAAAACGACATAAAACATAATCCAGTAAGCCGTCTAAATTGGCGATTAAATTTTAGTGCAATAGCTAGATAATGCAGTGCAAAATGGCAAGTGCGAGCAAGTCCAAAAGAGGGAGAATGCTTAAAAAAAAACTTTTTTTTTCAGCTAAAACTAAGCATTCCAGTTATGGGTTAATAACCCTGCTACTGCAAGCACTTAATATTGCCAGAGTCACACACACACACACACACACGACATCAAGAGCAGCAACGGAAGCAGCAGCTGCCATGCGTTGCTGATGCCGCCGTCAACGCCACCGCCACCTCTGCTGCTGCTGCCGCTGTTCCGAATTGCATGCAACGTGTCGTGTGATGTTGCAGCTGCTCTAGTGCTGCATTGCAATTTCGTTAAGCGATAGACGCTGCAACATTATACACCAACTGGCTGGCAACCAGCAACCCGCATGCACAGCACATATGCACATATGCCATTGCCTGGTGCTGTGCTGTGCTGTGCTGTGCTTCATGCATGCATGCATATTAATATCACTAAAAACACATACTTTATCCTCATGTTGAGTGTGTGTGAGAATTGAATTGCATGAAGTGCCCTTAAATTGCCCTCATTACATAGACAAACACAGGCGCAAGGATACGCACTGAAACGCTAACTCTCGCCTGCAGCTGAGCTTTTACAAATAGCCAACTCAGGCTTGCTCACACCAAAGAGGAGCCGCCCGACCGAAGCCAAATATCGCGCTGCTCCACACACACTCTGCCGCACACACACAGACACAGCCAGCTAATTCATTTCGACACAAAGTTGCCAAGCGCAGAGTCACGGGCAGCAGGAAGCAGTCAGCCACTTGCTCACACTCTTGTGGCGCACTTTTCATTTCCGGCAGTGGATTTCTCTAGTGGGTAGCTTAGCGATGCCGACGTGCATGCCTCCCTCCCATTTAATGTGGCAAACATCGCCACGAACCAATGACCACTTAACTGGCGCCTCAACTTATGCTACGAAATTTTATGTCTCGCCTGTAATTCTCCATTTTTTCTTTTCTTTTTTGGTTTGTTTCACACTTGTGTCACATCTTTTACATTTGTTGCCTTTGTCGCCTTTGCTTTGAGTCTCCGAAAAAAAAAACGAAAAACTAAATTAGCGCAGCAAAGGCAACTCTCAGTTCCTTCGTTGCGCCTTTGTTGCTCTTCCTACTTATCATGCACACATTTGTGGGTATTCTTCGCGCCCTCTGCTCACTCCCGGCATTCCTAAAGTAATTTTTTGCTTAGCACTTTGTGCTGCGTTTCACTTGGCATTTGCGCAACATTAACTTCTGTATGCTAGCGTAGCCAAAAGGACATGACAGGCATTGCATTGCAATGTGCGCACTACGTAGCACAGGACATTTATGTTGATTTAATTCCTGTGTGTCCTTTACTTTCCTCCATTTTTTTCTTCCAGTTTTTTAAATTTTTTTTCGTTAGTTTTGCAAAAGCATTTTTAAGCTTTTTGCGCAAATTAAAAGCGTCAACTGACAGAAGTATTTCAGCTGCGCTCGGCACTCAGTCGAGCTCAGTTCAGCTGAGCTCAGCGTAGTTTCTAATGCACTGCGGCATGCTTTTAATTTCACACGGAATGCGGTCACAGTTGCTGCCGACACTAATATTTGCATTATTTTAATTTTTAATTATTTTTGGCAAATTCCATTCTAGTCGACCCAACCCATACACTGTACTCCGCATAATTTGCATTTCCGGCAGTCGCAACGGTTTCCAGCCAATTTTTTTGTATCACACATTTTTAAAGCGATCCGTCTGTTGCCTTTTTTCTTTTTTAAGTTCGCTTGCTTACTTGTCGAGCTTAATTTGACTTCTGGTATGCCAATAAAAATAGCTAAGCGACAGCATTAAAACGGGAAGAGAAATGAGAAAAAAAAAGCATCAAAAAATGTCAAACGCCTGGCAGTATTATACGAAAATAGCAACAACCCACGGTAGCAGTTCAATTTCAAGTAAATTCTTTTAATGCCGCAAATGAAGCACGACACTAAGCAGCAGCAAGCAGCAAAAAGGAAGAATACCAAAATGACGACGACAGGGTAGCTAAGTCAGTTCTTATGAAAAACACGCCTGGCAGTGGAGTAGCTGATAAATGCTTATGTATATCGTTAGCAAGCACGCAACAGCAACAGCAGCAGCAGTAGCAGCAGAAGCAGCCGAAGCAACGTCAATGATCGTCTTCGAAAGGAGATGCCAGAAATGCCAATAAAATAAAAGTGGTGTCTAAAGTATGGCATGCCTAGCAGGCAAGGCAAGGCAACGGTTGTGGAGTGTGTGGCAACAGCAGCAAAGTGTGCAGCTGCCTGAGCTACAGGCAACATACAGACACACATGCGCCTGCGACAAGTTATGTCATATGCATACACTCGCAGCCAATGCATGCATGCAGCATAAAGCAAACGCAAAGCTCTAAAGCAGTTAGCAGATACTCTAAGAGACACACAGAGGATAGAGTGTGAGCCAGAGCGTGAGTCAGAGCGTGAGCCACTCAAAAGTACGTTACATGCTGCTGCCAGGTCCCAAATGCAGTTAGGCGTGCATGTACACAGCTTTTAGATTTACTACGTAGCAGCCCAGCCAGCAAGCCAACATAAGGCGCCAGCAAAAGGATATGAGCTGCATGCTATTATGGCAACACGGCACGTTGTGACAACTGCATAAGTTGCAACCAAAACCTCCTGAGTTTTTGGGCTCTTAATCGAGATTTTGCAAATATTTTCGTTTAATTGGATTTTAAATGCAAACGGGCTAATTATGTACGAGGAGCAGAGGAATTGTCTGGCAGTAAGCAACGCAAGGATGCCAAGTGTTTGCAGGTCTGTTTATCGGGCACTTACTGCATATTGCAGATGTTAATAAGATCTGCTACCTTAGGCAGCCACATTGTAGAGATGAATAACAGGAGGCGGGTGGGACGCTCTCATAACTTATGGCTAAGCATTAAAATAAATGATAACACAAAATTTCTTCTCTTGCATGATACTAAATATTATACGTTGTCTGCACATTTCTGCTTTTGATTATAAATGAAGTACCCAAGTCATTATAATATTACTTATTTGTTACTGAAGAGGGTACGATTGAAACTAAATAGTTCACATCCCACGTAGATATTTTAGCATTACAAAGTGAAACTTTCTATAAAACGCGTCATCCATAACAATTCTGAGAACTCACTGATTTGATTGCTCTAACAATTAATTCAATATTTTAATTGCCGTCACAATGTGACTAATTGTGCAAAGTGTGCTTCTCCTAATATTGAAACAGTTTCCACTTCTAACGAACTAATAATAAATTCAATAATTAACTTACGAAAATACGATGCGTGACTTTATCAACAAACCGATTCACAAAGAAAATCTCGCCCAGACTTCATCTCTTTTTCGACAAAAAGTCCTTTTGCGTTTGAAATTCGCACACTTGCTCAGCATTGAGAAGAAAGCTTTTAAACTTTGTTTTTTTTTTTTTCAACAAATATTTGCAAACTGCTTCATAGTAATTGCAATTCCAAATCAGTCGTGCATGTGTGCATGCCCGCCTGCCTGCCTGAGTGTGCGAGTGTGTGCATGTGTGTGTAAAAATTGAGAAATTGAATAAAAAGCTAAAAATACAAATTAAAGCCAGCAAAAGTACAAACAGAAAAATGCAAAACTTCATGCACAAATTCCTTTGTGTTGCAGCAGCATATGCAAAGGAATGAAGCGACTGCTGCCAATACTACAACTGCTACAACAACAACAACAGCTACAACAACAGTACTGGCTTCAACTCCTGTTAGTTACGCTGTGCCAGCAGCAGCTGCAAGGAAGCCAGCGACGGCGCACGCATTCAAGCGCAGGAAAGCAAGAAAGCAATGCACATTTCCGGCCAACAATAAGTCGATGAAGGCATAAGAAAAACTATTTTCAAATCGTCAAGGAAAACGACAAAAACCTTAGCAACAAAATAAAAATAAAAAAAAAAAACGAAAAACCAAAAAAGAACGAAGAAATGTGCAAATAAAAGGAACGCAAATGCCGAAAACTGTGCAAAACTGCATAGCGAAATATTTTTCTAACTGTAAAGTTGTCAAGCATAGGAAAAACTAAAGCGTGCGATAGTGCAGCACAAACTATGGGTATGTCGATAGCGAATAGTGTGGGGCTGGCGTAAAAGATGAAGGTGGGCAAGCAGGCAGGCAGTCAGGCAGCATAAGGTAAGCCAACGCAGCCAATCGCTGTACAAACTCAGATATGGCAAAAATGTAATGGCAGCTGAGGCAGCAAAAGTTACGCCAGGCCAAGCCAAGCCAATGCATTGTTGCTGCTTCCGACTCTTATACTGCTTCTATACTCTGTGCATGTAGACGTTACTATTTTTAAGCAAAAACTAAGAAGAAAACCCAAAAAAAAAAAAAAATAATAAAAAAAACAATAGCAAAACGAAGACAAGAAATTTTTTGAAACGTATGCAAAATGGCTTAGCCACACATGCCCCATGCCCGCATGCCTGCTTTAGTGATTGGGCGTGTTAAGTGCTGTGTGGTGTACGTGGTGTCTGTGTGAGTGTGTGTTGGAAATAAATCAAAATGTTGCAAATGTTGCAATCATTGACCAAAAAGTGATATACACGCAAAGCATTGAAAGCGACTACGGGTCCGACGCTTCTATCGTGTAAAAATGTATTTCTTCGTTGCGCTTTGAGTATGCATTTTCTTGGCATGCATGTCGTCGCATTTTCTACTTTTCCATTTTCTATTTTTTTAACTTTTTTTTTTTATGTATTTTCCATTATTTTTGTATAAATTTTTTTCGCTTTATATTTTCTTTCTTTTTGTTTTTTTTGCTTTATTTTCCTTTTATATATGTTCTGAGTGCCCCAGCTGCACTTGGCAATGTTTTTAATATGCTAAGCACTTTTTTATGCATTTTACAACACTATCACACAGGCATACCACGCAGTCAAACGAAAGGATGCTGTGCACGTCAGGCGACAAGTCAAATGTGCATATCAATGAATGTCAAAATGGGTTTTCATTTCTTTTTTTCTTCTCCACCTCCTTTTTATTCATCTCTTTACATTTTCCCTGTGTTGCAGCTGATAATCGCGTATTTGTATATGCTGCACAATGTCTGGGTTGATGCCATGCCGGGCGTTTCCAGTTCGGCAGTTGGCTGCGCAGGAAGAAAGGAAGCGTCTGCGATAGCGTCGAACTGCTTGCTGTAATCAGCAAGTTAACAACTAGCGACGTACTCTGTATAGCATATCAAATTCACAGAAGCCATGCCAAGCCATGCAAGGGATTATATTTGATACTTATTTTGCCTGGCTCTAGAGCATGGATACATTGAATTCGACAAACTTATCAGCAAAATATACTTTTCTTTCTGATTGTAAAAAAAGCTTCGACAAAAGTTTTCCAAAGACTACAGAATACACATTAAGAATGAGATACGTAAAGTACATTTATAAAGCAGACAATGGATGTGCTGTTTGACGTATTCCGAGCACATAGAAGGCACTGATTAAGCCATGGTGATAAACAATTAACCAATATATAGAACTATACTATTGAAAAGTTTATATTGTAATTTTCAGATGCAGATGCCTTAAAGCAGCTTAGAAAACTTTTAGTATTAAGTGACGTCTACACATACATTTTCAAATATAAAAGTATAAAGAGCTCTAGATTTGATCTGCTAAACATGGATTGTGTATAATGATTGCCACTGCAGAAGATGAATTGAATCAAAAATTTTTAAAATATAAATTAAAGTCCCATTACCAAAAGCAGTTCGACTATATACAAAGGAGCATGGAGCCTGAACCTAAAAGGAGCTTACAAATATCCTTAGCGCACTAGAAACTGGACGCATAGAGAAAAGATCAAAGCTATTACGCTAAAAACCAATAATAATAATTTAAAAACAACAAAGAAAAAAAAGACCAAAGAATTTTGCAAAAACATTTTCATTTCTCGTTGAAATTCTCAACTTGAAGACAATTTCAATTATTTTCAGCGGTTCGTTCTTGAAATATCATAACAATGAATTTGAAATGCCGATAGCCTTAAACAAAAATGTAAACAAAAATAATTCCACTTCGTCCTATGGCATAACTTGAAAAAGGCGTAGAAATTTAAAACTTGCACGGCAATAAAATCCGGCAGCAGCCGGCAGCGGGCGTTAAAAGCATTGAAGTAATAAAATCAAACCGCAACGACGCTGTTAGCGAATCGTGCACAAATGTTATAAATACTTCGTAACGGACTACAGTGGAAACGTGGAGCACACCACCTCGTGGACCACGACCACCTCGACGGTAAACTCCAGCGCGGACGAACGTCACAGGCGTCGCGTTGCCTCGCGTTGCGTCGCGCACATTGGCCATATGCGCACAAGTTCACGCGCAGATAAGCGAATACAAATTGCAAAGATAACCGCGTGTTGCTGATGCGGCGGCAGAAGCCAAGAGCCAAGTGCCAAGTTGCCATTACGTTAAGACTGGCCATTTAATTTGGATGAGATTGCCGCCTATAAGTCGCTCTCGCACTCTCTTTCTCGTGAGATTTGCACAATGGCCGCCGCAGCAACCTTTTTCTTTGTTTTTTTTTTTTTTTTTGTACTGTGTGTTCGTTGTTGGGTCGCCGCCTTTGGGCTTAACACGCGAGTTATGCGCGGCACGTAGCATGTGAAAGTCGTCAGCACGTCGCACTCAAGAAACTCGAGCAGCAAATCAAGCTGCGAGCGCAAATGATTGCGAGACGACCCAAACCCAAACCTGAATCCCCGAACTCGAACCCCAAAACTGGGCACCAAACGACCCACAAAAATTTGTTGCTTTTTTGCTCATCGTGCACACGCACGCCAAATGCAATAATGGCGCACATCCGTTTTCATTGCCTGTCGGACGCAGCGACGGACTGTTTGCCAATCACGAATAGAGAAGCCAGAGCGGACATTCAGACAGATAACAGAACATAACAGAGCAAAGCAGAGCTGAGCAGACAAAAGAAAAGCACTTAGCGGTTATTTTAGTTGCTTTGGCTAAAGGAAATGCGTCGCTTGTAAAATTGAGGTTTACTATAAACCAACACTTACTAGTCTTCTTCTTCTTCGACTTCTTATTCTCATTCTTGTTCTTCTTGTTGCTATTGTTTTGGCTTAGCTTAAACTACTTAGCACGCCAACAAAATTTATTCAAGCATAATAAGCAAAATGCATTATGTCGACTTGGGTTAGCTGCGGTTTTCGCACACACACACACACACAAACCCACGGCGCGTAAATATAATGCAACCAGGGCAACATGTGCTCGCATTTGTCTATCTAAACATTCTAAGAACGGTATAAAAGGCAATATAAACATTAAAAAACAAAAACTTCCGCAAATAATAAATGTGAATTAAGACGCCGCACATTTACCTTATTAAATGTTTTAAATATGCTATTCATGTAATTGAAATATATAAAATCCATAGCTTAAAAAAATGTACAGCAAGTCTAAAAGGATGCTTCACTTATTCAGTTGCCTGCATATGTAGATTAATCACATTAACAAATTGCACAGCAGGCATCAACTCGATGATTAGCTACAATCAGCTTCAGCGAATACAAAATTAAGTTACAATTTTCTTCTTTACTTCTTCCTTCTGTCCCATAGAGATCTTGTTTCTTTTTTTTTTTTAATGGATAAGTTTTCTATTTAGCTTACATAGCCAGTATTCGGCAGAAGGCCTTTACCAGGGTTCGAACCCAACACTGCAGAGTTCAACACACTAATAGCCTACCACGGATGCTCAATTATTGCCAGCAATTCCTTTGACCCATATGGTACAGATCTTACACTTCCCCTTTAAGCAAGTAAAATCATGCCCCAGCAAGAAAATTTTGGGATTTCTAGACAATACTAAAGCGTTAATATACATACATCTATGCATCTATATCACATTAAAGCAGCCATAATTTCTGTCAATAAATTCGAGAAACGTTGAAATGTGCAGAATGGAAAAATTGTTCACAAAACTGTCATTTCGTTTATTGACGTTAATTTTATGCACAGCTAATGATGATGGTGATTGGCTGATGGCCTGTTTAAAAAAATAGCTTGACAATTTGCATATTTACCACGAATAACAGCAAGCAAAATGGCATCTGAGTTAAAGAAAATCGTTTAACTTACCTGCAAAGAAAAGATGTTGTAAAAAGTTTAAACAAAGGTAACCACACAGATTTACATAATGCGTTATGTGCGCAAAACAAATCGCAAAACTTTTTAATATGCCGAAAAGTCGAAAAAACAAGTCTCAACACAACAAACCAAATTAAGTACTAAAGACAAATAAAAAAAAAAAAAAACAAAAATCAAACAAAAATGCACAAATCGAAACGACATATTTTAAGACTTTTTGACATGATGGAAATTACAATGATTATCATGGTGGAAAATCAACATATATCTCAAAAAAAGAGAGAGAAAAAAAAATAAATAGGTACAACACGAAATGTCAAGTGAAAAAAATTATAAGGCTACATTGTTGTAGCAACATAAAAAGAAACGAAAAGAAAAAAAAAACGCGCAATAAATTAATGAAAAGTTGTCATCATGCCATGGGCGTGTCAGGCACCATACAAGATTTGGCAGGCGGCGGGCGTTAGAAAATCACAGTCATCATCAGCGTCGGCAGCAGCAGCAGCAGCTTCAGCAGATACAGTCTGTCAGAACGTCTGTCTCATTTTCTGTCAGTCTTTCTGTCTGCCTGTTTGCCGGTATGTCAGCCGCCCAAACAGTTGACACTTGATGAGCTGAGCAAGTTATGCCGTGGGTTGGGGTAAGGGTTCGGCTTTTGCGCATTGTCAAATATGCACAAAAATTATATGCCAAAGTTTTTTTTATTTTATGTTTTCATTTTATTTCCCTCTTATATTCCATTCGCAGAAAAAATCATTTCGAAATGAAAATGGCAGGCAACGAAAATAAATCAAATGCGTTTTTAAGGTTCGTCAGTTTCGTTTGTCATTGGCATTGTTGTTGTTGTTTGTTGGCTGTTGTTCTTGTTGTTGTTACTGTATGTAAGCGTGTTAAAAGTTCGTATTAATGCTAATGACATTTCATTTTAGGAATTTGTTGCAAGTGTCATAGTCGCAAAGGAAAATTGAGCAAATTGTTTTGAATTGTTTTTAACGAATTTTGTGTGCAAAAAACTTGGAACTGAAGAAAAAGAAAATAAATAAACAACGTGTAGAAACAAAGAAATATTCGTAATGTAAATTAATACGGCTTATCATGAGCTTTTGTGTGTCCTTTACACAATATCTCGAATTTGTCATAAGACACTGACATAATCTGCATATCAACAGAAAGTCTGTGCGATTAATGTTTGAAGTACTTAAGTAAATATTTATAAGTTAACTTTGACTTGGCAAATGTATCTCTAATATTTGAATAAAAAAATAAATAACAAAAAAAAATTGTGATGAACCCAAGTCTTCTGAACCATCAAAGCAGCTGGCGAATAATTTAAAAAAAAAGTTTGATATTTTGGAATACTCAAAAATTTCTAGCATAAATCAGAAAATAAAATTCTTTAAGTCATCTCTGACATTGTAAATATATATTTCATCTGGAACACCTTTCATGTTAACCCGAGACATGTATCGAACCACTTGTACCCTAATAACTTGGTCTAGCGGTTTATTGCATAGCACAAGAATGCCCCAATTCAAAAGGAATATGTAAAATGTAAAGTGGAGTATGCAAATACGAAATCAAAAGAAAATAAAAATAAGTTCAACCGGTCTTTACATAAGTGATTGGAATTTTCGTTTGTATTAAATTTTACTTTAGGTTTTGTTTTTCCAAGTGTCTGCAGCACATCCTTTAAAACACATCAGGCATTCTCTTAGGCACAAATTTTATTAGGCTTTGCCATTAAAGCTCAGTTACAAATACAGAAGAAAAATAAAAAAATACACAAATGAAAGCATTTACATTAAAGCTGCTAAGTTATTACTTTTACATCTAAAGATGCTCAGCAGTGTAGTGTGTTCTGACACCTGCAAGTTAACGACTACAGATATGAGAACGACGCAGTTGAATACACACACATACACATCCAAAACCCAAACCGACGCACACGCCCATGTAATTCTTTAGACTCTAGAGTAAACACTTAAAACGCAAATGTGAAAGGAAAAAAAATCTTGACAAACTTTTTGTGCTATTTTTAAAATTTTAGGTTAAAATACTTAAGGTAAGTGGCACTTGGCAACGCACATGAGCCAGACTGCTGTTGCTGATATATTTGTGTGTGTGTGTGTGTGTGTGGCATGGGAAAAGTGTTGTGTGCGCAAAAATTCAACATTAGTCAAGCAGGATGGCTGCTGCCAAAACTGTGTGTTGGCAAAAGAGAAACACAAAACGAAAAAAATAACAAAAATCTCAAATGAAATTGTGCGAAGCCAACACGTAGCATAAATGAAGCAAAAACAGTAAAAAAATGCACATGAGCGTAAAAGAAATAAAGAACAAAAAAAAAAAAAAAAGAAAACGGACAACAAAGTAAAACAAATAATTTCTTCACACACTAATTAACACAACAGTAAGGCAAGGCGAAGCCAGGCAAGGATGTCACAGTTGCCTGCAATACGTACAACGTTAATCACGTTGTCACAGCCAACTGAGTACTGCAGCCAGCAGCCAGTACCAGAGCAGGCTCGCTCAGCAAGCAAAGCGGGTCAACAACGTAAGCTGCAAGCAACGGAAACTGTACTCAAGTTGCAACGGCAAGAAGACTCTCAGCGGCTACAGCGCAACACCGACTGCTGCCTGCCGACTGTCTCTCTGTCTGTTTGTTCGTCTGTCGGTCTGTCCGTTTGACTAACTGCGTCAGTTAAGTAAGTGACTGCCTGACAGTGCCTTGAAAATTGTCAACACGCAAAAGCTGCACGAATTTATGACAATACATTCTCAGCAATATATGCCACGCATAAGCACAACTTACAGGCAAAAGCCTCTGACATGACTTTACACACGAGTGCCATACATACATATGTGAACCAACGAAAGACAAGGCAACTCGGCAACTGGCAAATGGCAACTTTTCTTCGGCTTTAGCATACTTAGTAAGTCAATCAGTTTTCGTCTTACCTTAAACAGCATTTTTTACCCTTTGTGCAAAGTACATTTTGGCGCTGATTAAGACAAACTTATTTCACTCACAGACACTCGGGCTGACATACAGACACACGGACAAACAGTAAGGGTATAATGGGCTAAGTAAAAGAAATTCACTTAAGGCGCAAACAGAGCATAGCACAGCAGAGTAAGGCACAAAACTACGCCATGCCAAAGCCGAAAATTGTGAGACAGACATCAGCAACAGATGACAATTTAACTTTAGTTGAATTATTGTTTTTTTTTTTGCTATAACACAATACATACCCGCCACACACACACATTTACCTATACAATACTTTTAACCGCACATGTAGTCCCTGCTGCCCTGGCTCTAATAGCTTTTTGCTGCTTGCTTCATTGACTTGCCACGTTTTCAACGTCATCGCCACTGTCCCAATTTTCCCGCTCCATTTTCTACTCTTTTCCGTTCTCAATGTTATACTTAGTTCGTTTTTATACTGATTTATTTTTGCTTTTTTTTGTAGTTTTCTTTTTCCTCTTTTTTTGTACACAAAATAATTACAGAGCATGAAATTGAATTCAATGAAATGTCATTCCATGGAATTCACCTTGCAAAACTTTTTCCTTTTATTTTTTATCTCTCCTTGCTTTGCACGTATGCGATTTTACAGACAACCTGCGCGCAAATTAGATCTAATGTGTGGGTGCATATGTGAGCGACATTGTAAACTTTTATGTCACAAAAAAAAGGAAAGACAAAAAACGATTAATTAAATGTTCAGAGAATTTTAATTGTTTGCAGTATGCATTGAATTCGCTTTACACGAAGTAACGGAGCACTGCATAGCAACGTAAACTAACTAAATGGCGAATTCTCAGTAAATCAAACAAAAACACGGCGTATACGTAACATGCCATGTAGTAGTTTTACACTTGAAGTTTTTAATTTGCTAAACACAAATGCAAAACAGTAAAGTTTATCAAAGCACATGAAATACGCTGCGCATTTAAATTGCATTTTCATGTGAATTAAATTTACCGGAAAATCATAATAAAACAATATTATGTTGTCATTTTCATTCACATTTTCATATGTAAATGAATTAAATTGCTTGTGCAGTTTCAGCTGTCAAATTAAATTTATTATTAATTTAAAATATAAACAAAATTAATCTAAAAATAATTGGCAAGGCTTGTGCACTACGGCTTTAGTTGACATTTACAAGATTTGTGTTTAGGCGCATTTTCTACTTTCTTTTTTCCTCTGTTTTTGGCTTTTTTATTTGCTTTTCGTTGCTTTGCAATGCCGATATTTGGCTGCGTGCGTGTACGTGCTGCATTTCAAGGACCTTTAAAAACTGCATACATGAAGGATGCGTGTTATAACTAATATGCATATGTGTGCACATGCATAGGAACATAACACACTTACATACGTAACTACACGCACCACAAGGCACACAGCCGCAGCAGCTTATGCATATGCAAAATAAATTTCATGCAAACTAAAACAAGCTAAGTGCACTAATTAGTCACTGACATATATGCAGACAGACAGACAGACAGAAAGATAGACAAACATACACACATGTATATATATGCACATTTGTAGGTATATATACATATATATGGTATGTATATGTCTAATCTAACACTTACGCCTGAGCACTGACCTACTAACCATACCTTGTCGACGCTACCCAATATGCCCAACAGCAACAACACTGGGGCGGGTCGTCGCCACTCAATCTGCTGCGTCTGACGAGGCTAAGTGTTGCTGTTCACAAATGAAATTTATTTCGACACTTCAACAAAAGCCACACACTACACAAACATTTTCGAAAACTCAACTTAACTTAAATCAGAACCCCTCCCTGCCGCACAAACACCAACGCAATGAAATTTTATGCAAGCTGAGAGGAAGCTACTTCAACAATAGCCACAACAACAACAACACGTTAATGTTAAACTACAACGCAAGCAAATTGAGCAGAAAGTTATTTGCGCACAACTACAAAAAAAAAAAAATACCAAAAAAAAAAGTAATAGAAAAAAAAGAAAACCAAAAAAAAAAAGAAACACAAACAAATAGTAATAAGAAAAATGAAATGGAAAAACAAACAGGCGGCACATAGTCATAATTATTATTGATGCGGCAACATAACGATTAGTGCCCCTAACAGAGCGACTGAGAGAAGGAGAGAGAGAAGTGGCTGCCAAAAGTTATACCAAATTGTTTGCCATACAAAACAGCAAAAATAGCCAAAGTACGAGAAATTACATAAAGCTGGCCAACTACTAAAAAGGCCGCACCAAAAAAAAAATTAAAGAAAAAGAGAAAATACAAGGAAAAAGTAACAAAAATGTTCCGCAACAAATTTGCATGTTCATAAAGTAGCAAAGCGTTTATCTGAGGGCGCATACAACTCGCTCGGGATATGCGCTCGACTTGCCCAGCACGCAATGTACGCTTGGGCGCAAAGGCCAACTGCCAACAGCCAACAGGCAACTGTTAACGGCTAACAGCGACGCCATATTGAATAACATAAAATGGCGATTATGATGGGCAAAGTTTTTCTATTTGCAATTCACTTTTTGTTACTGTATTTAACTTTATGTTGCTCTTGCCCCCCGTTGCCGTTGCCATTCTCGTTCGTGTCGTGTCGTTGGCTGTAGTTTCCACAAAATTTAACATCAAATCGCAGAAGGCGAACATTTTATGAAAAATTTACATAAATGATTTGGCTTTGTAGTTGCGTTTTTGTTGTATTTTTTCTTTTTTTTTTTCTGTTTTACTGTTTTAGTGTTTTCTATGCCATTTGGCATGCACGCGCATTGTATCTACTTAATCATAGTCAGGCATGGAAATGATGATTTTCAGCGTTGATTACTTTGGTCAAGCACGAAATTAGTTGCTTCGGTTGCTGCTGGTACTCGTGCTGCTGCCACTTGCGCCACTGGACGATTCGATACGTGTTAGCCATATTTCATTTGTGATATTTTAAGCAAGTTAAGTAAACGCCATGTTGCACACCAATAGATAATAAATCTTGCGTTCATTCATTCGTTCGTGCGTTCGTTTGTTCGCCCAAACAATCGTTTACTCATTCGTTCGCTTGTAATTAAAACGGCAGCACATTTTTAATCAAGCAAATACTCGCAGTGAATCTGCACGCCTGCTGCCACCGCCTTTGCCTTCAACGGTCTTCTTTTTTGTTTTTCTTATACGTTTGCTTGTTTATTTGTTGTTGCTGTTGTATTTTTGTTTTGCTTTTTTTTTTCTAATTATCTTAAAAGTTCCAATCAGCAGCAGCAGCAGCAGCAGCAAAGCAACGTGTATACATACCATAAGTATACACAACTCTTGCCTATAACATTTACTCGTATATATCAACAACAACAAGAACAAAAAATGTTTTTCTTAATGCTTATTTTCCTTTATTTTGTTCTACATCTGCTGCAAGCTGAATCCTTGAAAAATCGTTTTGTATTGTTTATAAATGTTGCTCATTACTTGTGGCGGCAGTGTGCCAATTCATTTTCACTTCGAGTGTATGCGCGTAAAATTAATTAGAAATCAAGCTAAATGAGCAAAAGAGCGCAAAGCAGACAAATACTTAACAATAGCAACAACAACAATAAAAATGTTGATAACAATAGCCGCATAACAAACAACAGCCACAAAATATATGATGAAAAGTCAATAGACTGAGTAAAAATTTTACTAACAGTAAAGGTAAAAAAAATATTTGCAATATTTTAAATAGCCTAAAAATAGGCTGCCGTGCAAGAAATGGTATATAAAAATACAAAAAAATGAAGAAAAATTATTATAATTTTTATAAATTATTTCTTAAGAATATAGAAAATTATTAAGCCAGTTTTTGTATGTTGCGATATTAACTAATTAAATTGCAAATTGAAATGCGAATATACTTCATAAAAAGAAAAAGTAATTCCTTTAATGTAAAAGCCTGTTGAGTTATCCTGCGTATATGCGCTCGATGTCCTTGTCAGTATATTTATTATTTATTACGCAACTTATGCAAAGCTCAACTCATTATTTCCGGGAATTTTGCCATTATCAAGAAAGCAAAGCAAATACATAAATGTAATATGCATGCCCACACATGCGGCACGATTTTCGTTGTCTTTATTGTCAATGACATTAGTAACATTTGCGCCGGCTATTATCTGTGTGCTCCCTAAGTGGTCAAGCAGCTGCTGTCAGTTAGACAGTCGCACAGTCAAAGGCAATGGGAACGTGGGTGGGCGTGCCACATTAGGATGGCAGCATTCGTTAATATCGTAAATGTTAATACTTTTCGCATGAATAGTTGTACACATAAAAGCTATTAGTTAACAAAAAGCAAGGCAACATGTCCTTGCAAATGTCCAACCAACAGGGCAAGCGTATGTTAGCGTATGTTGACTTTGTAGGGCATATTGGATTAGGCTGATACATTTGCGTTCTTGTAATGTTCATAAATGCAAAACCTTCAGTCTTTCAAAATAATTTGTTTGTCATGTCGCTTCGAATGTGCTTTGCCTTCCACAAGTAAATTTTAATGTTATTTTTATGCTTATTGAGTCATCTGACAGCAGACTTCTATAGCTTTAGTATGTTAATTTGTAACTAAAGTATGGAATGAGAGATTAATGGATTTAATATTTGAATTAATGGTTGATTTGGACTTGCTGCAAGAAAATTTCAAAAGTACTTAAATAAAGGGAATGTAATCTCGGCTCTTTTCCGATTTGAGATAATATTTTTAAAGGATTAGTAAATATATAAATTATTTGTAAGGAACTAACAAAATATATATAAGTAAATTAGTTTTCAGATCTGATTAGCAGTCTAATATGTAAAAAGTGTGATGGTTTTAGATTATGCAGATGCAGCTTTTACTTATATTAAAATGAATATTCAAGTAAATTTCCCAAAACGAAAAAAATCTGGGTTTCAGTTTGACTTAATTCTTTTATACTTTCCAAATATATCAAACAAACTTTGTCTGATAAGGATCGAATACTAAAGCATTCGTACAGAAGTCATTTAATTAAAAACAAATTAAACAAGAAAGTATAATAAATTAACCCACAAAATGACAGGCAACACATAAATTAAATCAAGCAAACTATTGAAAACCTTAAGACGCTTAGCTTCGTTTTTTTTTTTTTTGTTTTATTTTTTTTTTTTTTTTTTGAAAAGGGAATTTAATGATTAAGGATTTAAGTGCCTGCAAGCTAAATTAACTCAATTCATAAAAAGTTAACAAAGCCAAAGAAAAACCAATAATAAATTCAAATGAATTTTCTATTTATATGCATGAAAACAATACAGAAAGTAAACGTGCCTACAATGTATTGAAATTGAATGAAGAAAACAACGAAAATCCCAATTTAAAGCGCAAATAAAAGCACAAGTCTGTGCTTAGAACGAGACCTTAAGGACAAATAAATAAACCTAATTATTTGACTAACGAAAATCTTACAAAATCTCCTACCATCCATCCAAAAAACAAAACACCAAAAAAATAAGAGAAGCTCATGAAACCTGCCATACAAAATAACCGCAATCGTTAAATAAACACAACCACAGTCAGTCGAAAAGTAATCATCAAAGCCAGGCACAAGTGTACAAAAGTGTACCGCACCATTGCCACCACCTGGAGCGTGGCTACGCAGGCCAGCAGGCAAGCAGCCGCATGAAAATGGCGCCACGCAAACGCACGCAAACGACCTAATAAAAAGAAGCCAGCATACAACAAACAAAAAAAAAAAATAAAAAAAAAGTAAAGAAATGGAAAAAAGAAAATAACACAAATAACAAACCGTAAAAAAAAAGCCAAATGAAAAAACGTACGCGAAATAAAATCAACGACGATACGCGTAATTATTTCAATATTTAATGACTGTAAGAAGCAAATCACAAGTAACAGTCATGGTGCAGCCGTGGCACGGACGGTGGCACTTTCGGTAGCCCTGGCACTGACGGTGGCACTGGCACTGGCAGTGTCAGTGGCTGTAAAGTAAACGACACGAACGACACTGACGCTGATGCCGACGGCAATGTCACCGACGATGCTAGGCAGGCAATGAAATTTTATAAAGGCAAGACAAGACAAGGAGGAGGGGCAAGTCGAAGAATATTTTGTGGAAAACTCACCACAACAGGAATAACACAATAGACACAAGGATGCCCTGCAGCAGCGGCGGCGGCGGCAGCAGCGACGGTTGGCAGACCGTAGGCGGTTGCTGCGTTTACGCACAAATGATCCGTTTTAAAAATCTTTGTCGGCGGCGGCTGGGCAATCAGCGAAGACGACGATGCCGCCAATGAAGCGTTCGAGCAAGTGTAGAAGGTCGTCGTTGTTGCTGCTTGTCGTACAACTGGCGAAGCTGAAGTCTGTCCCCCCGCTGTCGCTTTCAGCGCGACTAATGCTCCTGTATTGGTGTTTAGATTCCGGCTGCTGCTGCTGTATGCAGTTGTTGTTGTTGCTGACGCTTTCGATAAGAAATTCGCTTGGGAAGTCGAAGTGAAATTCGAATTCGTATTCGTATTCGAATTGCTCGCAATTTGTGTTGCTAAGGCCGAGGCGGGGGCTTTGGGGTTTGTTAACAAATTTGTTGTTGCTGGTGTTGTTGTTGTTATGGCGGCGGCTGCTACTGCTGCTGCTGCTGCTATTGCTGCTGGTGTTCCTGCCGCGGTGTTAGTAGTTGCTGTTGTTAGTGCTGCTGCCTGTGCCGCCGCTGCTGCTGTTGCTGTTGCTGCTGTTGTCGCCACTGAGTCAGTTGAATAAGCAGAACTTGTGTTTTCTGCGTTTGCTGTTTCTGCTCCTGTTGTTGTTGTCTCCGCCTTTATTGTAGTCGCCTGCGCAGCGGTTGTTGTTGACTGTGTTGCTGCTGCTGTTGCTCTTGCAATAAATTCGTTTGTCGCTGTTTCTGTTGTTGTTGGCTGCGTTAGAGTTGTCGCTGCTGCTATAAGTTGCTGCTGTGTGGTTGTTGTAACAACTGTTGCCACCAAGTGATTGTAGTCAGTCGCTGTTGTTGCTATCGCTGTCGTTGCCGTGGGAAGCGGTGATGGTTTTCTC
Source organism: Stegana nigrithorax (assembly GCA_037044495.1). NCBI lineage: Eukaryota > Metazoa > Arthropoda > Insecta > Diptera > Drosophilidae > Stegana > Stegana nigrithorax. The sequence continues at coordinate 1,568,471 of JBAMBQ010004241.1, read as the reverse complement.
TTTATTGACGCAATTTTAATGGCTATTAATGTGCACGTTCTTCTTGAAGAATTTTTGTTTAATATCTGTTTTTGTTTTATTTGTTTTTTAGTCTATTTCTTTTTTTTTTCTTTACTGTTTTTTTTTTTTTTTAATACTCTTTGCGCAATGTCAATTTGTCTTATTTTTTCTTCGATTTATTTATTTATTTTTTTCAAGTAACTTTTAGGTTTGGGACTTTTTTTTTTGTAACTTCGATTTTTTTACGCTTATTTGAATTTATTTAGTTTGACTAAGTAAATTTGTTCAATTAAGTTTAAGTTGTTTTTATGACTTTTGTCCTCTATTTTTAAGCCAATAATTAATGATACATACTCAAAGCAAATGCTAATCGCGTGGATGTTTAATTATTTATTTATTGATTTGTTAATTAATTTGGTTTAACTCTGTTTTTTTCTCTCTTTGTTTTTGTTTTTACTACTTGCACTTATGCCTAAACAGTAGGAAGCACACGTATAGATATATTTGAAGCTAAGCTTTTTATTAATATGTGTAAATGTTTGTTTATATATTATTTGCTGATATTTGCTTTGCAAAAATTCACCCTTTTTTATATTCTTTTAATTTTACTATATTTTATATGGATATATTTGCACAGTTCGTTTTCTTGGTTATATATTTTTTTTATTTAATTTTTTTTTTCCAGTTTCTATTAGTTCTTTATAAGAATGTTTTTATATAAATTTTTGTTTAATACTTTAGGGATATTTTAACACACAACGAATATTTTTGGAATATTTATGCTGTTTTTATGCGGATCAGAATTTTAATGTTTTTTTTATTTCTATTAATGCTTAGCAAGTTGTCTGTATATTTTAATATTTATTATAATTTTTTAATGCTTTGGTTTAATTTTTGTTCTTTACTTTGCATATCCTTTTGCTTTTATTACTGTTCAATATTTGCCGCAAATTTGCTTTCATAAAAATAATACTGTCAGTTCGTTGTTATATTTTATTTATTTTCTTGTTTGTTTTTTTTTTTTTAAATTTCGTTTTGTCTTGTTTTGCTAAAAACATTTGCTCGCAAAAATATCAACGATAAGCCGCTAGCTATAGAACATTAGCATGTACACCTTATTTTTTACAAACTTTTAGCTTTGCATTTATTTAGCTTCACAAATGTTTTTTTTTTCGCTTTTTTAATTTATAAATAATTTATTAATTCAGTCATATGTTTATTTTGAGCAACTGATAATGTTTTCGCATTTAATATTATTTCTTGTTAAACTTGTTTGCTAACGGTTCCTTGGTCTAATACTGAATGCACACCCACGCAGACCTTCGGCTTATAGAAAAATCAACTCTCGAACGTTTTCACAAATGCCTTTGACAACAGACGAACTCGTTGACAAATATACTATATATAAAAAATTAACGTTGGATTGAACTAAATATTTGCTCCTAATTTCGTTTGATTTTATTTTTATCTTTCTTTATTTTGTGTATATTGGACAGAGAGTAAACAATTAAATGTTATTTAAATTGTCACGCAATATATTAAGTATACGCACAGGGGTATGTGTATCTTGTCTAGCTTCCTTAAGCACAATTTTTATTTGTTGTATTATTTTTTTTTTTGTTTGAATTATTGCATGTCTTTTGACAATGCGTCGCCCCACACTATTTTGTTGTTAATATTGCTTATACGCTCCTTGATGGTTTTGTTGATGTGGTGGTTGTTGTTTATATTGTTGATGTTCTTGTAGTCGTAGTAGTAGTAAATTTTGCGTTCCACACTCGTTAATAAATTTTCTTTGTTTCTTGTGCACACTGGCTGTTCCCAAGCTTTTGGTTTTTTTTCGCCTTTAGTTGATTTCGGTTGACTGACTTGGTATTTGGGATTTTTTTTTTATTTATTCATCAATTTTTTTTTAATATTTTTTTTTATTATTTTGCGTAAATGAGCAAAAGGCGTGCGACTAACTTAACTTGACAATCGTCGAATGGATTCTGAGTTTCTCATTGAGTAAGGTTTTGCGTTTAACTTGTGCAGCTAGACGCCGTTGCCGACCATGACTTCGTGCGACAAGCAGCGGGCTGCAGAGACGCCACTTGGTAACCATAAACGACACAACGATGACGCACTCGGTTGCCGGCAAAATTCGACAAACTGTGCAGCGTCCACAAACGCCTAACACTTGAATGAGCCACTGAGCAACTCAGCCACTGAGAGCACAGGCATGCGCACGTGATGGAATTTACTCTCAGCCATTGAACATTGTCAAGTAAGCGTAGGCAAAGGATGCTTGGATTGGCTTTGCTTGATTTGTTGCCTGCATGTTGCATGTTCGAGTGTAAGATTTTTTATTTTTTTACATATAAGGACTTTGCAGCAATGCTGAATATGCTTGCAGCAACTATGCTAATGCAATATAACAGTTTCACAGTTTCACTGTGAGCAATATATGCTACATTATATTCTGTTGATTACATTGCATGCACAGTTAAATTTTACAGAATGCTGTCAACATTAAACCAAATCAAAAATGTTAACTTATTATTGCACGTTTTAAATAATTGCCTACTGTGTTCTACAATTTTTATTAAACAATATGAATGGTACTCCTTTACAGACTTAGTGGAAGATTTGTATTTGTCAAGCAAACCTCAGCAAAAGTCTAGACTGAATTTAGAATGCGTGGGCCAAGCGACTTTAGAGAAAAAAATAATAGGTTTTTCCTTATACTTATTACTGTCGATAAGAAATTAAAATCAGAAGTGGCCATGAAACCATATATCTATTTCAGTTTTGACAATAAACATTCTTCTAGGTTATCATCATAAAAGATCGGTGTAACGGTGTCAGTAAAATTATCAAAAACAAAAGTAAAAGTAATTTGTCGGCCATTTTTTGGTACAGGGTATAAAAGGGAAACAATTTTGTTAGATTTTAAATAGTTGGGTAGCATTTTATACGGAGATTCCTCAATTTGTTTAATTAACAACTCAAAGAAAAATCAAAGAAATATATACTTAGAACATATCTACATACAACAGAGCACTGTATGACGACAAATATTTTGCAATAAAATTTCCACAACTTTAGGCTCAATCCAAACAAAACTCCAAAGCAAACGAAACGAAAGGAATGTTGCAAAGAAGAACAAAGCAATCAGAGGCAGAAAACAAATGATAAATGTGCGGAATAATTTTTACTTCTATTTGAGTTTATATGCCCAACCAAACACAATAACAACAACAACAATTGTGAATGACATCAACAGCAATATTACAAATGAGAAGTATACGAAGAAGAAGCAGCACAACATCGTTGACAAACAGAGACAATTAGTAATTAAAATTAAGATACGAGGCACTTGGTGAAAAGTTCTACAAGAAAATTGAAGAGTTGTGAAGCAGGCAACAACAACTATGTACATTTGTCTGCCTGTCTGTCTGTCTGTCTGTCTGCTACTGCGGTTGACAGTTTATACATTGCTGCTTGCCAACCAATGCCGCCGCCAAAGTGACCAACAATGTCCAAACAAAGTTTTTGGTTAATTTCATGCTAAAATAATTTTAGCTTTAGCTTTGGCATGGGAAACGTCACAACAACAGCAACAGCAAAAACAACACCAAGAAATGCGACTATGACAAGCGGAAGCGTGCCAAAAGCAAACATAAGCAAGCAAGCAAGTGGAACCAAAAGCGAGCGACGCGCGTCTATACGAGTTTCCCTGCTTATTGCCTTTGAGTGCTGCTGCGTCTGCAAGGCGTGGCACTTATTGCATTGTGGCATAAAATTTGCGATCCATTTGCTTATAAAAGAAATAGACTTCAGACTGGAATTTCTATAGTGTACATATAATAAAAGTAAACTATAGCTGCCTGCTGCCTGCTGCTTTGGCTTCGTGGGCGGCATTTGATAAAATTCGCTTAGAAAAATTAATAAAAACGCTATGAGGTAAAAAGGAAACCAAACAAAACCAAGCAGAAAAAAAAAGAATTTTACACAATGCAACCAAGTCTAGGCCGCAGAAATACATTTTTCTCTATATATTTTTTTGTGTGCTTTTAAACAAAATTCAAACATCAAAGCGTTGGTTTTAATGCAAGCTTTGCCATGCCCATGTACGCGCCCATTACTGCATTTATTGTATTCTTCTACAGAAACCTTCTAAAACACACCAAAGTTGTATGTAAAAGCAGCAACAGGACTCACATTAATGTGAATGCCAACTGAATAGCAGTTGGCATAACTGGAAACACCTGTGTAAGAGGTATATGCACAGGGTTGGGTGCAGGCAGGGCTGCTGCATGCAGCCGACTGAGTGCAAAAACTAACCATTGTGTTACTTACATTAAAAAATATTAGCGAGCAGTAAGAGTGCTGATGCTGATTTCGATTTTAATGGCATTTGCGTAGTACTCTCATCAATTTTAATATTAAAATAAGGTATACAAATGAAATTAATTATAATAAGCAATATTAAAAAACATTACTTGGTAAAACTTAAATAATCCTTAGTGATTAAAGTTGCGTAACTTTATTTTAAGCTTCGCCTTGTTACCGCACAAGTCAGCAAAGTTTTTAATGCCTCAATGTTGCCTTTGTAATCGGCTTAAACGGTAGTTTTATTTTTTATAAGAAACATTAACCAAGCCTAGTATTTCCATTAGTATTAAGCAGTAGTTGCTGACTTCATACAATTACTTTTTTAAACAAATATAAAACAAAACTGAAACAGGCAGCAGGCAAAGCAAGTTGTGTCTATAAATGCAAAGCAATAGGAGACCATTGCATTTTGCAAAGCATAAGCAGCGTAACCTCAACGAATGATGCTACAAAAGTTCAACAACCAACATGCCAGCTGTGTGCAGGGTATAATGCCAAACTCACAGGATACATTCACCCACTCGCTCCCATATTTCGCGTAAATGCATAAAAATAATTATTTTTTCTATAGAAGTAAGTATAAAACGCGAAAAAATAACCACAAAAGCGAAAAACAAGAAGTATGCATTAAATGCGAGTAAAAGTAAAAAACATAAATAAAATAAAATAAACGCTATTAAAATGCTAAGTGCATTGACACTGCACTGTGACACTTCAATTGTGCAAAGGCCCGCCCCTGCAGCGCAGTAAAACATACCATAATGCGACGTTCGCGCTATTTGACCTGATAATTGCGCGCTAACCTGTATATGTCAATTACAATTGATAGCCTTTTGACAATTTCAATTTTTCAAGAGCAGAGCGGATATTGAAAAAACAGAAACAAAAAACAAAAAAAAAAAAAAACAAATCAGCAAATATGAAAGAAAACACAATAGTCAAAATACCAGAAAACAAAACAAAAAAGTTTCACAATTTACCACTCAGTTGAGCATACGCTGCGTATGATGTACGTCTGCCACTTGCAATGCGCCTAGCAAACAAAAAACAAAAAAACAAAAAAATAGGAACTTTCTGATTCACTGACTGAAACGCGTTGACCGACTAAGTCTCCGTCTTTTGGACGGACGAACTGATTGATTGCTTGATTGATTTATTGAGCGTTCGGTTGATGCTTTTGATTGGGTCACTAAAAATAGTTGCACACAAAAGGTCGCTCAAAAACTTAACTTGATTTATATTCGGCGCATTTTGAAATATGAAAAAAAAAACTAGAAGAGATAACCAAATAAATACTAACCAAAAAAAAAAAATAAACTAAAACTAAAACTAAAAGCAGGTTTAAAAAAATATATATATTTAAAAATGATTTTGCTTACTTACATTGGGAAAGATTTGTGGACGTGGCTGCTGTGGCGGCAGCTGAGCATTTAACGGTGGCCGCATAACGCCGCTCGAGGGCCCTAGTCCTTGTGGTGGCGGCATTTGCGCTGTCGGTGGCGCAGGACTATAACGTGGCTGATGCATTTTGATTGGTTTATGTCGATAAATATTTGCGATTGCAATTACTGTTCGCTTGTTGTGTGTTGTTGTTGCTGTTGTTTCTGCTGACGCTATTGCTGTTCTCGGTATTTATGTTGTTGTCGTTGCTTTATGTCGTTGGCTTATGGTAAGCAAAAACTTATTTATAGCTGCAACGATAAGAAACTTTTGAAGAGAGTGCGCAAAAATATAAAAAAGAGAAATATGATTAAAAAGTGAAAAGCATCAAGTGTACACATTAAAACTGAATAATATCAAGTCATAAGCATATGCCGGTTGCATTATATAACTAGCGAACAACAACAACATCAATACGAAATAATAATAATTTCAACAACACGTTAGAGTAAGTATGAGTAATTCCAAAGGGTATTTTCTTAACAAGTTTTCTCTGCTATTGATACAAATAAGAAATGTACATATATAGAACATATATGATTTAAGACATAACATGAAAAAAAAATATATTACTGCATGACATTAAAACAAAATGAAATATTCTTTTTTAAAAACATATTCTCCTCTCATCCAATTGAAACTTAGTTTCTATAGTGTCTATAAAATAAACTTCACTTGTCTGTGTTATCTCAACAGAAATAATCTCGTAACATTTTTGAAAATGGCTAAGAGTCACGAGATTTTAGTGTGAGAGTGTCATTATTTATTTTTTTTTGTTTTTTTTTTTTTTTTTGCATTTTCAAAGATAAGTAATTGCGACAAAAACTATCTCAAAAATATGATAAATATTTGCTCCAAAAAGTGTGTTACCTTGCAGTAATAGAGGCTAATGCTAAAACTAAGTGTCACGGACTCCTATTTTATTTGTGCATTCTCTAACACATGTTATACCAATATATCTATGTATGTATATGCAACACTAACTGATCATTAATATGGTAAATATAAGAGACAAATAAGAAAAAATCTAGCTTAGTGCGTCATTATCCTTACGAATCATTTGCATTTGTGTATGAGTGAATAATGCGGATGTCCTTACTTTATTCATAGTTCTGTCTTAATCTGGCACTATGGTTTATGTGATATCAATATAAAAAAGTAAGGCTTTCAAAAATATTATTAGCATGATTATCAAAAGAATAAAAATTGAGAGCTATGACACCTTAACTACAAAACCAATTAGAAATAATGTACGCATTAAAAATTGAAATTGAAAAAAATGCATAAAAGTTGTTGAACAATAATGATAACATATATTGGAATGTATGAGTTGATAACAGATGAATCAAAGCTATATAAATTAATATGTGCCTAACACACAACTAACTAGTCACAACAACGCATAATTGCAGTGTAATAATGAGGCAGGAACCAACATTAAAGATAAAAAGCCAAATATGATAAGGAAAGCGTGCTTAGCAACAACTATCAATAAAAAAAAAAGTGCAATAGCGGCAAACTTAGTTTTAAGCACTAAAAAGTAAAAAGGCTTTTGAGTAGTGCAGCCACTTACATGTTGCCGCAAGCAAAAGCAGTTTTGTTGTCTTTATTTATTTTTTTTTTTTTTTGTATTGATGTATTTCTATATTTCTTTTTTATTAATTACTCCAAAGTGACTAATTTTGTGACTAAAAAAGCCATGCACGGGTATTTATTATTATCTCTTCTCTCTTGCTTGTTTATGAATTGTTTGTTTTTTGTTCTTTATGTTTTTGAGTTTTTTTTGATTTTTGTTTACACCGCAGAATTTCAAATGCGGAGAGCGCAGAGTGCCAATGCCAGTAAGAGTGCAGAAGCGTGTGGGTTTGAGAGCGTTGGGTTAACTGAGCATAGACGTGCAAATTTTTGCTTTTTAGTTTTTAAACATTTCTGCTTTTCTTTCTTTTAAATTTAAATTATGCACATTTATTGCAATGAAAACATTGTGTAAATTTAACAAATAAAAAATATTTGAAGTTTTTAAAACGGTTCTTTTTTTTGTCTTTAGTTTGCAACAATTAAAAAACGCTGATATGCTTTTGTTCACAAAAATGTTTCAGGCTGCCTTCGTTGAATTTGCACGTAGTGTATATATAAATATTCGTGCATATATATATATACTTATATATATATATATATATTTTTATTTGTTTAATGACAGACAGCGACAGAAGATAAAAAATATATATGTGTATAAAAAATTATCCATGGAAGATATTTATGCACAATCGAAACGTATCAAGACTAGACAGGAAAAAGGCACTCGAGACAGTCTAGTTTGTTTATTATATTTTTCTATTTATTATATTACTTAATTTTTTATATTAATATGCGCGCCTTGCACTGAGTTTTTATGGATACTTCTTTACTTCGCTTCACTTTGATTTTGCAAAGACAATCACTTGCATTTGAGATGTTTTGTTATACTTTATTTTTTGTCAATAACAAATTTATTGTTAAATTTTTAATTTTTGAAGTGTAAATTTTTAGTAAATATATTTTTTTCCTGTATTGTTTTTTATTTTAATTGCAAGTTATTTTTATTGTTGTTGACCGATCAGCTCGTTGCACTCTGCAATCTATCTGACTTTGCATTTGCTTACTTTTCGTGTTGTAGTTGTTGTTTTTGCGTTGTTGTTGCGCTTTATTTTTATGCAGCTCCGGCGACTTTTATAGGCTTTAAATAGCACACAGCAAAGTTTTTGTTAAATTTTACGGGGCACAGATGATTGTAAAACAAATTATCTAAAATACATTCGGCAATAATAAAGAAATTGATTAATTTTACTTGAAATTAACAAAAAACTTTTAATAATATATTTCTTTGCCACGTTTGTTGTTTTTTTTTTATTTGTTGTATTTATTCGTTAGTTTTTATAAGAGTTGATGCAAAAGCAAAAGGACAATGACAGAAAAACAGCAGCAAGATGCTTATTACATTTAAGCAACAAAAACAATAAATACAAAAGCAACAGTAGCGGAATAGATAATGAAGAAGAAGATGTCACCGCAAACAACTGCAGCTGACTGTGTGAGAGCATTTCAGTTAATATAGAGAGAAAGAAAGATGAGTATATGCACTTTTGCTTTTGTGTTTGAGAGCGTGCACGCCGCAGCATTATTCAAGAGAGCGCAAAAACTGTGTTGCTGCTTTCGGTTGTTTTTATTTTTGACTTTGCGGTGTATGGTGTTGTCTCTCGTTTGTTTGTTTGTGTTGCTTTGGTTGTTGATATTGTTCTTATATCGTATTAATTTTACTATTATTGTCTTTGATTATTTGGCTTTTTGCAGCTCATTTTAGCTAGCTGGCTACTTGCATGCTTTTATTTTTTTGGATAACTTTTGCATCACTTAAAAACTAAAAAAGAAACCAACAAGTTCGTTTGTCTGCCTTTTTGCAACATGCGTTGTTATGATGTTTTTTCTCTGGTTAATTATGTGTTCCTTTTTAAAAGTAACAATTGGTTCGCACCTTGGGTTGTTTTTGCTTTTTTAGTGCATTGACTTCTAATTTGTTTCAATTAGCGCATTTGACTCAGCGCCGCAAAGTGTTACGACAGCAATGTCTATTTTTTTTTCCTTTTTGCTTCTTCTCTGCTTTTGCGCCGACAGTATTCAATAATGCAAATTCGTACGTACTTTTCTTTCTGGCTGCGTTTGCATAAACTATCACGCACAAAGCATACTAAAACACACAAAACGCAAACACTGCACTTGGATTTTTGTTTATTAAATAATTGCGTAAAGAATTTTCGTTTGTTATTAATTAATTAAAAAATTTACAATGAAAACGAGCCAACGAACGAATGAATGAGCCGAGTGAGCAAACGAATGGCGGCGATAACAAAATATTAAAGTGAAGGAAGAAGCAGACGAAATAGTAGGCACAGAAACAATCAAAGAGCGCTCTCTCTGAGGTATAGCATATATGCACTCTCAAGAGTCCAACAGACGGTTTTTATACATCGCTCCAAGTGGTGTGGGGGGTTTGTTTGGGTAACGCATGGCGCTCTCACCTTTTCGAAGGCAAGCTCTTCTTGTTTTGATTTTGAGGCAATCGACTCTCTTCTTATAAAAGCCGTTGACTCTCTTGGACTCAATGCCAAGTGTTCAGTGAATGTTGTTTTTGTTGTTTGGATGAGTGCCGCGAGAGTATATTTTTGAAATCGAATGTCAAAGTGTTGCAAGTGCAGTGTTGGTCAAAAAGTGTTTGCTAACATCGGCACACGAAGTTTGATTGAATTTTAATTGAAATTTTATTTTTTTTAAATCACAAATGCATTAATTACAATAAAAAAAGATTTTAAGGAAATCTAAATAAAATTGTGGTGATTTCCTCTCTAGTCGAAACTAGTCAATTGTGCTGTTTATTATGTTTTCCATTTTTTATTTTTATTTTCTTTGACTCATTTTAAATTTAAAAAAATGTCATGCATCCCACTCAAAAGTGTGTTCTACCAATATATAGTACATGCAAGGATAATTTGCCAGTTTTAAGTAGAAGCGTGACAAGAGTGACATTCAACATGCCCTTAACCCACCACCCTGCAATAGCAAACGCAATAAAAAAAAAAACAGTTTTGTGTTATCATTGCCTTATCCCTTTTTTTTTTTGATATTTTTTCTTTTTTTTTTTTTTGTGCAGAAGCTCCATGTCTGTGTTTTATTTTGGCACATGCCTCTTATATTAGACAAATATTTAGCGCGCCTTGCATCTCAATAACCTTTCTACATTCAACCCAAACCAAAGTAACACCCTAACTTAGCTTTGACAAGTCAGCTATTATTTAAATAAAATTAATATTCTTAACAAGTGCGAAGCATAAAAAAAGATACCCACATGCTTAAATGCTTTTGCCGCAGACAAATAGGGCCAAGGAATATGCATACGCTCCATACACTTGCTTACCACATTCAACATATACATATATAAAAAGGACTCCGCAAATGATGTATGTGTATGTAAGGAAGACGAAAGAAAAAGAAAAATTGAGTAGGCACAACAATATAAAATACATGTGCTTCTAACAGCAGAAGCATCGATAAATTACATCAAGTGAATAAAACAAAACTGCACAAGTCAACAAAATAAAAATAAATAACAAAAAATACACAACGACGACAAAGGAACAAACGCCAAAAGGACAACGCATTGTGGCACAAACATGCAAAGAATTTAAATTTATCTAAAATATGTAAATTTAATGACACTATCTCAATATGCAAATACATGGCACAAAAATGCCGAACACAAAAGTGTGAGCACGCAGAAAACACAAAAGAGCAAACGTCCTTAACTGTAAAACAATAAGGAGCACACCAAACATTCAGCATCGTCTTGTTTTAGTCTTGCTTGCGAATTTTGATCTTTAAGCTGTGCAAAAATTAAAATCCATATTTTTTAATATGAAAAATAGTAAAGAAAATAAACAGAAATAATAATCTGTCATATAAAAAAGTACATTGTAAAACATACTTTTAGGATTACCAAGAAAAACATTTATATATAAGGCCACAGCCTTCTGTATTTTGCCAATATATGTATGTTTTGAGTTTAAGTTGAAAAGCTTGACCTATCATATTAAATATATACTTTTGGCTGACGACTATAACCCATTTCGCATTATTCGCGTTTACATACACATACCATTAAAAAAAAAGTAATATAAACAAAACCAGTTAAGTATTGGGAAGTTATTTTATTTAAATAAAAGTACTCTGCACCGACAATACTCTACTTGAGCTTCAGTCAGAAAAAAATTATTTAAAATAAGAAAGACTTAAAAAATGCCAATACATAAATTGAAATGCTTTTCAATATTTCAATAAAGTATGTAGATAAACACAATAAAAAAGAAACTCTTATCGACAACATCACATGCACGGCATTCCGTGAAGGAAGGGCATTGCTTTGTATCGAGGCTATGCCAAAGCGAATTTGCTTGTGGGGTGCTCGTGCGCGTGCGAGCCAACACAACGACGCATTGGTATTTTTTATTAAATTTGACACCATTTTTTCTGTCGTTCTGCACCATTCCGTTGTGCCTTCACTTTAGAATCATTACTATGCCACTTTCTCCAACACTTTCGCCGGCGCGTGAAAATGCCTAAGAGGCAGCAGAATATAACGTAGTATCTGCTAACCCTAAAGCCTTGATAAGTAAAATGTCAGCCATTTTTTCTTATTATGCGTCAACTCAAATTAGAAATTATTGAACTGCACTGAAACGGAAATGGAAATGGTTAGTTATGTATTATGCAGCAGACAGCTTGGCAATAATTAGCACAACGCAAGCCTAACAAACATAACGGCAATTGTTGTCACCGCTCTCACTCTCCACTGCTTCCTTTGTCTTTTAGTAATATGCCAACTTCAGCGATGCCTGCCTGCCCACAAACCGAGCAAGTGACATTAAATGCGGCCTTTAATGCATATTCAATATGCATTTGCCTATAAATCAAAGTTATATATGCATTTTATGCTATTAAATGCCACAAGTTGACATTGCATTGTACAGCATGCCTATGCATGGGTTTGTGTGTGTGCATATGCAGTTGACAATGCATGTCTATACGCACACATGTAGACAACACCAGCGTACACACACTCCTCCACCCTCGTACACACACGACTCAACTCTTGCAACGCCGAGTTGAGGCGACAAACATAGACAGCATTACAACAATTTATTATTTAATTATCCGCACCGCAAAATTTTAAACTGCGCCATATGACAACCCACGAAAAGAACGCCAAAAACAAACCGAGACATACCGGTCCGCGCCGTCTTACCCTCGCGAGAAACATTAAATACGCGCATTTCATAAATTTGATTACACCAAATGCGTAAAGTTTATGCCGTCGCTGTGGAAATTAAGATGCCACACATAGACATCACGGATAAGCAAGGACGAGACAAGAGGCAGCAGCATAGGAAAGTGCGCCAGCAACGCATTTGTGTTGTACGTATTGATGTGTGGTTGCCAGTGCCATTGCCAGCATCATCCCCAGCGTAAACGCAGGATGTGCTCCTGCAGCGGCGTCACATAGTTAAGCATTTGATAGAGAGGAGCGCTTTCTTGGGGAATTATGCGGCAACTTCGACACAACTACGGCAATGACGACAACGCCAGGACTAACATAATAATCCATTAAGCGCGCAAAATTTCACTTTGTGCGCAACACACACAAACACATACAAGCACACACACGAATGTAACACATCTAGCCACACTTGCTGCCTTAACTATCCGCCCCGGCGCCCCTGCTTCGTTTTCATAATTACGCACATTTATTTGGGCAATGTTCGTTATTCCGGCATTAAAACAAAATTATTATTATCACTATTATTATTTTGTCACAGACACATCATGTGCAATCTTGCGTAGTTCCCAAAAAAGCCATAACCAAAACATAAAATCGACCATCGAGCGGCAATATGCTATATAATTTTATTTACCATTTTATTTTTACTTTTATTTTTTGTTTATTTTTTTGTTTTTTTCTTTTTTATTTTGGCACTTTAATGCTCTGGCCGCGCTGAAACGACGCTTTGGCGTGAACATTTGCAAAAACTGCCCTTATTTATGTAAATCAACGCCTGAATGCATTTGTGCGGTAATAAATTCAACACTGAAGGCTTACAATTTAAAAGTAAACGTTTTACTTACTTCAGCGTAGACATTTTTCGCCGAATGGCAGCATTAAATCGCGACAGAACTCATAAAGGTGACTTAATGACCAGTCTGATTTATGTATATATATATATATATTGTATACATGTGCCCATGGGGGCTTTGATACACCGGAGACGTCTGTTTTTTGGTTTACGACGTTGTTTATTGTGCACAATGCCATTTTGAAATCTTATTCTTTGACTAAACAATATGTAAATAAAATTAAAACGCGGCAGCATTTTTCTTTTCTTTTAATCCTTTAATAATTTAAAACCAAGCATAAATATTATGCGGCTCAGACTGCTGATAAAATTCATACGAGTTGACAAATCTTGGGCAATCGTTTTAAAGAAATATTAACTGTGAAAATCATACAACTTTGGTTTACTATAACAAGTGTATATGAAGTCCTGAAAAATGTAGATATTTTTAAATATTTTTTAAAACATTTGCACAGTTATAATGACACCAAGGAATCATGAACTCTGTTGCCATAGAGTCCGCAGAGCAGCGCCTAGGTAACAGTAGGTAACCCTTGAGTGACATTTTGTTGGCTTAAATTTGATATGCGAATGCAATAGGAAACAGCTGCACGCCTTACAAGTCAACTCAGTTTTAGAAGGTCATCCCTCCCACATAGGCGAAACCGTCTGTCAAGCTGCGTACATTGTCTTGTGAATAAGCAATTAAGATAGATGCCGATATTTGATGTTAATGTGAATTAAAAATGAGCAGCGAGCTTGTGGCTTATGCGCAATTACTTAGGTAAATATTTTCAAGTATAATCTTAAAGTCAAGTTAAGTCAAGTTCACGCTGCGGAGTCGCAGACATTATTATTAACTTTGACACCCGATAAGCTTTTGAAGGTTAAGCAGCAGCCGAACGTCATCAAGATAACAAAGTTTGAATGGCAAAAGCGAATGTCAGGCAGGGTTTTATCATTTTAATTTCAATTATTATTTTGTTTGTGTTTTTATTCTTATTTTTTTTTTCTTTTATCGTTCTGACTTTCCATTTGGGCAACCTTCTGCATGCATTTGCGCGTACAATTGGCTTTTGTGAAATAAGATGCCAGATAACGAAGAAACACAAAAACTTTCTGCGAAAATCACACAAAATATCAACTTAAACACGGCAAGCTGGCAACCATTTACAGAAAGGTAAACCTTAAACGTGTATACTGAAGTAAAAAGTCAAAAATTTAACAGTGCAAATCAAAGTAAACACAAAAAAAATAAAAAAAAGAACCTTAAAAAAAAGAAAATAAAAAGAAAGCATAAATACGCAGGTTTTTTACTTCGATCCAGCATTAACCCCTAAAAAATGTATATATCAGACAGCTTATTAGCAGTAAAACTCAAATACTAAAATGCAATTTTATTGTGCACAACAACAACAACGTAAACAACTGCTGCCTCTCAAAACACCGCACACACACACACGTGCCGTGTGACGCATGAAATCGATGGTATCGTTTTTGGCTATTTGCTCAACTTAGTTGAAGAAAAGTTGCGATGCTGCAGACACAATACAAAAAAGTGACCTTATTAAGCGGAAATGCTGTGCCAGGATTGTGTGCTGTGGGCAAGCAAGCGACTTTAGCTAAAAGTTGTCCAAAATATGGCAAAGTTCATTGGGTTATAAGCTTAAGTATAAAAATAAAAAACCGAAAATAAAAATACGAAAATCATAATAATAATCATTTTTACTTATCTGCAATACACACCACACCGAGTATACTCGTATACCGACAATACACAATGTAAGCAAGTTGCGTTGAGTTTCCCTGCTCGTGGGGTTGGTTGTTGTTAAACGCACAAAGCCACGCAAGGCACGGCACGCACGACGCCGCTGCTCATGGCTCGAGGTGTTTGTCTGTACACGGCAAAGCCGAGGAGGCAGACGATATTTCCAAACGCTCACGCATACGTACCCATGTATGCTGACTATGGGCAACTGGCAGTTGGTTGCTTGCGGCTGCTGCGCCGCTGCTTTGCTGCTGGCGACCCGACATTACTTTGCTGCTTTAAACATTGAAATTCAATAACAGACACAAAACGCTTTAAACTTGGCTCAGCACTTACTTTTCTTCTTTACGTTTGCTTCTTTTTTTTTGGTGGGGGTGTGGCTTATGCTACTAAACAAACTCTTGGCCTTGCTCCGACAGACGCTTGAACGCACAAACGCAGGAGCAAAGGAGCGATCAGGTGTAAACATAAACTAAAACGTCTTATTAACGCACCGAGTCCTGTTGTGTATGGCGACAGGGCTAATGCTGCCGGAATCTTGTCTGCTGTTAGCAGCAGCAGCAGCCTGCCTGGTCGTCATCGGCATGCTCTACTATACAACTGAACGCTGAACGTATTTTTGGCGCAACTTCAATTTCTGTGGCTTATAACCTGGCGCTCACTCAGCATGGCATGGAGTGGCAATAAGCGCGTAACGTGGCTGGCTTCTCTTTATGCTTTTCGCTTACTTCCATTTTTTTATCATATTCTGTATTTTTTTTTTTTTTTGTTTTTTCTTTTTTCGTTTTGGTAAATTTAATAAATCATTTGATTGTTTTCCGCGCGCATTGCCGCTGGCAGGGTAAGCACGTTGTGCCCTTCGTGTGGCTGAGCTATGATAATAGATTACACGCGCAGCACGCGGCGAGGGTACGTTTGGTGTTGAAGCTTACTAATGATTGCTTATTAGTAATGCGATTAAGCATGGTTGGCAGGGCTTAAGCAAGACAGCCAACGCAATGAATAATAAGGGTCGACCTAAAATCGGACCAAAAGCGAACATAAAAACACCAACAACAGAAAAAAATGTATGTAAAAAATAAAAAATACCCAAAGTGGGCAAAATTATTTACAAGCCTATGAGAATTACGAAAGCATTCAGCGCACAGGCGCAACAAGTAAAATATCCCTACACTTGAAAGGACAAGTAAAATTTAAGTTGACTGTCAAGTTTAAGAAAATTAAATAAAAAATAGAATTTGCCACATGACTGCTGCGCTGTGTGCATAACCATGAAGATTATCAAATGTTCGCCAGGCAGTCACCCTCAAGGTTCATCCTCTTTTCTTTTTCTGATTTTTTTTTTTTTTTACAATTGCGCTGCCTTGCATTGAAGTGTTAATTTAATTTTTTGCAGCGTTTACACACAAAATATATGTGTGACAGCGACGTCGTGGCAGTTTTTGTTTGCATTAAGGTTTCGCAATACGCAGGATGAAAAGCATCCTGCTTCCTTTTTTTTTCTTTTTTTGCTTTGCAGTTTTGGTTGGAATATCAAATATGTATGCGGCCAGGCCATGTTTTCGGTTTTAGTTGGTTTTCGGTGTCTGGTTTTTGTGGTGCAGACATAAAGGATAACGCAAAGAATGCCATGAAATAATACCGACTGCTTAGTTGCTCTCTCCGTGCATTGCCTGCTGCTCTGCGGCTCCTTTGTGTTGCCTTTTTGGCGGCCATTGTGCATGCTTATTCGCATTATTGCGGTGTGTCTGTGTGTAGGCATGTGGCAACAGCTTAGAATTGCACAACGTTGCCCATTTCTTTCGGCTTATTTGTCGAAATATGAGCGTTTGTTACTCACATTTTGGAAACTATTCTTTGCAGTTTTTTTTTTTTTTTTGGGCTTTGTCTATTTTTACATTGCTTTCAGCAAGCAACGTTATTTAAATAAAACCAACAGAACTGCATGCCTACAAAATTCGTAAAGAAAACACATATTATAGGAAGATACAAGTTCGTGGTAAAAAAATACGTATTTATTAAAAAAGTAAGTGTTGCTATGCTAAATTTATAAAGAAGAATTTCTTACACAACACTTTCAGCTGTCATCTGTGTCCTTACTATTGGCATCTTGGGATCATGCGCTTATTCATTACAAACCATTCGTTTTCATGCTTTAGCTTTCGCAAACTATTCAGACACAAACTCGGACTTGACCTGCTTACACTTGAAAACAATCTCTAAAAATAACAAACAAATTGTTAAACGAAAAACTACATACAACATTTACGTAAATAAATAAAAATTCTAACTTGTAACTAATTAAGCTGAAGAATTGTAGCCTAAAAGCATAATTTACACATTTTGTTTATGTATGCAATAAACTGTTAATAAATAAATCAAATCAAATCAAATGTATCTGTCAATTAACTTTACTAAAAAAAAGCCTGCTAAAATAACAGCAATGTGAAGTCAGACTTAAACAGATATAAATCGCAAATTTAAGTTTGCCAACTCTCAGGCCTCAACATAAAGCAGCCAAGTGGATTTGATTCAATTAATTGAAACATTAATTAAAACAAAACCAAAAGAAAATAAAAAAAAAAAAAAAAACAATGTATTGAAATTAAAACCCGAGAGAGGTAGGCAGTACTTTGAAGAATAAGCTGGTAAATTAAGCGCCAACAATTGCTGCTAATTTTATCGAAACCAATTCAATTTTACTCGATAATGTTAACAGCAGCAGCAACAACAACAACAAAGACAGCAACAAATAAGTTGTACGTGGGCAGCATAAATTTGTTTGTGTTCGTTGCCATTCGCCAATCGCCAGTTGCTGCCTGCTGCTGCTGCCGCCGCTGCTACAATTCGTTGCAGTTTTACGCTGTTTGACTACCGATAACAATTCACATATACACACATACTATATAAAAGCAATAGCAACAATAACAGCAACAACAACAACGATGACGACGACGAATACGCTGAGAGCACACAGTATTGCAAATAGCATTTAGACAGTTAAGTATATGAAAAACAACAGGAAAAAAAAACCCAACCGAGCAACGCCAAAAGAAAAACCTACAACATAAGGCCAAGCCAAACAAATTGAAACTTTCTGCAGTGGGCACTACAGTCATGACCAAGTAACAAGAGCAAGCTATAAAGTTATGAAAGCTAAAGCAAATAACTGGCTGCAGTTTGCATGTGTTGTTGTTGTTTTTGTTATTGCATTTGATAAAGCTGCAAATTGCTATTGTGTCATTTGGTTAAACTTAACAAGTTGCCACTGTATAGGCGCGGAGTATGCACATAAGTGCAAGCTTGCGCGCAATAGTCATGGTCGACAGTAAATACTCGCAAATACATATAACTGCATACATATGTACAATGTCAAATGCAAGTAAATACATAAGTATCGCCAAAGTTTCTGTTGCAGTGCAAGATTTTTGCCAACAAATGTTCGAACACTAAAACAAACTAAACAAAAAAAAAAACCAGGAATAAAACAAAATTATAAAGAGTAGAAAAACAAAAAAAGAAAGAGAGAAAACATGAAATACTAAGAACTGCAATAACAATTGCAGGCAAAAAGGAAAACTAACTACGAACAAACAAGTGCAGCAAATGTTCAGTGAATGTTAAGCATTAGACTGGTGAGTGCGGGCGGCAGGGCTGGGGGTGAGTGCAGCGTGTAGGCAGTTGCAAGTCGAGTACGAGCTGTGGCAGTGTGCGGCGGCATGTGTGCAACGGAAGCGAGCGAAAAAGGCGAAATGAAGCAGAAGCGCGGGCGCGACTGAAGCGACATTTGAAACAGAAACCGGAAATTAGAACAGCAATTTATGCTTCGTGTAGGCGATGCCGCTAGAAGTGTTTGGTTTGTTTGCTGCGTGTGTGTGCAAGTGGGCAACTGGCTGGCGGCGTGTTGGTGGTGTCGACTTTATGTTGTAACTCGTACACAGCAACTGCATAATCTATTTTGAGGTCATTTCCAAAAGGTCAACACATGCCGTATTTTCTGTGTGTCTGCAATGCGATTTGTGCGTTCAATAGGCGCAATTGTAGCCACTATTGTTGTTGTTGTTGTTGCTTTTGTTGTTTCCAACTGTAATTAGGTAAGCAGCAACAAAGCGGAAGTGCAGGCCCACGCATACGCATTGCTGTCTGCCATTGCTGTTGCTGCTGCTGCTGCTGCTAATGCTAATGCTGTTTTTCGGCACATGTTGCCACACACAATGCACGATAATTGATAAATTTTAAATGGGTCACTTTAGTCTCCACTTGAGTTTTGTTTTTATCGTTTATTTTTTTTTTTTTTTTGTATTTTGTTTTTTTTCTCTGCTATCTTTAATTTATTAGCCAAGCGTAGCATTTGAATTTATGTGCTCAACTGGCATTACAGGGCGTATGAGTAATGCCCATTTTGTTTTTCAATTCATTTGGTGGCACGTCGATGCACATTTTGCCAATTGATTTTGCAACAATGCCGCTATTTTGGCAAAATTATACAACGTTTCTAATTGAAATTTACGTAAGGGCAGTTTATAAACTCAGCATAATATTATAACGACCGAAGTTATAAACAAAAGCGAAATGCAATCTGCTCTAAGCACGCCAGCATATGTTGTGCAGCATTTGTGGTACAGTAAAGCACAGCTCATGGGAAAAATATTGATAATGAACCTAAGTTCTGCTTAAACCCTGAGTTGAAATTAAATTTACACCTGATTGATTTGAGGATTGCATTGTTGCTTTTGTTATGTGCTTCTGACTCTCACAAAACACACGATTGCACATACTCACTTCCAATATATTACATATAAATATAAGTAAAAACTCTTTTTTTATTTTTTTTCTTTTTTTTTTTTGAGATTTATTTGTAATTATGTTAAATTAAACTAAATCTTTTTATTAATAACTTAACAAACTTTGCAGCTTTTCGCTCGTTTATGCAACACAGCTGCTACCTGTTACATATTTTATTTATTTAGAACAAACCTACATGAGCAGCCAATATGCACGCATAAATAATTTGTCACTAAACGCTATTTGCACGTTACTTTTTCCACACATTTGCCATTTGGCCATGACTGTTAAAATGAAATATAAACACATAAAATTATAAGGAATTTTGCATTGTGTGTGTTGTGTTAATTTTTTTTTTTTGCATTTGCCCCCAAGGCCAGGCCAACAAAGTATCACATAAAACCGTCAAAGTAAAGCCTGCAAGCGCATGAAAGTATGCAATGAAAATTTTACATTTTGCGCGTGCCAAATTTTATGAGTGTCAGCGAAAGCCCCACAGCGATAAACATTGAACGTAAAACAGATAGTCAACAATGACATGCAAACGATTTGGGGAACGAGTTGGCACACTGCAATGCGTTACAATTAAAGGTTATGCAAAATTTAAACATAGCCACGCTTTAAAAGGGGCAATACCAAGCAGCAGCAAATCAAAGCACCGCACAGGGCAAAGTAAAAGTAAAAGAGAAAAACTAATCAGTTCAACTTGTTTAACAACTGCTCACAAAGCAGCACTCTACATAATATGTGTGACTTTTGTAACCCTGTGACTGAGTGAGTCTGACTGTGTGTGAGGGCGTGCGTGTGCAGGTGTTTCGTATTTCACAATTTATTATGCAATGTCAAAATCTTTGGTAAAATGCAGCCCCCACAAAACTGCATGCGATGCAGAGATTGAGCTGCACAACAACAATAACCAAAGTGTAAGTAGCAAAAAACAAAAAATATAGAGAATAAATATATGTATACACATATATAGAGGGAAAATATTTTAACGGGAAAGTAGCTCCTAGAAAATGTCACTTGTGTTGCGGATATGAATGAGCAAAGACGACAGCGCAAGCCAAAGCAACATGAGGCAGCTTCTTTGGCTTTAGGTGCTGAGCTAAAGCGTGCGTAAAAGACAGCGACGAAGACAGACAGAGAGAGCGAGCGGGTGTGTGGGTGGGAGAGACATGAGTGTTAGAGTGTGTGCCTGTCTGTCTGGCTGAGTGACTGACTGACACAAACTCGCTGCAGCAAGCTTAAAGGATTATTTGCTGCTGTATGCGCATATGTGTGCAAGCGGGACAGCAAGTGTGGGCATGTACGTGTGCATGCATGTGCCGGAGCATGTTTTCTATGCAGCAGCAACTTCTTTTCAAAGTTAAGTTTTTAATCATTTTTCAGTCAACATGAAATACATTTTCTGCTGCTGCTTACTTTTTTCTCTCTTTGTTTCTCCTTCTTTCTTATTTTTTATTTTTTTTTATTTTTATCTTTTATAGTATAACATGCACTCTGCCCTGAAAATTCACATAGTATTACTTTCTGTATATTAATCATGCGCAGGACGCTTTTGATGGTGCGTTGCTGTGTGGCCTTCCACACAGAAGTGAATGTCTGTTGCCGTTGACTTGCTTAGTTCGACGCTTGAAAAACTTATGCAGTATTGCACTTTTTATCTTTTTGTTTTCTTTTGGCTTCTCGTTGCTTGCTGTCTTTGTCATCGTCGTCGTTGCTTAGTTTTAGACTATAAAGTTATGTTTAAATTAGTTTGATTGAAATAACTTTTACTATAATCATATTACAAAAGCAGCTTATTGCTTTATGCATGGAATTTGCTAGTTTTGACAAATAATAAGAGCAAATTTTCTGAAGACAAAATCTAATATATTTACTAAATACAAACTGTTCGCTGACGCAGTTCAGCTCCGAATTATCTTGGCTACCATTTAGCACAAAAATACCCTAAGCACTCGTATCTCAATGGAAGCTTGTAAGCAATTCGAAAAATAATTTCTTACTTTTGTGAGTTTTGATTTGAACCAAACGAAGGTCATAACAAATATTTATACAATTCTCACGTAAACAATACATGGTACACCTTATCTGGACTGGACACTCGCCTTGATGGAAGTCAACTACATAGCTGCCGCATCAAACTTACAAAAGCAGATGTTGGCTCAATGTCAAAGCGACCGTTTGGCATAACTCAGTTTGATTGATTGTCAAGTACAACAATAAAATAACGAAATCTATATGCAAAAGAAAAAAACTATTAAAATAAGTAGAAAAAATTATGATTAAGCTGACATTGCAACGAACAAACAAACTGTCAGAAAAATTGCTTGCTAGGCATGTCTATTAATAAAGCCGCCAAACAATGCCCAGCAACATTGATTTCAATTTGCAAGTGAAACGCTGGCAAACAGGATATGCCAACTAAAACACAAGCCACAAAATAAATTCGAACCGAACAATAGCGCGCGCGACGTTTTAAACACAATCGAGCGAACGACTTAAAAAAGAAAAATAGAAAAAAAAAAAAAAGGGAAAAATTAAAAAACAAACCACACAAACTTTAAATCCTTTGCACAAACAACAAACGATGAAAGCCTGCGAACAATGACGGCTTTCTTCGTCAATGTTGGCAGGCTGGCTGGCAGGCATGAGGATATGCAGGCGCAGTTTTCAGCAGCAATGGCATTTATTGTTTATGCAAGAGCTTAGTGTGACTAAACATGAATATTGAGTGCGACGCGCAGAGTACAGCACACCAGGCCGGCATAGAAGCAAAACAGAAATACAAAAAGCAAAATGAAACAAAAGCAAAAATAGAAAAAAAGGACAACAACAAAGAAAAAAAAACAACAGCGTTATCCTTGTAAAGTGTGCACAAAAACCGGCGCATGCAGCACAAAGGACACTTGTTTGTGCACGCCAGCGTTTAGCGGAAATGAACAAAATAACATTTTTAATAACGAATGCCGCAAAACTTGTTAGCCTAAGCCGCTAAACTTTAAATGAAATCGCTGCTAAACGAGAAAGCACAAAAAAAAAAAACAAAAAAAAGTTTAAGAACCAAGCGATGCCCGGCAAATAAATAAAAGGCTACAAGAAGATAAAAGTTGAATTTTCTAGCATTAATTCGTGGAACGGTTCTTGCTTTTTATAATTTCTGCTTTTGTGCCCCTTTTCCTTTTTTTTTTTTGTTGTTTAACAGTTTTGCTAATTGGCATTTTTCTTAAACAAGCGGCAAAGAACGCGTGTGCGCGTGCCAGCATGCCACCAAAAGTCGTCGCAATCAGTCATGACTGTTGCCAAGCGTAAGCGTTCGTTCCACCGCCCTTGAGCAAGAAAAAAATAGAAAAAAAAAAATTGGTAGCGATACGATGATGAAATCACAAAGTTCGTACGTGACCTTTGCGCTAAATGCCTGACAGCAAAAGTCAGCTCCATCTCGCTCGCGCCTTCGCCTGTGCGCTGCCAGCAGGAAACCGAATATGCTGCAAATGGAATTGTAACAATGAACTCAATATGCGCAATAAAAAAAAAAAAAACAACAACTACAACAAAAATAGGGAAAACAACAGACAAAAACTTGCCCTCTACAGTGTCGTGAGTATGTTGTCAAGTGTGTGTATCTGCAAGTTTGCTGTGTTTGATCCTTTTTTTTTTTCTTCTAACTATTCTCATTTTTTTTCTTCTTTTCTTCTTGTCATTTATGCCGGCGTCAGAAATCTTCGCTCATTATTATTGGCAACTCTGCTGATGCTGCTGCTACTGCTGCTGTTCTTTACAAGCTCTGCTCTGCTCTGCTTAGCTCCTTATTTCGTTGCTGTGCCACAAATTTTTACATATGTCGTGTTTGAGTTATTCTTACGCCTGCTGCATGTGTCCCTTGTCACGCGTCTCTCATCACTCCTTCCGCTGCATGTTCGACCGTTCATTTTTCTGTCCAATTGATGCTCCTTTCATTTGTCAGTCTGCACGTCTTTACGCTCGATTCGGGTCGGGTCGGGCCGTACCGGGTAAGGTCGAGTCGGTCTGTCCGTGTGTTATTTGTCATTTTCAATATTTCATAAATGCTTAAGAGGCTTTTGCGTTGCTCTTTGGCTGACTGACTGGCTGGCTGGCCTGGCCTGGCTTAGCTTGGCTGCCGGACTGGCTCGCTGGCATGTGTGAAGTAAAATGAAATGTCGGACATAACTTTGGCGATGAGCATATATTTTTGCGTTGGCGTACGCAGCAGCAGCACTGCGTGGGAATTGTGTCAACAGTCTTAGCAACAATGTTAAGCACAACATGAGCCCACACACCTCTGGGGCCTATGCTACGCATGAATATTAGAGCAGCACTTTGTACATGTCAAAGAAATTTTACAAGCACAGCACTGACGGCAGTCAAACCCCCCTGCCAATTTATAAGCACAAGTATTTAAATGTCTAAATCAGTCTGTTCCTAAAAAAAGGCACACGATGATGGCCAAAAGGATTTTGTTCTATAAGTAATGGATCTTGCAAAAAGATAGTTTTTGTTTTTTTTTTTTAAAGATGAACATTTTTGATTTCATTAATTTGCATTTGCTTTCATTTTACACATCCATGCTCAAATTCTGCATATTGTTGTATATTTATAAGTTTACCTTCCTCCTTGCAAATTACTTTTCTTTTTTATTTTATTTAAAACACAGTGAAACTTGTTTGTTTGCCATGTTGAGTCTGTAAGTGCCCTTTTTGTGTGCTCCTTTTAAGAATGATCAACCGCATGACAATGACGACGCCAAAAATTCTGTATCTGCTACATATTTCTCAAAAATTAATGACCAAAGAACTTATTGATATACAAATAAAGAAAAATTATACAGCAAATACTTAACATATTACATAATGCTGGGATGTTCTAAATTGGATTTTAGTTTGTGTGCTAGCTAACACCATGACACAAAGTCGTAAATAATGAAAACTATTTGCATTGCTGCGGCTGTTGCCAAGCCAAAATAAATCGTTAACAGTCGCCAGCCATTAGACAAAGTGTCTTATGACATTTTGATAAGACATAAATAAGTTTTGTCACTCAAACCAACACGACAACGAAAAGGTCAAAATGCACAAATATCAAAAACTAATAACAATTTGATTATAATAAAAGCAAACTTCAGCCATGAAACTTAGCTTAGCAACAAACGCCAAGACAATTAATAAAAATTTGTATGACTTGGGGAAACTTCTGTTCGCTGCGTTGTGTTGTGTGGCTAATAAAAATTAATGTTGGTATGCATTAACCAACTTTTTTAATTAACAAAACTAACAAAACGAACAAAATGTTTTTTTTTTTTTTAAATAAATGGTTGACAAATATTTGTAAAACAATTAAATTGAATTAATGTTTAAATGAAAAACAGCAGTAAACACTAAAATAACAACAATAAACAAAAACTTAAATCGAGCGCCGCCTGCCGAAAACTAAAATTTATTATTGTCCCAAAAATTACGTTCAATGCGACACACTTTGCAGCAGCACGGAAAACGGAAAATTTGATGCAAAAAAAAAAAGAAGGAAAATAACACAACATGGCTGCCGGAAGTGCAGTTGTAATGCTGCTGCAAACAGCAAACCAACAACAAACAATGTTTGAGAGAAGAAGAAAAAAATGGCAGCAATAGCAATAAAATCGTATTTATTGCATTTCTTTATTTGAAGTTTTGTGGTGCTCTGCTTGCTGTGCACAACGCAGCGCAAAGTAACAACAACAACAACAGCAGCAGTCATAGCGTATCTGCAATATTTTCAATTAAATTGGCACAACTGAAGTAAATGAGCAGCGTAAATTGCGCGTTGCATTAACTAATTGTTGTTGTAAATGCCTGACAGCAGACGTCGTCGTCGACATTCACATCCGACTCCTTATCCTTCGACATTATGGTTGTTGTTGTTGTAGTTGTTGTTAACCCGATAGGGCAGGGCAAGGCAATTGGCATGCAACAAAGCAATGGATGCTGCCGCTGCTGCGTGTGACTGGAAAATGTTCATTTGCCGACTTTGGGAATTCGTTTAAACAAATTGCTAACGTTATTTATTTTGGAGCATAATTTATTAACGCAATGCCACGCCTTATGAAATATTGCTAACTTGTGGCGGCGAAACACTCATTTAGACACGTCAATCAAGCGTATGAACTCCAACTTTTTACTTCTATTTTTTGCTATTCTTTTCTTATTTTCTTTTTTTTTTTACTTCAAATAACAAACTTAGCATAACGAAGTGACTCGAATGCTGTTGAGTGCCCAAAGGCAGCAACGACGGCGTCAGTAGGTCTTTGCTGATTGTTTGCTTTAAGATGTCGCACAGTGGTGTGTAATTGTGTCTTTGTACGAGACAATATCAATACAAATAGAGCTTCAGTGAATTTGCCTGTACTACAAATCCTTTAATATGAGGTCAAGCAAGGTCATCCAAGATAACCAAGAAATTGTTAACAAAAAAAAAAAAAAAACCACATCATCTTTTCTTTTTCAGATTTATTTTTCATGAAAAAAATTACAAAACTAAATTTAAAAAAAAGTCATGCAGCCTAAAACTATAAAAATCTTTTAGGTATAAAGCTCCTAAAATGTAGTAATATGTTTTAATAAACACATACATGCTTGTCTTCAACATTTCTTATCTCAAAATCAGCATTAAGTGATTTTGTGGATTTATGTTTAGGCATAAGCTGTGCCATTTTTGAGTTTTTATGACTATTCGTGGTTATTTCAGCGTGGACTATTATCTATTGTAAGGAATATATGTTACGGATATAGAAGTTGCCAGTAAAGAATTTCTTCTATTTGAAGCGTGTATCGTTGACATTTAGTATTCTGTTTTTCTATTACACTATCATATCTATAGTGTTACCACATATGTAGTATTTCGGTGATTTAAAGAATCGTGTTTTGTTCGGATGAGCTTTTTAACAATTTTGGATGATACCGATTATGAACGGCTTCGTGAGTGTGACTTATCTCCGGTTGCAGAACCATCAATTGAACCAGAATCTTCGTGAGACGATGAGCGTGAACGTGAGCGTGAGCGGGATTCATGCTTTGCCGAACGGGATCGAGAACGAGATGCATGATCACGGGATTTAATTGAACGTGATCGTGAACGACAATCACGTTTTGGTGAACGGGAACGAGAGCGAGAAAGCGAAGGACGCTTTAGGCTCGAACGTGAACGTGAGCGTGAACGTGAGTCACGCTTAACCGAATGCGAACGTGATCTCGATATATCATGGGATCTACGCGAACGTGAACGAGACTTAACTGGTGACCTTGACTTTACGCGCTTGCCATGCGATACAGAACGACTGCGCGACTTTGAGCGCGAACGTGATGAGCGTTGCGACCTGGAACGAGAACGTCTGCGTGAATGAGAACGTGAGCTGCGCGAGCGAGAACGAGAACGACCACGATCTCCGCTACGTCCATCACGTCGATCCTCAATCAAACGTATGCGACGTCCATTCAACTCAGTGTCATCCAATTTCTCAATAGCGGTTTTCAAGTCCGAGGACGAGGCGAACTCAACGACTCCCTCGTTGCGACGTTGCCTATGTGCGTCGGCATAAGTCACCTCACCGGCTTTGCGCATGTAATCCTTCAGATCCTGCCAGCTAACACGTGTCGATAAATTCTCAACGATCAGACGATAGCCCGTACGTACAGGCGGCCCATAACGCGAAGAGCCAGGATTTTTACTCCGATCACTGTAGCGACCTCCGCCGCCACCGCGACGATCGTCATAACGACCGCCGCGTGCTGTTCTCTTAGCTGGTTCCACCACAACGCGTTCACCTAGCAATTCCTTACCATCCAGCTCATAGACTGCTTCATCTGCATCGCGACGATCTTCGAACTCCACGAAACCGTAGCCATTTTTGATGAGTATTTCGCGTGTGCGTCCAAATCCTTTGAAAAAGCGTTCCACATCCTTTTCGCGAACACCATGAGGCAAGCGTCCAATGTAGACTCGTGAACCAACCATTTTATTTGTTTCGATTCGATTTTGTTTAAAATTCGAGCAAGTTATTTAAAATATTTTCAGATGTGAACTGTCAGTTATTCTTGCTGAGTTTCTTTACTGAGACGTTTGCAGTACAAGTTTGTGAAAGCAATGAGTTAATCTTCGATGAAAGCATGTGGTTTATATACAAAAATCTGACCTGCTACTGCCTAATTTTTTAATCCATTAACTTTCCGTTACTGATTATCAGGAATTCGTAAAATTCACGAGTCGTAAATGGCAGTTCTAGGCAGGTAGCTGAAAGGCCTTTCATTAGTTTTATGACTCCCACTTCCTCGTCACCCCTTATACGTCTTGTTTTTTCGTTTTCAAAGGCAACTGTTAACCTAAAGCCATTTTTTTGTGTGTTTGTTCGATTTTAATCCTATAATTAAAGGTTCTTAGAATTCGAAACATCTGCAGTCAGTTTGTTCTAATGTTTCTTCAAAGTTAACAAAATTTAAATTCTTATCCCTAGCAATAAATCGGGAAGAACAGTGCAGTAGAGTACAAGTACAGATATGAATTCTTAATAATCGATTTTAAAAATTAAAATAATTATTTAGCATTTACAGGAGCAATAGAAAAAAATCTGCTAACAAAAGTAAGCAAGGGGATATTCTTAGCTTCTGGAATAACCCTTGATTAAAAAGGGAAATCTGAATAAATAACATTGTATATTTATATATAAGCAAGAAAAAATTAATATGAATTAATAGAGCAGTTAAACCACTGTGCATTAGCGTCAGACAGCTATTTATATATGTATGTGCTTTTGCATGTGTTTGAGCGCCCATGTAGGCGAGTCCTTCAACAATTTTCCAGCACTTTTGGCGTCAAACATTCAATAAATCATGAATCTAGCACAGCTCTACTCAATATCGCCGCAACACAACACAACTCAACTCAACGAAATTCAGCTCTGCTCGGCTCCGCACAGTTCGGTTCATTTCAGTTCAGTTCAGTTAAGTTCAGGCATTAGTTTGCATAGCAAGTTCACGATCTGAAGTGTATATTTGTCTTACACTTCGGCTCGCACGCACTGCGACTAACAATGAGCAAAGGGACAGGGGACGGGAATGAGGACGCTGGCGATGGCACTGGCGATGACGGGAGTAACGGAGGCATATGCTAAGGCGAGTG
This sequence comes from Stegana nigrithorax, assembly GCA_037044495.1. NCBI lineage: Eukaryota > Metazoa > Arthropoda > Insecta > Diptera > Drosophilidae > Stegana > Stegana nigrithorax. The sequence goes on along the minus strand of JBAMBQ010004241.1, from coordinate 1,539,236 downwards.
AGTGGCAAAGCATGTAAATGAATGTGAGTAGGCCATACTGAGAAGGAAACAGACAGCAACAGCGTCAGAAGTGAGCTGCGACGCCTACTTTGCCTATGGGCACTTTTCGCATACAATCGAACTTTTTATTTGTTATTATAAATTGTCATTGCTGTGCTAGTTTTCGTTTCGTTTAAAGCTAAAATGTATTGTTTCCAGATATGTATATCGTGCCCTGATTTAGCAAGTGCGATAAGCATATAACTTAAGTACAAGCAATTTCACTTAGACTACTCGAAAAGTTGCGTCCAAAAATGTTTTCAGCGTTTCACATGGCCCACCCATATTTTGCCTTTAAAACAATTTTTTTTTTGTTTCTATTATTGCTGGGTTTTTATGGGATACTATATGGGCAAATGGTACGTTGAAAATCGCATATAAGCAGGACCTTTCAAATTTATATTTTAACAAATATTTTGATTCTGTATAGCAAAGCTAAATATTTATTTGCAAAGTCCTGTATGTCAGCTCTAAGTTTCACCTTTTTTTTTCTTACTTTGACGGCAATATATATATATATTTTTTTAAATTTGTCAAAGCCAAATCAAACACGCCACAGCCAAAAATTTCTAGTGCCCAAGCGTGGCCCAAGTGAGTCTGGCTGTGCTCTTGTAAGAGGTTTCCGGCTGCGCTCATGTGTAGCCACAATTTTGTTGACTTTGTTTGCTGCTTGCTCCTTTTTTGCTCCTGGTTTTATAATGCTGTTTGCGTCGAGTGCAACTCACAACAGTTTTGCGTATGCGAAATGGAGCTTTAACTTGGTTAACGGTTAACATTCTTTTTATTTTTTCACATTTTTGGTTTTTTGTTTTGTCAACCTAACTGCCACCATTATAGTTTATTTTGGCTGCCTCGAATATGTGAAAAATGTAAAAAATAATAAAAAAAAAAATAAATAAAAACAAAAAGCAAAATGGGTTCAAAAAATATTTGGTTTATTCGCAGCTGGTGGGATTTTTGGCACAAGTGCTTCGTGGGTTAAGTGCTTGCTTAAAAACTCAGCTGCGGTCAAAAAGTATTTGACAAATGAAAAATAGAAAATAAGGGTAAGTACTCGATACTCGCATAATTTGATGCTTATACAAAAATATCCCTTTCAAAAGTTCTCACAAACAAAGCGCAATTGTGTTCGGATAAAAAATCGTAGCATTAATTTTCTGTCGTATCGATTTTGTACAATTTTTTTCCGGTATTTTTGTCATTGATACTTTGTGCCATTTTTTATGTTCTTTTCTTTGTTTGCTGATAGAATTTTGGTTTGTTATCAGCGCAAAGCAATAAGAAAAAGAACCAAACAGCTTCGTGTGCAAATGGTTTTAATCCTGTCAGAGGTTAACTCTGGCCACACGGACGTTTTTATGCCCTATTTATATTGATTTAAGCCTTACCATATCCGTTTTACATATATTTACGTTTCGACGGTGTGATGAGTGTCCACCGTGACTACTCGAATACCATTTTGTAGACTAGTGTAGCAGCGCATAAATATTTACAGCAGAAGTTGCGTCGTCAAGGCGCCATTTGTAGCCTACTTTTGACACTAAAACGACTCTGACACGTGTTTGACAAACAAAGAATTTTAATTCTGTTGCCGCACAAAATAGCTAATGACATCATTGCGTGCACACGAGTGTATGAGTTAAAAAACATTCTAAAAATAAAATACTCATTGTCATGTTTATCTTATTTTTTACTACAAAATCTAGAACGGCAAGCTTGACAACAGAATCTTTGACATGAAGAGCAACGTTGTGTTTTTTTTTTAAGATAAATTCTATAAGGCAATAGTAGCATCCATAGACATTTGTGACTTTAGAAACCACTCGCAGATGCATATAACATACTGCACAAATGATTATTTTGTTTCATTTTTTTTATTTTATTTTGACCTTTGTTTTTTACTCTAGTATTAATCTTTAAATATTTTAAATGGTCTTCTTAAGCCACCATTGAACCACGGCTAACAAAACAAGGGGTATAGAGAAACATTCCAAACTTTGTGATGCAGATGCAGTTGAGAATAGCTCAGCGGTTTTTCTGCTTGTCGATTCCTAGGTAAGGGAAGCACTGTAATTTACCACTGTAGGGTACATGGATTCGATTTAGGTCGCTGCAAAAGTGTGTAAGCTAAACAAAGTTATCAATAACAAAAAAAAAAAAGCAGCAGGTACATGCAGAACCAATAAACCAACTGCAAACCATGGCTAACGAAGCGGGCAGTAGCCAGCAACATGCAATCATGTTTTTTCAAAGTTTTCTTTTTTTTTGTATTTCTTTACAAACCAAACACTAAAAAGAGAAACCAGCTAAAAACAAAAAGAAAGTAAGAAAAAGCCAAAAAAAAAAAAAAAACAAAAAAAGAAAACACAAAGCAAAGGAACAATATTAATTGTGCCATCGCTAGTTTGCCAACACAACAAAGGCGAAAAGAGAAACTCAAAACTTATTAAAAAAATCATTGGAAAAGAAAAAAACAAGAGGAACTGACATGGGAACAAAAGAGAAATGTTTTGTAGAAATACTTCAGTTGGCAGCAGAAGTTGCAGTGGCAACACCACCAACAACAACAGCGACAAAGTTGTTGAATAATTTTCGGCTTTGTTTTCGACTACAAATGCAGTTAAGAAAAAGGCACATGAAAGACTCATGAAAAAACAACGTATCTAAAGAAAATGCATGAAAAGTGGAAAGAAAGTCGCGGCGGCAGCGGCAACAGCAGCAATGAGCAATGTAATTGTTGTCAGCTGCACTTAGCGACCATTTGCCAGGCTTTTCAACTTGCACAGCTCTCACTATTCTTTAGTTTAATTATAGCAAAAGTTTCTTTCAAACAAAAGACGTAGCGTATACCCACACACACACACACACACACACACACACACTCTATTCCACACATTCACACACACAAAGACACACTCCTTAAGTGAGTACTGAGCACAGAGACGCTGACACATATGCACAAAGCAGGCAAAGAAAATAATTATGAAAATGTTTAAGCAAAGCTTTCAATAAAAGAAAAATGAAGCAAAATGAAAAAAAAAAAAATGAAAGAGAAAAAACATCCTTTTTGCATAATTCATGCAAGTTCTTGTGCGAGCAATTAAATCACTTGCGCCATGTTGCAATAATGTCACTGCAAAAAATTAAAACTTTCAAATTAGTTGGTCATTTTGCTTGAGCAACATGTTACATGACATACAAGCAGCAAAGTCATGGATGGGACGTATTTTGCAGTTGAAGCCATTACCATGTAAAGAAGCAGATATTATAGCATATGCTCTACACTTGTTGTTGTTTAACTTTGAATATGTAGAAACGCCATTCTAGGCACAAAAAATAGTCTATAACTGGAATCTCATTGCTCTTAAAAAAAAAAAAAACTACGAATTACAGAGAATTCAACATGTAAAGACAAAAATACATTCAAACTTCCATAACTCGAATCACCATTTTCCAAAGAAAAAGTTCGACTCAGGAAGACTTTGAGTTAAGGAGACAACAATGTATGAAAACTATACGCAATTGCCACACGATTTAGTTTGAGTTATAGAAATTTCGAGTTACAGAAGTTCGAGTTATGGAAGTTTAACTTTATATAGGAAATTAAAGCTACTGCCACTTCATTTGATTTGAGTTTGAGAAGTTCGACTGTACTTACACATTAGTCATGCAGCTAAGGCATAAAGCAGCTGACAAAATAGCTTTGCATAAGACTTGCACAAAAATGTCATCTTATGACCTTACAGCCAAAAAGGACGTTCTGCAGAGCTCAAAGGTAACAAATAGTGAATACTCTACTTCGTCAGACCCAGCAAAGGCTGAACTGCTGTCTGACTCTGCAAATAATTGAACTTTCTCATCACGTGAAGTAATTAAACTTTAGTGCCGCGAAACTACAAAATATACTGCAGATGTACACATGTCGGATAGCCAAATGCAAAACGTGCTATATGCATATCGACGTAACTGTACTTCCCTGCAACATGTTAAAATTTCCACATATCAGCCTTAAATTGCGTTTTCAGTCGGTTAAAAGGCCGCATGGTCAGGCAACCGCAGGCAGCATTGTACGAACAGCTGCTGCAAAAGTTGACAATAAAAAGAAAATAAAAAAAAAAAAGAGAAGAAGCAGCAATCGACGCAACCACAATGACAAAACTACAAGAATAGTGGCCGACCTGAACACACACAAAAAAAAAAAAAAAAACCTGTACTAAAGTGCATGCAGAAGCGGAGGAAAGAGAAAGGATATGCACGAATCAAAAAGGAAAACGCAACATACAAGAAATCGAAAAGTCAAGCAAACCTACAGACAAGTGATATATCGAAGCATGCATACAAGTTTTGCGTGCAACTAACTAACCAAGCGAACGAGCAACTCTCCGACCGCCCGACCCACCGACCAAGCGGCCAAGCGTCGAACCAAGCCACTGACTGACTCACAGGCTGAGTGCTTGTGGGTAGCAGCAGCAGCAGCAGCAGCAGAACATTGACAATTGATACAGAGAATGCCAGCCAGGCCAGTCAAGGCTGTGGTGCATGTGTGAGTGTATGCGTGACATATGTGATAATTAAATTTTCCGGTAATACGTACTTCCGGTTTGTGTGTACACTCATCTGCTGCGCTGCCTCCTCTCTGGCGCTTACCTTGCGCTGCGGTTTGGCTCTTTGCACAGCACTTCGCTTTGGCAGCCACATGCTATATAAAGCTTCTCTTTGAGTGACTATGCGTTTGTTGTGGGCAACTTGCTTGCCGCCGTGTTTGATAATTCTGATAATTCTTATCAAATGCCAACAATGCCGAACAGCAGCCGCACACGCAGTTGTACACAGATGCAGCAACTCAAGTGTGTTGCTGCCACTGAATTATGCGTATTAGCGGTTTGCTGCTACGCTTATTGTGGTTCACCAGAGTCTTGCCTTATCTCTAATCACTTGCATGTAATTGTATATTCGCCCGCCATTGGCGTCTGTGCTGCAGCTGCTTTTGCTATGCCTATGAAATGAACCAACCAACTGAAAGATAGAGTTTTATCTAAACAATATTTTAAGTTGTTTTTATGCAGATACAAAAGCAAAAAAAAAATTCGTGAACAAGGCCGTACACTAATTGAACGAAGTGCTTTGACAAGCATCTGTGATTGTTGTCTGCTGATAAGCATTTTGGTGTACAAGTTCATGGCATCGCTTCGAGACTATATAAGTAGGCATATTGCCAAAAATTCAGCGAAGTTATTTTGCTCAATTTATATACTTCGTATTGGAAAGAGAAAAAAAAAACTAACGGAATATGAAAGGTAAGTCACAAGGCAAAAAACTGTGCAAGTGATTTGGAGGGTCTAAGAGTTGGTCTTTGGTCTTTTGTACAGTTACGTTTCATGCTGTGTGCTTTGCACTCTGCACACTTGCCGGCCTAACGGGCGCCGTCGATCCAGAGTGCGATTATCGCAAACTGCGCAATCTGACAGTGCATTGGCCCAATCCGACCGACTGCAGTCGCTTCTTTCGCTGCTCGGCACGCGGCATTAGACGTGAGATCTTCTGCACCGATGGCAAGCTCTACAATGCGCAAAACGGACGCTGTGTTAAGAAACGTCGTGGCCTGTGCAGGCTGAGTCTGGCACAGCCATTGGCTGCCGCGGATAACGTCTGTGCAACTGCCGTCGATGGAGCGTATGTGCCAGAGGATGGCTTCTGTCGCAATTTCTACATATGCCAAGGCAATGTGGCCTATCCACAGGCCTGTTCTGCTGGCAGCTACTTCGATAGTACTGCAGCACACTGTGAACCGGATACGGATAATAGTTGCTGGCAGAATAGCTGCCTGAAACAAGCCGATGGCCAGTATCTGGCAGACAAAGCCTCATGCACGAGTTTCTACGTCTGCCAGAATGAGATCGCAGTACAACAGAGCTGCAGCACAGGCAGTTATTTCAACGTGGCCACCAGCAATTGTCAGCCCGATGAGAATGGCGAGCACTGCTGGGAGAACCTGTGCTTAAATAAGAATAATGGTGTCTATGTCGCCGACAGCCAGAGTTGCAACAGTTACTATGTATGCGAGGATCAGAAACCGACCCTCGAAACCTGCAATCCGGGCAGCTACTTCGATAAGGACTTATCCATCTGTGTAGTTGGTGATTGTCCTGATGACAGCACAACAACCACACCAGCTGATGGCTCAACAGCAACGACAGATGCTGACACAAGCACAACACCAGATGATGGCTCAACAACAACAACGACGACGCCAAATGAAATTTGCATCGATAAGCAGAATGGAGAATACGTACCTGACACCGAAACTTGCAATGGCTATTATCTTTGCAATGATCAGCAGGCAACCCTACTGACGTGTCCTGTTGGCAGCTTCTTCAATCGCGAGTTTTTAATTTGCCAAGCTGGTGATTGTCCTTACTTCTCAACTGAAACACCGCCAGATGGCAGCTCAACAACAACACCAGTTGACGTCACAACGACAACGCCAACGGATTGCCCCACGACGAATGTCTGCTTGAATAAGGATGATGGCGTCAGTGTTGAGGACAGCGAGAATTGCCATAATTACTATGTTTGCAACAATCAGCAAGCCACGCTGCGAACTTGTCCTGAAGGCAGCTATTTCAATAAGGACCTCTCAATTTGTGAAGTAGGCGATTGTTCTTGTGATGGCACCACCGTGACGACGACAGAGGTCAGTACAATCTCAACGGCCTTGCCAGATGATTGCGTTACCTCGACGACAGAGGCCAGCATAATAACAACGACGGTATTGATCACAACGGTCTTACCAGAAGATTGCTCTCCGTCGGAGATTTGCTTGAATCAGGAGGATAATGTTGCTATTCCTGACAGCGAGGATTGTCACAATTTCTATGTTTGCAACAATCAGAAAGCAACATTGAAGACATGTTCCGCAGGCAGCTATTTCAATAAAAACCTTCTAGTGTGTGAAATTGGCGATTGTTCTTGTGATGGTACAACGACGTCGCCAGAAGTTATTATAACTACAACTCCAGTAGAAATTACAGCGGCCGTGACGGAGGATTGCACAACGACGGATGAACTTTGCGTAAATAAGGAAGATGGTATCACAGTGGCTGATAGCGAGAATTGCCATAATTATTATGTATGCAACAATCAGAAAGCCACGCTAAGGACCTGTGCTGAAGGCAGCTATTTCAATGAGGTCCTGTCAATATGTGAAATTGGCGATTGTCCATGTGATGTTACAACGACCTCACCAGAAGTTATTATAACTACAACTCCAGTAGATTGCACGACGGATGAAATTTGCATAAACAAGGAAGATGGTATCACAGTGGCTGACAGCGAGAATTGTCATAATTATTATGTATGCAACAGTCAGAAAGCCACGCTAAAGACCTGTGCTGCAGGCAGCTATTTCAATGAGGTCCTGTCAATATGTGAAATTGGCGATTGTCCTTGTGATGGTACAACGACGTCGCCAGAAGTTATTATAACTACAACTCCAGTAGATTGCACGACGGATGAAATTTGCATAAATAAGGAAGATGGTATCACTGTGGCCGACAGCGAGAATTGTCATAATTATTATGTTTGCAACAATCAGAAAGCCACGCTAAAGACCTGTGCTGCAGGCAGCTATTTCAATGAGGTCCTGTCAATCTGTGAAATTGGCGATTGTTCTTCTGACGATACTTCGACAACATCGCCTGAACCTGAAACAACTACAGTCTGTGAGACTACTACAACAACTACTGAACCTGAAACCTCTACAACAACGCCGGCTTGTGAGACCACCACCACCACACCAGTCTGTGTGACCCTCACGACGACTCCTGCTTGTGAGACGACAACGCCCTGTGCACTCGCCCCGACGACCATTCCGCCGCCACTCACCACTGCGTGTTAACCCACCTCAATCGAGATTCCGTAATGTTAGACCGTGTGAACGACTCAAACTTTTGCCGATTAAACAATCGCCGGTCCTCCCACTAAATCGAGTAGAGCATCAGCCACTAGAGTCCATAAATGCATGTAACACAGCTTATGTATTTACAGGTCTACAACAGAAATTGTTTCATTTCAATGAAAAAATAAAGAAAATATAATTTTAAATAACCGAAACGTGCCCAAATCTACAATGATCCGACGTTATGGACGAGTACATGGTGCATAGCTTTGTTGTTTGTTTATGCGCCATTGTTCCATGGGTAAATGACGCCGCGCATTGTTTGCCAAAAATGGCGTTTTGTAAATATTTTTCTGTGTGCTTTGTAATATCAAACCGTGCATAGCATTCGCTTGTACAGAGACATACGTAAAGAAAACATGTGCAAAGTAAATACGGCGCTCGGTGTGCAGCCTTTGGCCCATTTTGCACTCGTGAGCATAAATAACGGCATCTGTTTAGTTGAAATGTTCCCCGGCACAGCTCATAGATTCGTAATTTGGCAACAAATTTGTGCATGCCGCGCGCGTAGTCAAACATTTGCCGTCATTTATTCATTCATTGATTGCAGTTCACTTGCTTCGTTTCTATTTTTTTACTCTCTTTTGTGCGAAAATGTATTTTGTCTCACTTTTCAAAATATCCTTTGCCTATACACATGGCATAGTAATAGTTATAGGAATATTTCTGCCAGGTTTGCTACACCTAGAGAAAAAAAAACCAAAATTCTTGTGACAAAAAAAGCAAATTAAATTTAATATTATTATAATTAAAATATTACTTCCGCTGCTTTGTATGCATAACTACTTATATAGAGCAACAGCCCTTTTTCTGGTTACCTGAATCAGGATGAAATAGATTCGAGATTGCCTTGTAGAAATAGACAGTTGATGTCACTATGGGTATTTTTTATTCGAGAAAAATCTTTGTGAGGTTGTGAGCTCGGGTGTAAATTACTTCCAAGACAAGTGTAATGAAAAATCGTCAAGTACTTTTTGGATGTGCAAATGAAGCAGAATGGCTATGGATTTATTAAAATATAGGTAGAAAAAAAAGTATTAGCTAAAGCTCTATTTTTAACAATTTTTGGGAATACCCAGAAGGGTAGCCAATTTTTAATACAGTTTTTTTATGCAAGCAAAAACTTGCAGTTACCTGCTCCTCTAGCAATGAAAATCTCATCATATGTTTTCTTTAATTTTTAATTTTTAACGTATGGTATACGAACTTCGTTATAGCCCAGACATAAGGTTGTTTTTTCAACTTCATAAGGCTTGCTATGCTTGCAAAAAAACAAAGCAAAAAAAAAAAAAAAACACAAAAAGCTGTAGAAATTTTTAAACTGTAACAAATGTGTTTGCTTTTCATTTGCCATGTGACCAAAAATGCGATAGCATAGCCAAGCGCGTCGAATATGGCAGCATATGCCAGCCATGCTGTGTCTAAGCCTTTTTTAAGTAGTTTTTAATAATGCGCCACACACGCGGAACAAGCCAGGATAACGCTTACTAAAGGCAAACATGTGCACTGGCTGCCACTTCACTCCAGAAAAAACAAAAAACAAAAAAAAAAAAACCAAAGGGCAAACAAGAACCCAAATGTTGCACCACAGTAAATCTGTGTTTTGTTTTCTTTGCTTCTGTCAGCTGGTGGTGGGTTATTTTCTTCACTTCTGAGTGAGCTTTAAATGTTGGTTAAAACAGTTTTTAAGCGTTTAAAATTTAAATAGCGCAGCATTGCACATAAAAAAAATAACAAAAAAACATAAATTCTAGAACCAAAGCAAACATTTTAAAAAGCTTTGGCAAAGATAATCTTATATGCGCTGCTCTGCTTCCTCCAGGACATCTCTTGCTTGTTGGCCACTCTGTCGGCGCCTGCACACAGTAAAATTGAATTTAAATGGTTGTCAACAGCAGAAATTAGTTTATGCCATTGCATACAAAAAAATAAACTAAAGCAAAAATATAGCAAAGCATAATAATAATAAAAAAAAAAAAAAAATCAAAATGAAAATATTTTATTATTATCATTAAAAGAAAATGGAGGCACATAATAACTCGGGGCTGTGATTTTTTCGTTTTTTTTTTTTTTTTTACTTTCTGTTTGCCCTTCTGCGTTTTTCAAGTATATGCCATTTATCTTTTGCATTTGATAGGCACTTTGATAAAGACCAATAATTAAAAACTGCCAGCCTGATCAGAGGAGTCTTTGTCACGCGGCTTGCAGCATCCTTAAGCCAGCGTATTATTTTTCTATTAGGTAATACAAACAGAAAGTAAGCAAAGAATAAAAGGAAAAAAAGAAAATGATTATCTGCTGCACAAAATGTCAACAGCAGCACAGTGTGTAGCAGCATTCTAGGCTGCCTACAGCATAAAACTTGCTAATTAATTATTTACTTTAATATAATTTTTAATTTTTAAAATGGCTCCTGTCGTGTTTAGTTCTGGGTCGAGCTTTCTGTGTTGCTTGCCACTTTTTTATGCAACTCTACTTTGTTGACAACACTGACTGGCATGGAGCTGCATTTATTACTGCTCTTCTTGTAACTGTTGTCCTCTTCATCGTTGTTGTTGCCGTTGCCGTTGATTTTGTTGTTGTTCAGCAGCAGCAAGCATATAAGCACGTACATGACGATGAGCATGATGAGTGCATAATGCAGAACACGCCGAGTGTCGTGTTGCTTTGTCAGTCTGTCTGTCAGTCAGTCAGTCTGTCTGTCTGGCGGTTCGCAGCTCTGTCCTTCGCCTGCTTGCTTTAGCTTAACAGATGAGTATCATATACAACATTTTGACAATGCATACTAGAATTTCACACGAGTTTCGCTGCTTTCCGTATTTTTTTTCGCTTGCTTTTCAACCAACAATTCGCATAGAAATGCCGTGTATGAGTATGAGTAAGTGCATACAGCGCAATGAATGAACGAATGAAGAAAAAATTGAATGAATGAATGCGTATAATTCATTTTTTTAATGCAAAGCGCACTTTTGTAGATTTCACAATGCCATAAGAGACAATTCACACAGCAGGCTTATGATGTAAGTAAGCTTAGAAGTAAGTATATTGATTTCGGAAGTTGGTTAAAAAAGGTATTCATTTGTCGTATGCAAATAGTGCACTAAGAATGAAATTTTAGGCATACACACAATCCAGGCCTTCTTATGTATGCCGCCAGCAGACAATATCTTTTAGCATACCTAACGGCAGCCCACATTGGTTCAAGAAAATAGCAGCAAATAGCGAAGCTTGATAATCTCCGTATTAATTGAAATAAGGTTGGCTGCATGATTTGCTTAGCTTCTTCTTAACAATGGCTAAATAAATAATGCTTGAATGCGAGTTCAAGACAATTCGCTATACCATCAGCAGTGCACTGCATGCTTCAATAAAATTCCAGTACCTATAAATTCAGCAGAAATCCATTAAAAGTTGATCTAACATAAAAGCATTTTATTGTAGAAGTATGCACGAGGAAAAGCCATAAACAAATTTGCTCAAAAACATTAAAAATTGTAATCAATTTCAGTGATAACTTTTGCCATGCCCTCACACGTCACGCTTCATTGCTCAACGACACAATCTCGTCGATGTCAATGCAATGCAATACAATGCAATGCTACAGATTTTCTATTATCCTTGTGAAAATTTCAATAAATTATATACAATGCCCGCCAAAAACCTCGACCCCGGCTACAGTAACTTTATCAACTACTGAAATCGATTTAGTCAACAGCATGGAAAAAACAATGCCAACTAACCAAGCGACCAAGCAACAAACGAGCGAACAAGCGAACAAACCAACAAACCAACGAACATTTTCATTTTCAATGCGATGCGATGCGATACGATGCGATGCAATCTGATATTTATATATAGAAAACAGAAAAGAAGGTTTGATTTTCTACATACAATATCCTTTTTTTTTTTTGTGTCTTTTGTTTTTGTCTCTGTTCTGCTAAAACATAACATGACAGCCAACAAGCAAACAGGCAGCCAAGCTGACAGAGGGGCAGGCGGGAGTGCGGCAGAGAGGCAGGCAAGCAAATAGGCAGGCACAAGAGAGCATATAGCCTTGTATGCACTCTTGTAACTGTTTTCATGTTGAAAATTGGAATTTTTAAAGAGCTTTTTTTCTCCATTAATTTTACACTTGTCAAGTTTTGTGCCAGCCAGCCAGTTAAATGTAGCTGCAAGCAGACGTGTTTATATGCTGCAGTTTGTTTTATTTCTCTTTTATTGTTTTCCAAACCAGCCCAGCCCAGCCCAGCCTAACGCAGCACAGACGCATTTCCATTTGTGACGCAACGTGGCATACACTATGTGCAATATGAGAAAATCTACAAAAAAAAAAAAACTCATTGGCGCTTGTCACCACAGCGCAGTCATCAAATCGGCATCATCAGCATCATCAGCAGCAGCAGTCGCGGCTGCACAAACGTCGTCGGGCATCAGGTGCTCAATCTGCGCCATTGCACAAAAAAATGTCAATTGTTTGCACATATGCAGCACGCAGCCGAAAACAATAATTTGCGTTTGCTTACTTTAAATAATATAGAAAAAACAATAAGTAAACTTCAATTTTTATAAAAAATTCAGACAAATATTTAAGTCAATATACTCTTACGCTATTTGTCTTCTGCTTGATTTACAACATTTAGGACTTTTTTGGCGCACAAAATGTTTGGCAAAATTTTCAATTTTAATGAATTTTAAATCATTTGAATTTTTTCGCACGAGTTTTATTACTGTTAGCAGTTTAGCAAATTTATTGACCAAATAGTTGCATAAATAAATAAGCAAAACAAATGGCAGGCATTACAATTTAAATGCAGTAAAGCGCGCTTTGCTAAATGACAGCGTCAATGGCTGCAGGCGTGCGTGAGTTAGTGCGTGCGTGCGTGCGTGCGTGCGTGCGTGCATATGTACATGCTAAGTATTTAGTGGAAATGTCAATAGTGAACTTACATATTTGCCTTGTGCCATAAATTAATTATGCACAAAATTTATTAATTGTCAAAAACAAATTGACATCAGCAGTGGACAGCTAAACAGCAACATCAGCGACATGACACACAGTAATAATAAAATCAATTATGCACAAAGTCAATTTCACTTGGCATTATGACAAATAGAATTTGTAATGAATTCAATTATTGATAAATGCACAATGCACAATCCACTTCAATAGAACAGAATTTAATTAAATTTGCGTAAAGGCTGCATTCTGCAAATTTTGCAGGATTAACTGCATAGCAGAGTGTGAATAGAAAAATTACTCACATGCTTAAGAAATATATATCTTGCTCAAAACGCGGATAAAAAAATTTCAGACGTGCTAACTGAACACTTCCTTTTGCCAAAACATGCTAAAAAAAATCTCGGGTATAACAAAAGGCGAATGCACAGACGCCGGATAGAATGCTTTGGAATACCGAAACCAAGGGGAACAACAACAATCGATGCAATTGAGCTAAGTATTCAGATTTTTCAGCATTCGAATTTATGTTGCAAAAGTCATCAAGGAAACTTTGGAGGCGCTTCAGTGAATGTTCAACGATGACTCATGACCTGGCCAAGCAGCAGTTCACCAAATTTGCCAAAGTCAAAAATCGGATCGATTCTTGGATCATCCCAAAAGATGATGCATTTTTTCTACATCGAGTCTATTTGCTGCTTAAAAGATGAGCAAAAGTTGAAGCTAACGTTGGCCAATACTTTGAATGATTCATTTTCATCCATTTTATCTCAATACAGTTGCATTTTCATTAAAAAAAAAAAAACAGCGGAAACTTAGTTTTGCAACTAATACAATATTGTAACATTGCCTCCCTACACTTATGACAGACCTGCCCGCGCGTGTCATTGTTTTGTTTAAAAAAAAAAAATTTAGAGCATTGAAGGGCCGTCATTTTTATCGCAAATAAAAAATCAACGTTTCCCAGAAAACACATGTTGCCTTAAGTTTGTATTGTATTGACTGAAACACAAAAAGTAAACAATAAAAATATAGATAGCAATTATTTATTTAAGCTGTTTCCCTTTGTAAACACTACAGCGCAATTCTACTGAAACACCTACAAAAGTCAACGGCAACAAGTCGCACTAATGTGCGCACAAATAAACTCTTTACCATTTCTAATTTACTTTACATAAACAACTTCTTTTGACTAACTTCAATTTGCAACTCATTGCAACCGCTGAACTTAAAAAGAGCAAACAGCAAATGGCAAACGGCAAACACTGAACAGCAAAGAGAAAAACGAAAAAAGAGAAATAAAAATGAAAATAAAAGTCAACAACAATGTTTTGCGCATACTTTGAATAAGCAACAAAAATTTCGTAAAAGTAAACAACAAAAACTTGCCTTGATGCCATCGAACGTTAATGAAATGTAAATTAGGTGCACAGCAGCAGCAGCAGCAGCAGCAGCAAAGTGTCGAAAAGTAAAAATGTACAACAACAATAACAATAACAGAACAGACGCCCATTTGCCTGACTTGTAAACTGTGAAATGAACTCATTAGCGTGCAGCTGCCTGCTTCGCAACTGCAATACAAAAGTACATAAAGAAAAAAAAAAAAAAAAAACAGAACAAAACAACAAAATAAAAATAACTAAAAAAGAAAAAATAATGTATTTCATTTAGTTTTTAGTCGAAGTTGTTAACAATGGTGAGAAAATTTTATGCAAAAAGCAGAGCAAAACATGCAAAACTATAGCAGAAATCAGCAGCATGAAAGTTAATTGCATTTATTACATTCGCCGCATAGGGATTGTGCGTTGGCTTAGCTGCTGCCGAGCAGCCGAGCAGCCGAGATGCCATGCTGCTGTGTGAGTGCACATTGCACTTATACAGATATCCTTATGCATATTGCTTTTATATATGTATATGTAACTGTAACTTTGTATCTATTTCGCACAAACATGCGCCCATGCATGATACACAACACTCTGAACCTTAATGCCGGCAGCAATTTCCGACACATTCAGATTTTTCCTTGTTTACTGATTTTTTTTTTGCTTTCTCGTTCTTTTTGTTTCCTATTACTTTATTTTTTTTTTTTTTTGTTCCTGTTGGCATTTCCTTTGCTCTTCATCAGTTCTTTATATCTATCTTGCTGTCTGAATCACTTTCAATAACACTTTCAACTGACACCGAAAAGCAAACCAAGGCAAAATGTAACCAAATGCTGTTGGGTGACAACATGCCGTGGCCTGGGTGTTTTGTGTAGTGTGCCAGCATTGCTCTTTACACGTACACACAGAGTGTAAGTGGGAGCGAGCGAGAAGGCGCAGCTAACAGCAATTTGTAACGATAATTGTGTGTATTTTTCAGTGACAATAACGTTGAATGTTGATGAGTTTTTCAAGTTGCACGAGTTGACGAGCAAAACGGACGCATACGGCAACAACGTGGACAGACAAATCAGCGGAGAAACGGAAAGACGGGTTCGGGTTCAGGCGAGCCAGCGTCAAGTTGAACCGTTAGCGTAACGAAACGTAACGGCATCGTTGGTCACAACCGAAAAACGGAAGAACATCATCGAAGCAGGCCATGAAAAGTTACTAGTTGTGGCTGCCTTTTTGTTATTGTTGCTGCTGTTGTTGTTGTTGTTGTTGCCAGCACATTTGCCATTTTGGTCATTGCTGTTGCCGATGTGGTTGTTGTTATTGTTGCCGCTGTTGTTCAAGTTGGCGTTGAGGCTCTCTTATCGCTTAGCCATCAACGTCAACAATTTTTAAGCTGAGTGCGCTTTTTTTCTCACTGCCAAACTAAATGTTAGCCCTTTTTGGGGTTATCTAACCAAAAAACAAAAAAAAAAACAAAAAAACAAAAATAAATATGTATAAGAAATAAAAAAAAATAGAAAAGAAAACGTGTATAAGTAAATGTGCAAAAATCGAGCAAGTCATTGTCAAATGTGTCGTCACCATTGTTGTAAGAATTGTCGCTGTTGTTGTTGTTGTTGGTGTTAGCCTAACACCGAACCAGCGAACTTAAGTGCAAACACCATTTAAGCCAAAATTGCTGTAATTGTGTTTGGCCAAGAAGACCAAGTGTGAATCCCTGTCCATGCGTCGTTGACTTCAATGTACCTATATATGTATGCATGTATGTATGTGCATTGCTTGGTGTGGGCGAACTTCAACGTTTGTAACAAATTCTGTTGCATACTTTGCGGCTGCCATTGTTGTGCGAACTTTCTTTTATACACTACAAGTATAAATGACTTTTCATAGTATTGAGAACGTTTTCTTTAAGGGATTTGCCACTTACATGTGCTGTATTTATCAAAAAAAAATCTTATTTAATTCTCCCTAGAATTCTAACACTCTCCTTAAAATGTCTCATGGAAAAAGCTAGCAACGCGACCGAAATATATTACGAATTTTAGTTGTACTATCATTAGTTCGACACAATTTAAACTTGCACATTATGGACAACTATGTGAGAGATTCCGTGATATCGGAACTGCTTTACATTGATCTTAATGTACTGAGAAAATGCCAACAGCTACAAAAACGATGCTGCCAAGCTAATCCAAGTACATGCAGGCAAACCTCACTTACACTGACGCAGTTGCATATGCTTTTACCAAAATCATTTACTCTTTTGCTTAACTGTATACCGAGCCAATCTAAACCTCACAATCTAGTAAAATTGCAAGTGCAAAGTACAGTAAACCAGACGCACTAACTAGCAAAGCTGTTAATGAGCCAATAAATGAATTATACTACTTTATGAGTCTGAGGCAACCCCTGTCAAGCGTCTATAAGTAGCTACATTAATATTCCAAAATTATCCAATAACATAACAATCTAAATAAATTTTCATAGCAAGATTCTGGAAACTAAAAAGATGTGCAGGTGAACCATAATGTCAATGCTTAACAAACTTTGAGCCAAATTTAAACCAAATGGCTATCATTTCTTTAAAAGGAAAAACAAAATGTAGCTAAAGAAAAAAGTGCCAACATAAACATTAAATCGTGCAAGCAAAATGAGCGCCCTACGAATGAACCCCTTACGAAAAGAGCAAATGCAGTGCAACGTTCAAAGCTCGTCAATCACGATAATTATTACAAATCTGTCACGTACTGAACATTTTGCAAACGTTTTCATAAAAAGGCATGAACACAATGTATTGCAATTGCAGCTGGCTGCACGGAAGCTTGGCTGCCAGGCTGGCAGGATGCTTGGCTGACTGGCTGCCTGGCTGCCTGCCTGCCTTCCAGTGGCTGGTTGGCTGTTTGGCTTGCAGCATGGCTGACGCGTTCAATGAAGCTGCAGCTGCTGATGACAAGAACGAGAATGAGCACGAGGATGCCGACGATGATGGTGATGCTGATGCTGATGATGCTGTTGCTGATGATGGCTACGCTGAAGTTGATGCATGATGAAGAAATTGCGTGGCAATGTAACTGAAACTCAAAACTGCAAAGTGCTGCTGCTGTTGCTGTAGCTGCTGGTGCTGCTGCTGTATGCCGGCATTTTGTGCAACTGAAAGCTATTTTTAAATTGGTCTATATAAGTGCATACTTAGCAGCTATGGCCTGAAGCTGCAATAGCGGCAACAGCAGCAATGCCAACAATAAGCATCATTGATGCTGTAGTTCTTCATCATCATCAACATCATCACGATCATTATGATTTCGTCAACATCAACGCGTTGACTTACACGCACACGAAACGTGCTTCAAGCGTTGCATGCGCTTCAATTGCGCCAAAAGAGACACGCAACGAACCAACGCACAGTTGTGCAGCAGGCGAATGGCCAAGTGCTGCTGAAGTCCTTATGTACGTATCCTTAAATTCAGTTTATTAATAGAACTGGCAACAGTTTGAAATGCAGCAGCAGACTGCAGCATTTCAAACCGAAAACACACGCAATATTGTTTGGCATTGTTGCCACGTGTTGTGCAATGGCAGACAGGACACGCCGAGGCAAAACAAAGCACACATACAAAGCAGCTCCTCTATCTAATGGAAACTGGAAATGTTTAAACACTTAAAGCGCCGTGCATTCAAAAGGAAATGCAAATAAATCTTAGTCAACGTAAGGCAATTGCTTTTGGTCATCACTGCGCTTGAATTGCTTACTAAACAACAAATAGCAGAATACAGTTACACTCACGTTCACGCATGCTCGCACGCACGTGCAGGCGCATAGAAGTTTCCTACGTATGTCATGTGTAGCTTTCCTTTATCAATTTAAGTTGCCAAGCTAAAGCTCATTGTTAATAGTAAATCGTATTTTATACGTTTACTTGATTTTTCTAACCAAAAGTCCGACTGCTGCTGCTCTTCCTCCATCTCCGCCGCCTCCTTGGCTTCTGTCTGCCTGTGCTTTTTTGTGTTGCCTTGCTACTGCGCTTTATTGACTTTAACTGCTAACTGCTTGGCTACAAGCTGCGTGATTCGTGTCTAAGTAGTTGCGACAAACTAGATACAGTACAGATATATGCACAACAATAGCGCAAATATATTGTAAGCATTTAAAGGATTGCACAACGATTTACTGCAATGTCCCTACATATATATATCTCTTTCTCTCTCTCTGTCTCTCTCTCTCACTTTTGCACATTTAGTCACTGCGACTGCGACTGCGACAAATGTGAATAAATACAAAAATAAAATTATATAGAAAATATGCTAATTTAAAAGGCAATACGCATATAGGAAGTACCACCCATGGCGCTACACACTACTCCCTGCGTAACCGGGAGGCTTAACTAAGTATGTAAATCTTCATTGCAAATGTTTTACATGCACGATACACAACATTGAAACAATATCAAGACATTAGACAGTCAAATGGACACACGCTCACTCGCTCAATGGCTCATCGACTGCCTGGATG
This sequence comes from Stegana nigrithorax, assembly GCA_037044495.1. Classification (NCBI taxonomy): domain Eukaryota; kingdom Metazoa; phylum Arthropoda; class Insecta; order Diptera; family Drosophilidae; genus Stegana; species Stegana nigrithorax. The sequence goes on along the minus strand of JBAMBQ010004241.1, from coordinate 1,520,397 downwards.
GCTTCTGGCCTGCTTGGGCTTGTCTAAAGCAAAACATATCCAAACACAAAAGGTTTAAGCATTTCATTGAAATTATGCTTATGCTTTCTGTGTATGTTTACGCAACACATACGTAAGATCTTAAGTCCTTACATGCATGCCTTGCATGCGTCGTCAACGTGGCCGTCGTCGAAGTCTATGCATATTTACCTTAGAGCTAACCTTTTACCTGATCTGCATATTTGAAACATTAAATGTCCCAATCGAAATGACTTCAACACGAAGCTTATACGCAATCAATATTTCAGTTGCTTTGGCGCTTGCATTCACCTTTTGCACTCTCAAACTTATAAATTTGCACTTTTTACTTATATGCTTTGGAAAACAAACACAACTACAACAATAACAGGCAACAACAAGGACAACAACTACTAAATAGCCAATAGAGATTCAAAATCAAACAAGAGAAAAAAAAAACGAAAAAAACTTTCCAAAATATTTCTCGAAGGTCTCGTAAACATGGCATAGACAATAAATGTACGTGTATGTGTACATGCATACCATGTGTATGTGCGAGCGAGTGTGCGTGTGTCTATGTTTGTGTTATTTGTGTGCGGTTCAGTCCATCTGCATATAAATATTTCGCTTATAAATATTTTCCGACTTTCAACAATAAATATTTTCTAAATATTTAAATAGCTAACAAAATGCAAACGAAACGGAGTAAAGCATAAGCCAGACAAGTGTAGTACGTAAAGGACACGACTCGGATTTGAGTTGCGTGTGTGTATGACGCATATGCACAGTGAGAAATTTTTGCATACAAACTGAAGTATAATAAACATTGTATGAAGTGAGAAGTTTACATTCTCTGACAACTTCACGGCATTATAGCGACTTTGAAGGGTAAACAAAGAAAGCTCAGGACGTCGTTGTCAGTCAATGAATGAATTTTTTATACAATACAACGAAGCTTACGCTTAAGCAATATTAATTTAATTTTCAATTGAGAGCGTGCTGTCGCATGTGCATGTGGTAAATTAATTAACTTTAATTTTAGCAAATATTAAATACACATTTAAATTTAATAATGAGCTCTATTGATTGCAGCTGATGTTGGTTAAATTTCAATTAATGCAATGTGATTGAAAATTATTGATTGCTCTCATTCCATGGAGTATGTGGTCAAAGTAAACAAGATGTGAATGTATATCGTGAATTTAAATATAATTGAAACGAATTAAGTCGGATGAAAAGCAAGCGGCAGGATTGGCCATTGCTTATGATGATATTTTTCAAAATAAAAATTAAATATGCCGACAAAATTAAAAATTTAAAGCCAACGAAACCAAAATTTTGTAAATATAATTTTTTTTTATCACTATGGTTTATTAAACCTTCGTTATTGATATTGTTTGGTATGTTGAATTCTAAAGCCAATTATTTATGATCCAAACTCGGTGCTGAACTTCTAACTAAAACTTGCTAAGCAAGCGAAAGTAAAGCAAAACTGCATTGAAAATAAATACATAATGCATTGCCCTTCTTCCAAAATAATAATTACCTGACTTTTTTGACTATTATTATTATAATTGCATCAAAATTTAATTATGGAACAATTGGAACAAATTATTAAAAAAACCTTTTTACATATTTTTAAATAGAATCACACACGGGCTGATAAATGTTATAGTTATACTTTTGAGGCCATCAATCACCAGTTTTGTATGCTTTACTGTAGACCGGCCAATAATTGCTTGGTTTCATGAATCTTCTGGATTGATTAACTTTCTGTCTGCATTCTTTTCTATATTCGCTTTTAACCATAATGGCTTCTATTCTTTGTCTCTTGTGTAGCTCTTGATAATTTATGTTAAAAAAGTTTTTGCGACTCTTCAAGGTAGTGTGGTTCTTCTTTACTTCTGTTTTGCATATGTCTTTACCAACATCTTTTTCATCATCCGAACAAATATCAATGCGTTCAATTACTGGTTCAATGATTTCTAGATCTTCGTCATCATCTTTGTCAGAGCAAACATCGATGGTTTCAATAACTGGTTCCACAACGATTACGTCTGCATTGTTATCTTCAACATCCTCATCGTCTTTAATCTGATCCTCAGTTTCAACGTCATCGTCGTCGGAAGATATTTCGACATCGTCATTGTCGCCTTTAACCTCATCCTCGGTTTTAGCATCATCGTCGTCAGAAGATATATCGATGTTATCTACTATTTGAATGCTGTCCTCAAAAATAGATTGTATTGAAGTTGGTAACTTCCTGCGAATGAGATAAAATCGGTATTGCGCAAATATAGATTTCTCCATGAGCTTGACCACGCTCGGCTTAAATTTCCTTTTATTCACAATCCAATCTCTGATAGTTCTCAGTTTTTCTTTATTCTCTATGTTTTTTAGAATGTAATCGATGAACAATATGTACTTCTCAAGATGTGTTAAAGCAATTTTATTTTGCATTTTATTTAATAAAAAAATTGCTATTGTTTGTTTTTGAAATTATTTCGTTTTCTTGTTAAATTATTTTGTAAACTAATATTTGTTAAAAAGTCCACTGCAAACTCGTCTTGACTTTATTTCGGCATCTTGATATGAGACAGAATGTGGCACATTGCTGTTCGCGCAAATATATATATACAAAATTCAAGCTGCAGGCAAATGCACTTTGCATTTTCAGTGTGTTAAAACTCGGACAATTTTATATCGGGCAGTTGCAGGTTGTTCTTTTATTTTACAATCCTTACCTGTTTAAGTTGTTCTAGAAGTAACAACTAAAGAACGCTTATTCTGCGTCTACCTAAGTAACTAAGTAAATATAGGGTTGATAGGACAGGCCCACCCACATGCACTGCGACCATTTATGATCTATTGTGCACCATTGTGTGTCTACCTAAATGATTGATATTTTTGTGCGCTCTAAATAGAATTTGTTCCTAATAACTTTTTGTGACGGGCAATTAAATTTTTCATTTTGTGTTTATTTTATGACTATATTAGAACTCATTCCATTTGTAATAATAGAGTTCATTTTGGATTTGCTTCTCTACGTTAGTACATATATATAATAAACAGTCACAGTGATCTCAAGGAAGCCAGTTTGCAACGTGAGCAGGGCCACATATAAGTTACTAAGCAGATATCCGATTAATAATTAATAATGAAATGATGTGGATTTTCTTCAACTTTTAAACATTCAATTGATATTTTCCAGCGGACCATTGCACCTTATGCAAAATAAATGAAACGATTTCGTTAAACGTAGTTTCCACATTTATTGTCGTTTACTCCGATGCACACCGATTTTCCACAGAAGAATAATTTTAGTGTAATTTTTTCCAGGTTTTTACCTTTGGCATTTGTTGTTTTTTACTTTGTTTTTATTTTTTTGTAAATGTTTAGTTTTGCTTTGTTGCGGTTGCTTTTGATGTTACCGTTGTCACTGTCGCCATACGCTGCCCCACTGAGGTTTGTCCCTTGGCATTTCATTTCTACTAATTGGCTAAACACGTTCAGTGCACGTCAAACGTCAACACGACACGTCACGACACACAACACACGAACGATGCAGCTAATGGCAGCTGGGACAACTTTGCATAATGAAATTAAATTAACAAAAAAATGTTTAAGTCAAAGCATCTCCTGTGCACTCTCATATATGTTATTATGCTAAATTGTGGATTTCAAATGTAAATTGACAATAATAGTCATTTTTGTTATACACTATACAAAAAAAAAGGTTAAGGGTACATTAAAGTTGTGCAAGCACATGTAACAGGCAGAAAGAGACATGGCAGACTTCACAAAATATATATAGTCGTGATCAGTATCGAAAGGGAAATCAATATAGCCATGGCTGTCTGTTTGTGTTTGTCCGTCTGTCCGTATAAACGCACGGATCACGGAAACGGTTTACTGAGAAAAGGCTTTTTGTTTATTAAGATCTCGTTGGCAGGTACAGGATATTCAATAGTCGAGCATACCCGGGCATGCCCTGACTTTCTAGTTGGTTTTATTTTTTCGCCAGATTGTGCACACATACAAACATACACATTATGTACACCCATATGCATATCGTTTATATGAAATACATGTAAGTTAGCAATTTTTGTATGATTTTGCATTTACGAGCCATTAAAAATATTTTATTGCAATCTTACTCACTACAATATACATTTTCTTTATACTTAGTATGTTGGCTCGTATTGTTGCTGTTGTTGTTGTTGTTGTTGGTTTGCGTATCACGTTGACATGCTGACGATGATGAAGATTTATTATACTTTGTTTGCTGCATATGCGCATGAAAAACAAAACAGTTTCAAAATAGTACAAAAAGAAAAAAAAAATAAAATAATAATAATAATACTAAATAAACAGAATAAATAAAAGAAAAATATGTTTGAAAGTTATGCCACAGCAGGCAGCAGACTTTATGCAGGTATACAGTTTGTTTATTTAAGTTTTCTGTGTATGTGAGCTGTGCATAAGGAGTTAGCCGACTTGGCAGGCAACGTTGCATGCATTTCTTGGGCAGTTTGCATAAAAATCAATTTGACCGAATGCATAAAAGCAAACAGATACACACACACACACACACACACATGCATAAACCAACTTCAATGCATAATGAGTTGAGTAACTGCACTCAACGTAATTAAATGTTAACAAAGATGCTAAACTTCGTACACACACACTTACACTCCACTCACAAACACACGCACACACGTGAGCAGCTTCGCCTACAAGCAATTAGACACGCATAGCTAACTTTGAATAATTTCGTCAAATTATTTAAGACGCATAATTCTCTTGCCGTTCTATATATGCATGTGTGTCATATGGCGAGTATGCATGTATGTGTGTGTGTGTGCAGCTAGCATTGGTAGGCCAGTCTAGTCTGTTGCACATGTAGCCCGAGTCTATGCCTTGCAAAATGTAGTAAATAACGTATTTAAGCACGAGCGTGAGCGTGAGTGCCAGCGTGAGCATATTTACTCGCACACGCATTCATAAGTTTATAGGTATTTGGGTTACAGGCCCAAAGGCTTTGTTATTGAGTAAACATAGCAGCAGTGAAAAAATACCTCAACGCCACACACACAGACCACACACTATGCAGCACATTACAAAACAGATGACGTACAACTAAGTTGGCTGTAAAACTAAAATGTTGCCATACAGACTACAGCAGCAGATGGACAGACGAACAGTGAGACAGACAGACAGACAGAGAGTCAGAGAGTCAGCCATGGCTGTCTGTAGTTTGCATTAACCGCACCGATGTTTGTTGTTGGCTTTGGTATCCTTTTGCTAAATACAAACTAACTACATACGCAATCTGTAAATACTTTCTACATCGTCAGCTTCTTCTTCTTCTCCTTCTTTCTGTTTTTTTTTTTCTACTTGGTGTTTGTGCTGCTGCTGCTACTGATGTTTCTTTACTTATGCTTACTCGTATTTCAACGCTTTTCATAAAAAATTGAAACCGCTTTAGACTTTTGTGTAAACATAACCGAAACACACATGCATTGAGATTTATGTATGTTTGCACACCTATACACACACACACACACACACACACACACATACACATGCATCGTTCTCATGTGTGTATATATGCGTATGTGAGTTTGGCAAGAAAGTTTTGAGCTTAAAACTAACCAAAAGCAAGGTAAAAGACGCACTGCCACACCACTCTATGTCTGTCTGTCTGTCCATCTGTCCCTAAATACATACGAATTGCTCTGCACTGCTTTGCTTTGCTTTGCATTACTTTGGGTTTAGACGGTTTGGGTTCTCAGCTATTTTATCGTGTGCTACACAATACAAAAGGATTTTGTTGGCTGTGGTTATGTTTGCGGTATGCTGTGTGTTGGCACGTGTGTGTTGCTACTCTTGTGCTCCTCGTTCAGTTTAGAATTGCTATCAAAAAAAAAAAATATTTAAAATTTCGTTAATTTCTAGCTATAACTAACCACTAATAGTATGGGTTCTAACCGCATGTAATGGCTCTAGGGACTTAAAATATTGTATTTCGCAGCATAATTACATTTGATGAGACCCACACTATAGAACCGCCATAAAAGGCAGCCATTAATGGCAACTCAGAGGGGCGCATGTGTATGGCACACGGTGTGATAAAATGTAGAGATACTTGGTGGAACATGTTAATTGCGGCATTCAACTTCAAGGGTAGACCGTTTGTGCGTCGCAGGCTCAACCGCCAAACTGCGTACTTAAGGTACGAAAAGACAACGCACAATTATGCATATAATATAATATTATGTAATGTGGGCCGTCTCTTACTGAAATTACAATGTATGCAGTGTCTAATAACAAATTGAAATACAAAGAAACGAGCAAAACCAAAAACAAAACATTTTCTTTAAATAAGGATTTTAAAACTTAAATAAGTCCTTAAGCATGCAGCAAATTTTGCAAGTTTTCTTAATGATCTAGCAGATGAGTTTCTTTTCCTCAAGAAGAGGATTTGCTGTCACTTTAAGTTTTTCTTTTATCTTATTCGGATTAGTATAACTTTATGCTTTAATATAAGAAACTTTCTAAGAAATAACAAAACCATTTATCATTGCAAAACTTGTTTTAAATTCCTATGCACAAGAAATTGTTATAAACTGTATTTTGTGCTGCAATAGTTTAATTAAAAAATCTCAATGCAAATTGCAACTAATCAGCTAATTCCGCAAATTTGAACGAATTTTTTCTATGCGGCAATTGAACACAGAACACAAATTTGAATATGTGCATATTTGTATGCATTTGCATATATTATATCTGCTTAAACACTTCAAAGCAATCAGCATTCATGCCGATTATGCAATAACAACAACAAGAGCGTCATTAAGTGCACACACACACACACTCGCATATACCCACACACTCACACACACACAGAGACACAGACGCAACTTATTCATAGTCAACAGAACTTTATGCAGAGGTAAACTATGCAAAGGAAACCAAGCCAAGCCCACGGGGCGAGCATTGGCATTTAGGCAACGCCGACAAGGACGAGGATGTACCACAGGATGAGAATGCGCACGCGAACCTGAACGAGGCGAATAACTTTCAACAATTCTTTTAAATATTCATTCACAACAAAACAACGGCAGCAGTAGAAGCAGCAGCAGCCCGAACAAAGGCATTAAATGGCGACGACGACGCTGATGACGACGATGACGATGACGTCTACGACGAAAGAGCAGCAGTGTCGCCGCAGCTGCATAGCAAAAATGACTGAAATTTACTTTCAACACTTTTTTAATAGCGCAAAAATGCACAAGTGCCAGAGCACAATGCCTGTTGAGTGCGTATTAGAAGGCAGCAGATCAGAGACTATAAAAATATGCGGCAAAAAAAAAAAAACATAAAAAGACCCACAACAACAACTCCTACCCAGTAGTAACAACAACAACAACAACAGCAGACACTTGAGGCTATTGTATTAATTGCCAACACGTGCATAAATGCATGTAAGTGTGGGTCGGCGTGCGTGCGTGCGTGAGTGTGTGTGTCGTGTGGGCTAAATTAAACAACAGCTAAACGTTTAAGCCACACGTTGACCTTTTGATGACCTTCTGCGCTCAGATGCACTGCAAACCCACACTCAGCCGCACACCCACATATGTGAAGCTATGCATGCACCTACATACACGGCTGTACATGTGTGTGTGTGTGGAGTATAACAGTAAAAATATTTCAAGTGTTTCATTTCGGTTGCAGTTATTTGATTGGCTGTGCGAGAAATTTTTCGTATGTCTCGATTTTAAAGCGTTGACGACGACACCAACGATAACAACAACAACAACAACAACAACGACAATGACGACGGTAGCAAAATGTTGCAACAGTAGCGTAACAGAATTTTTGCATGTGAAATGTTGCGGTTGCAATACAGCCCCACTGCTGTCTGTCCATCGGTCTGTCTGCCGTTTTGTGTTCTCTGCTGCTGAACTTGTAACTGACAACAATATACACTAGAGTCATGCATATGCACTATTACCAACCAACCAACCAACGAACGAACGAAAGAACAAACGAACCAACGAACGAATAAACGAACGAACGAAGGACCAAACGGCCAACAAACAAACAGCGACAGCAAATTGGCAGCAGTTGCAATATCCTTTTGAATAAATGCATGCATGCATGCATGCAAGCATGCAGCAGGAACAGCAACAGCAACAGCAGCAACAGCAGAAGCAATAGGAACAAGAGCAACAAGAACAAAGCCAGGCCAGAGCAGAAACTACGCAAACGAAGGCATTTCTTCACGCTTGCCAAGCATACGAAAGCCGCAGCTATTGTAACTGTCTGTCTGTCCCTCTGTCTGACGATGTGTTTGTCTGTTGTTCTTCCACACACACACACACACACACACACACACAGACACATACGCACGCACAGTCACACGCGTAGCTAACCAAAAATGTAATGTATTGTATGGCATACATTCATTCACTCACTCACTCACTCTTGCTCTCGCTAGTTCCTCTTCCCTCTCATTCACTCACTTACATGCATTTATATCCGCCCATATCTTGTTTGTTTTTGCCGTTGCGCGTCCGATGCATCCGCGTTGTCGTCCTCGTTCTGTGTTGCATATTCTGCGTTCGGGGCGTCGGCGACTGTTGTTTTTGTTATTACTCTTGTTATCAAGTGCAATATTTAACAACAACAATAATAACAACAATACGCGCATAGTGTACAATTTTTACAGTTGAATTTGTAAAATGTTCAACGATTTCCGTTTTTAGTTGCTGCTGTTACTATGGCTCTCCATGTTGTTGATGTTGTTGTTATAGTTATTGTTTCATTCATTGTTGCTGCCGTTTGCGTTACTGCTGTTGTTGTTATTGTTGTTGCCACTTCTTTGACTGCTCCTCTGCAGGCATTTGCCATTGCCCCTTTTGGTATGCAATGCAATTTAGATTTAAATCGTGCAACAGCAACTGTAACAACAACGCCAGCAGCAGCAGCAGCAGCAGCAACAACCTCAGCGACAAAAGCAGCAATTCGTATGCGTATATTTTAATGTTAAAAATTTATGCACACACTCGTCGTTTGCTTTGGGAGTTTGTTTTCGATATCTGCATTTGTTGTTCTTGCATCGAAGGCCCTTCTTGGCCAGCGAACAGCAAATCGAAGGGTTTACCACAAACGCTTGGTTGGACGTGCCGTTGCTGTTTTCAAAGCATTTGTTTACAAAAATTAAATACTTAAAGAGTTACGTCTTTAAGTGAATTAAATGAACGATAGTACGACAATTTCACCCAAAGCATTTTGATAGGAGCTTTTGCATGGAACTGCCTGCTAACTGTATCCTTTGCAAAAAATTCAATTGTATCTATGTCCTTTATTGAAACCAAATTTTATTGCAAGTAACCCAAAATTCAATGGCAAATAAATGAAGCCTATGAAGTCCGCTTCATATCTCGTACCAATACCCCTCTCACAAATATGTATATGCAATGCACAGTTCATTATTTCTTATATAGCCCTTATATTTTATTGCATCATGCAAACTCAAACGAATGTCTGGCATAATGCGCGATAATTATTAATTGCATCTCAGCATAACTGAAGATGAAAAACTCATAAACAGAAATGCAGCTCACAAACTACTCGATAAACATTGATCAAATAGGAATAAACATTGTCGATTTCTTATATTTACTATGCTCCAAATAATTATAGCCTCCGACAAAAGAAAGCAAATTATTTACGAGTGTATGCAATTTTGCTTACAAGATTGTGTTCGCTGCGCCCTCCAGCCGCCTGCTGCCTGCCCAGCTGGCAAAACAAACAAATCAGAAACAGCAACGGAAAAGCCAAGTATGCACACAGAACAACAGACACACACACACACACACACAAGTGCACGCCCACATGGCCGCCTCATGCAACATTTCCTGACCGGCCAATAATAATAACAACGTTGATGATAGCGCCACAAACAAGCCAGCACGAGCCCCTGGAGTAACATCGAGAAACATCGTATTCAAAGTGGAAGACGAACAACGACACCAGCAGCAGCCAGCAGCAGTTGCAGCAGCAGCACCAACGCCGGCAGCGGCAGCGGCAGAATTTCTCAATCACTGCAGAGTATGCAAAAGTATATTGCATATGTATATATACAAGAGCGCCCTCAGCGCCGCAGCGCCTTCTTCGGCACATATCTTATTACCGAGCTACACAAATGCGCCGTATGAGTCTTCTCTGTAACTACAGCCAGGCAAGGCTTGGCGCTGGGCGCTGGGCGCTCGGCAGTAAGGCAAGCAACGCCTTGCAGCAGTCGACACTCAGTGCTAAGTTTCAAGTAGCTGCTGCATAGTCTTTAAATTTACGATGTGGTGTGGCCGGCGTGAGCCAAAAACAAAATAACCAAAGAGCAAAAAACAAAAAAAAAACACGGCAAACAAAAACAAAAACCAAAAATAAAAACTCGTTGGCGTTTGCTTGGCTAATGGGCAAATCTTGTGTCGAGTTGAGTCGAGTCGGGTCGTGTCAGGCCAAGTCGGGCCGGAAGGAAGCATGCGAGCATGCAAGCGAGTAGCATGTGGCAAGGCTCGGCTAGGCCAAGCGGCAAAGCCAGGCAAGGCAAGTCGGCGGCGTATGCACTCGCTGCTGGTCTTCCTTTAATTTAGCTAAACGCCCAATGACTGCCGCTGCCGCTGTCGCTGCCGATGCTGCCATTGCCGCTGCTGCTGATTCTGCTTCTGCTTCTTGCTGTTAGTCGTACAAGTTCTTTGCCGTCGGCGTAATTTTAATAGACTGCAACAGTCTCAAGTTGCAAAGTTGATTTGGCCGGCGCGTTGTTGGCGGCGCTCTCTGCGCTGCGCTGCGCTACGCCGTTCGGGCAAAAACTTTATGCTAGTTTTTACGTATTTTATGGCCCAAGCGGCCGTCAGCTCCGCACCCGCTGCCGCAAACCGCTCTTGGCTTGCAGCAGCAGCACGACATTGGCATGTGGGCAGTTTTCTTTCTTTAGTTGGCTGGCTCTGCTTGACTTTGGCCGTCGACTTGCTATGCCTCAACTCGAGTCGAGAGACTCGCAGCAGTTACTCCCCCGGGCGCTACACAAACTAAACTCTGTGGCAAATACAAAAAACAAAAAAAAAAAAAAAAAAAGAGAAACAAATAAACAAAAAATAGTATAGTATAGAAAATCCCAAGTCCAGTTCAAGACTTTTGCGCTAAATGTGCGCTGCGAGCGTGTGGGCAGCACGAATTTAGTTTCGGTTTTGCCTTTTTGCCTTATTTGTTATGTCTTACGTTTTTCATTGGAATTTATGTTCAAATTTCATGAGTGAGTCTAGTTTCCTTTTGGCGGTTGGCATAAGTATGTGTCGGCTTATTAAACTTGCTTTGGGAATTTGCGATTCAAGTGCTTTAATGACTTTTCGCCATGCTTTTTCCTTTTTTTTTTTCTTTTTTTTGGGCATGTATTTCTATGACTTTATTTAACAACAAACTTTACATTCATTAACCTTTGACATGTTTGGTGCATTGGTTGGGCGCTGTCGCTCTTGCTCACGCTGTCAAGAAATAGTAAGTATTAAATGTATTTAACTTTGGCACACGCACCACATTTCAGCATCAAAAGTGAACTTTTTAAGTACTCATTAAAAATCGTGCAAGCCCCAACTGCAGCCAAGCAAAACAAGAAAAAAATATAGTGAAAACCAAGCAAAAGTTTGACTTCGGTCTCAACGAAACTTTTATACCATTTACACACACGTATGCAATATGTTAAATGCAAAATAAACGTATCCTTAGCCTTTCAAGGAGGCAAAATTTAAAACTTAAATGTTTAGTCTACATATGCGTAGTTCGATATTATCAGGCAACTCAAGTGTCCTTTGCCTAATCGAAACTCATATAGATACTCTCTATTTTGCACAACTCCTGCCCTGACTGTACTGCAAACTCCATATCAAAGTTTCACAACCATTTCACGTTCACTTGAGTTATATAATAAGACAAACCAAAAACGAAAAAAAAAAAGGAAAAGGCAAACTGTAACCTAGGACAAACGACTGCGGTATAATTTCTGCAATTGCATTAAAGATCTATTTCGCATCATTATACAACTTTACACCGCACTGCACCTCTAACTTCGGGTAGCGACGGTGGGTGGCAGTGCTGACAAACTTTTCGCATACATATTAATTAAAAACAAGTTATCAACAAGAAATTTGCATGAATATCAACTTTACGCAGAGAGTACACAGCAGCAACAAATGAGATGACGAAGTAGTGCATGGAAGTCGTTTGAACAAATAAATAAAAAAGAAAAACAAAAAAAAAAAAGAAAACAGCCCAGACACATGGAAGAAAAGTAGGCATAGCTAAGAAATGAAAAAAGGGAAAAAAAAGTCAACCGGAAACCGAAGGCAGTCGCAGCCTCAGAAGTAGTTGTGCAAAAGTTTCTGGGACGAAGCTGCTCATCAACATTTAAATTAGCGTCAAAGCGCTGCCGAGACCTCGCAGGAAACGCAAAAGGCAATAGAAAGTTGCCGGAACTGATTGTGCGAAGTACGAATACGAATTAAGAGGAGCACATGCTCGAGACGAGTGCACTTCATTTCAAGTGTAAAAGGTATTACTGCGTTAATGGAGCGCCTTAAACTGGGCTACGTTTATTTTATTATAGTGTGTATTAGTTTACACTTTACGCTTGGCATCCAAGGCAATTTAAAGAGGTTTGTGCTGTACTAAACTGAAATAAGAAATAGAACAATTCAATAAAAAGCTTCTGTAAACACTTCAGAAAGTTCAAAGCTACTAAATCTTTAGTTTCGTCAAAAATTCACACAATCGACTGCTGTTCCCATTATATCTTTGCACACGGCAAGGGTTAACGTGGCATTACCACTTATATTTTTTACACCATGCACCATGATAACAGCTAACATTTAGAATACACGTCAGCAGTAATATTAAATTATTAGTAAATTTAAGGACAATTTTTAGACTAATTAGCAATACTTCAACTTACCCACAAATACATAGATAAAATTCACCACAGAAGGGTTTATCAAAGCATAAATAAATAAAAACGAATACACAATATGACAGTCTATGTTCCTGTATTATTTTATATTCAACACTTTATTTTACTTTTTTTTTCACTTGCGCAAATCATTCGCTTAACACTTTCTTTTGATTCTAACACTTCTCTCCGGCTAAATACCTTTAAGTTCTTTCATTAGCCATATTGACCATCAAGTCAAAAAGTATTAGAGAACACTATTGATACAATTTCCATCATAAATCAGCTGTGCAGTTTTTGCCAACTGCTAAATAGTTCCAAAAACGTTAAGTTACTTAAAATTGAAATGTGTTTGTTGTAAATCAGAATCATAGGAGATTTTAAGTGAATTTGATTTTTTTCCTTGCGATCCAAAAACGTCTCTTGTCATTTGGCTGGAATGACTTTTGCAAATAAGCTCATGTTACAAAAAGCTGAGTGCTCGTAACACAACAACGACAACAACAACAAAAACTACAACAGCTCACTTGTAGTGCCACAACGTAAGTGCAGAAGCATTCAATATGTCAGTTCAACTACAACAACCAGGAGCAAAAGAAGAACAGGCAAAAAGCAACTCACGCAAATACAAATTCTGCCACTGACTTTTTGGCTCATGCTGCAAGTTGCTTCAGTTGCTATAAGATAAAAAAATCAGAAAAAAACAAAATGGTAACCTTTTTAGCACTTGGTTGTATTTCTCGGCACATTAACTGCTGTCTGTTAGTGTTACGTTCACCACTCAGTGAGTGTGCAAGCGTTTAGCAGGCTACACACCGGCTGCCTGCCTACCCGCGCATCCGTCTGGCTGCATGGCACCTGCCAAACGCTCAATTGCAACTGTCTTTGGCAAGCAACATCCTCCAAATCCACAACGGCATTCGTCATTGTCGTGATGTCTTTGGCGATGCTATTGGTCACTGGCATATTATTTGGCCCTTGATGGCTTTTCAAGTCATTTAAATTGTTCCCCTGTGAGTTCAAATGTCGTCTCTTGTTTTCCTAATTCTGACATCAAGATGCCAAAATCCTTCTTCAGTGATTTTAAATTTTTTAAGAAACTGTAACAATTGAAATAAAATTAAATAAAATAAAATTGTACTTTAAATGTGTTAACCTTTTTAATTTTTCTTCCCGTTTCTTGGATTATTCGCCGTGGCCAGCGTGTGGCCTTCATTGGAGCGACTTTAGCTTGTGCAAATAGAAATGTTCGTGCTGTGGAAACTCTATTTGTCTGCAATAACACTAAAAGCAATAATGAACAACGTTAAATGCTGTCCAGTAGCTTGCTGCGCCTATGATGCTTATGACGCCATTTGCTGCAGGATGCCAATTCGGACAACCACTTACAACCTGATCCCTTTGCTCCCTTCAGCGCGGTTAGTGCAGTGCAGTGCAAAAAACTGCTTACACCTAAATGTTAAATGAGATAGTCCAATACATTTTGGTCGAATGCAGAAAAGAGAAAAAAGAGACAAAGAAATCGAAAAGTACATGGCATCTACAATGAAGTAATCGACTCTACGTCAAGAGTGCTTAGGCTTGGATTGGTTTTTCGTAGCTGTTGGTTTACATTTGTGGCCTGACTCACTACAAGTTGCTGCATGCTGCATGCGATAATTAAGCTTTTAAGTTGTTTACACTCTTTGGTTCTTTTCTTTTTATTTAAAGGTGTGAGCAAATGAAAGTCATGCAATAAATTTTAAACAAAACCAAATGAATATTTGCTTTAACTAAGGATTCCTAAGTTTTTGGCACCAAAGGCATAAGCAAAAAAGTAGACCCGCAGTCGCTATTTGCCATTTCATATGCGCAGCAGTTGCGCATGAAATTCAACTGTCAAATGCCTGTCAACGTGCACACATTCATATGTCTGCTTGGGTACTAATGCTTGCTGTATATGAGCGCACATAATACTATGCGCCAAAGCATGAAGTATGCTCACAGTTTTGCACGTTTTCGCGTCGACGAGTTTCACATGCATATGCCAAACCGCAGCCATTATCAAGGTTTTTGCAACACACGCTCATTATCTGCCGCACTCTCGTTCTCTTTCACACTCATGCTGGTGTGCAAAAGGATTAAAACGACTGCAATAGTCTTACTGTGCGCGTTAAGGCAGTAGATATTAGTTAAACGGAATAAGCTAGAGCAGCAGCAGACATGGCGTTTCCATTTGAATGGCAACTGTGACATATATAGACTATACCTAAGCATAGACGCCGTCTCATTTATGCCTTATAGACTTAGACAGCCACAAAATGTGGGTATTAATTTTGCCGTAACTATGCAGGTCGTATATTCGTTTTTGTGAATCTGCTTATGCCAGCCATGAAGTACAAATGAGAGCATAATTAAGTAGACATAAGTGAAGCCGCTTAGAGTTGTGCATGTGAAAATATTACTTACACTTTTTCGAATCTTCTTCAATTTGCTTTTTGCGCTTAAAAGTATGCTACATTATGCTGATATCACATAAGGGAAGACCGTTTTTAAACACAGCACACAAGTAATGCCTTTATAATCGACGACTTATGGTAAGCTTCTTAACGTATACTAAGGCCAGCCAATGCTACACTGTCAATATAATTTCAATATAGTATTAAAATCTCCTGCTGCCTGCTGCTTACTTACATGCCAAATGTCCTGGCATTGTTTTTGCCAGGCAGCATGTAATTCCTATAGCACACATTAATATTCAACGCACAGACAATTCTTTGTATGTTGGTCTAAATCCGACTCAGCTGTGCTGACGCATTTAATTAGACGCATTCAAGCTATTAATTGATGGATTATATATTAGTGATGAGGCGCAATACATAAGCATGCATAGCACATAAGACTCATGCTGCCAATTACACATACACGCACACATACACACACGCGCCCACACACATTCCAAATTAAGTTGGCATAAAGACAAGTAAAAAAGGAACAAAAACAGAAAAAAGAAAAATAAATAAATAAAATAAACAAAAATGCTTATAACCTCAAGGTTCGTCTATAAAAACAACAACAGCAACAACAACAAACGTTGCTTATTGCGGTATATGGCTGCGCTACGTTTCGGTTCGATTCGGTTACCGTCTTTCCTGTACTCTTATGTCAACTTAAGTGATTTTCTGCACAATTTTCATGCACGTCAAGAAGTTTTTCCAAAACAGACGCACACACACACACACACATACACACAGCCATACCTTACATATTTGGCCACATGCTGTTGGTGTAGACAATTTTAATGCATTTGCCATGATTTGACGCATAATAAATCACAAAACTACATACCTGCAGCGTCAAAGACGCTTAGACACAAAAACACCTGACGGATTAAAATTTAAAGGCAACTCACATGCGCACAATCACCCACGTACACATGTGTACACACATACCGACCCGATAACGGTATGTTGTAAATTTTCAATTTTCTCTTGCTTTTTGTTTTTGGTTTTTTTCCTTTTTAAGCCAAGCAGTTTGAAGGTTGTGGCTGCGGCTATGTAAGGATATTCAGTAAACGCTGTTAGCTGCTGAAGTTTTTTGAGTTGAAATTATTTTTTTTTTTTTTCTTTTTTATTTTAAGTTCTTAAGCTTTTAATGCTCGCAATGCTTTGGCATTTTATATGTGTTATATGTGCACCTGTGCAGCTGGTAATGCAATAAAAGAATCAACGAAAATACTTAAAAGCGTTGCCTTTTAAAATCCTTTTAGCAGTCATATGCAACGCAATTAATCACAATTTGCGGATACACAAATTGCCGCCGTAAAAGTCGACATAACTTTTTAGTTGCACTTCCTTTAACAAAAACAAAGACGCAAACAGTGCCAAGCTGCGTGCTAAAAAAAAAAAAAAAAAAAACAACACCCAAACGAAAACTGGAAAAAAGTCATTGAAAAACTACGACAGCAAAGTCACTGGGTACACGCTTCCGTTGCACAGTCGACGCCATTTTTGCTTTCACAACGGGTCAAATAAATTTCTTGCGCACAATTGCTATGCAATTTCTTTCAGCGAATTTCGCCGCCATGTACGTATATCTAACAAAATGCATACATAGCTCATTGAAACGTACGATTTGTCTCACTAACCCAAACTGGCAACCCTAACCCCTAACCTAGCTAAGCTAAATCATATACCCGCGCGCCGTCTTCCTGCCGCATGCGAACTTACATTGCTTGGCATCATCATTGTGCTTAATTCATGTCCGACAAATAAGTAACGCAAAAATAAAAAAGTAAAATAAAGAAAATCCCTAAAGGATGCTCTACTACAGCGGCTGCTGCTGTCTGTCTGCCGGTCATTGTCTTCCGCTCGCTGTCATGCCCGCTGCCATTGTGCATTGTTTGCTTTTGGCTGCGCATTTTTTGACCAAGCCAACAATTTCAACAAAAGTCAATGGCAATTAAGAAACTTTCTTTATGCTTGACGCTTTATTCTTACGCTTTGCATGCGCCACTGTGCTTGGCAACTACGCGGCTGAGCTGCTGCCAGCCAACAGCTGAGCAACTGACAGACGAGCTGCAATAGTTAAGTAGCTACTAATGATGACTGCAATGAATATAAACAAAACTTTTATTCTTTATCTCTCATTTTAATGTAAAACCAAAAAAAAAAAATCCCTTTTTTACAATATCAGGCATTTTTTTAAATACATATATAGTTTTCATATTATTTTAAGCCTTGCTCAGCACATTCGTTGAGCCAAAAAGGGAAAAAACAAGAGTTACTCGTACATGCCAGCTCTGCGTGCATTCAACCGGATATATCTATTTTTATATATCCCTGTGCACATGTGTATTTGTGCTTACGTGCATAGTGCCACTGTGGTCACATTTGCTACACTAACCGTTGTCGGACACACATTTCCGTTAACCTTTTATGCCAGCGCCATCCGACGGCCGTCGCATAGCAACAAAGTCAGTCGGCATCAACCACTTCCGTTTGCTTTTAAAAATGTTAAGTGCAAAGATGCAGAAAAAAATGACAAAATTAGCATTGCTAATGTTTGTGCTAAAACACTAAAAAAGGGCAACAAATATATGTACAATACACGCATATAAGCATTCACATTCATACATACATACATAAACATAAATATAAAACTTGATTGCTGCCATGGGAAGTGCTGCAGTAGCGTAAAATTAATTTAAATTTTGCTCTCTTGGCTAAATTTTGTACAGACAAAACAAAACAAAATAAAAACACAAAAAAGAAAAAATGATGGGAACAAGCCAAAAAAAAAAAAAAAACAAAAGAAGAAAGAAAAATAGGTGCACATTAAAAAAATAATAAAAAAGGTTGCAGACTGACACAATGCGCCCGGGTTAGCGCAGAGCTTATAATTTATGTATGATTCGAAACCTTTTGTTTTAGATAAAAAATGTGAAGTGTTGTCAGACCGTCAAGGTTTTAATGCCCTGCAACTGATTTTTATTAAAATTGAGTTTTTTTTTTTTTTTACTTGGTGCATTGGCCCCAGCTTAGCTAAGCTATAACTTGTGTAGACATGCGAATAGTTTGAGTTGAAGTTAATTGTATGTTTTTTCGTAGTTATATGGTACGTGCAGATTTAAACATATAATACATTCTTATATACAATGAGAAATATTACAATTGCAATACAAAAAAAAATTTACCATTTGAAAATTATTTAATTTGAAGCTTATCAAATTCATTTCAAATCAGTTATTTCTTTCTATTTTTTTAAGTGAACCTTATTAAGCTTGCTTAAATAGTCAAATTTACATACTTTAGTAAGTAACAGTTAACTCTTAATATTTTATAGTGCACACATGTCGCTGAGCATGCTGTAGATAAAATGTCTATGCAAATCATGTTACATCGAGACGCTCTGTTAGACAGCAACACGCCGCACTATTAAATAACATTTCTACGCTATATTACAGCTGTAATGCTAAAACACTGTTAGCTTAACATAATTCAAAATTAACGCCATAATGCATTTGTATCAGAGTTGACTATGCGATCTACACAGTGTATGTCAACGATCCGCCGCAACTGTTGTGCTGCGCCCCACTCCCACGCCACTTTGTGTCATGTCTGCCCATTCGGCGCACACGCATTTATGCTGCACATATAAATGCCGGCTTGTTGCAGCCCTGCAGATTCAGCAGCTGTCAATGTGGCACGTAATGCCATTGCGCAATTGCCGGATTTATGCAAATGATTTTGCAGACATGTGCCCTTACTCACTCTAACGTTGGCGCACTTTCTCTCTCTATCTCTTTCTCTCTCTCTGTAACCCTCAATTCCTCACATCGGCTGCGTTGCACGCATGCGTGCGCAATAAAATGCCGGGAGTGTGTACTAAGCTGCAAGCTGCAGAAAACGCTTTGCAGACTCGCACACCCGCAGCAGCCATGTAATGGGCGACGTTCGTGTAAATCTCGCAAAGGCATGTTGGAACAGCTGTTGGTCGCGTCCATCGCCTCAGCCATATCCACATGCAACACAGCAGCACCGAGCAGCAGCCATGACGTCAAACCTAGCATTTGATGCTGCTGCCAACGCTTTTTGCCCTCACTACACATGAATACATTTAATTTCATGATTATTGTCTAGTATAGAGGAAGAGTGGCGTAGTCTCTGTTGCTATTAATACGCCTCGAACGGAAAACAACAGCAGCAATTAATAACTTCTTGGCTGTAAACCATATTTGCCACAAATATTACACAAATCTTGCCATTGGCAGCATTTAATCCAGCCCTCGTTATGTGGGCCATGCATACAATTATTACTGTACGAATAGCGAGTTTTTGTTGTTGTTGCGATGCTGCTAATGAGCATTTATCTTAGCTTGTTGGCTGTGGATGTACGCAGGTGATGTTAAATAAATGCTTAACTACTTCTGAGTCAAATCAGAAACATTAATCATACGCCATGTTGTGACATTGCGCGTAATTTATGATATTTTAAGTGCAATTTCGTTTTTTTTCCCCGTAATTTCTCTTTTTTCTTGTTTTGGTTTAATTCATTTAAATTTTTTTTAAATGTAATTTAATTAAATCACAACTATTGCATTTTTTTTATTGTAATAAATGCATTAAATGAGGTTTTCGTCTTTTTTTATTGGCAATTAAATTAATTACCTTTGATTATCGCTATAAAAGCACAAAGGCGTTTTTATTCTTCTGCTTATTGCTAGTGTAATGCAGTTAATAATGTGACTGTTGCTGTTGTTGTTGTTGGAGTAGTTGTTGCATTTATAAATACTCATATTGTATTTGCAATTTCCACGTCATTCATACCAAGCAATCAAGGAAACTCATTACATGCTGCAATAGTCCTTTCAATTTCCTTTTCAAATTGAGTCGCTCACGGTTTAATAACTTTTCAATGATAAACTTTTCGCTGTACTGCATGCATGCATTGTTGTTGTTGTTGTTCTTATTGATGTTGTAGTTGTTGTGTGAATTTTTGTGTGTTTTTTGGTTTTTTTTTTTTATTTCTTCGCTTTTACGTTTCAGTCGCCGGCTTAATTATTTTTTATGCACATATCATGATCAAGCATAATTTCAGCTCAATGCTGTGCTGCCAAGCAGCAGCTCAATAACCAACAACAATCTCTGGCTGCCATTTGCTTCTTTATCTTACTTATTCATGCGCCTGCTGCTTGCTGCCTGCTGCCTGACTGTTGCCTGCCTGCCTTTGACTTAATATGTGCAATTACCGATAAATTAAAATCATTTAATTAAATACACAATTGAGTATTTCGTATGTCATGTATAAAGCTACATAATGTGTTACCTCTAAATGCCTTTCTGCTGTATATATATTGTATATGTATATACATATGTACTCATGTGCATTGGTAGAATATTTGTCTATTATCCCCTTTTCCTTAGACGCTATTTACTGCTTAAAATGTTTACGTAAACTCCCAGCTAGACAAAGGTATCGAAGACTATTTGATTACTCATTAAATAAATGTCACATGTTGTTGTTGTTGCTTTGATTGTGGTAGTCCATAGTAATGCCCTTCTGTGTTGTTGTCATTTGTGTATATGTATATCGAATGCTTGAGTTATGGCATCAGGGCGCTGCATTTCGAATTACAGTTTAAACATTTTAAGTGGTTTTGGTGTTAATATCGGCATGTTTAATTTACTTGAGTCAACAGTTTAATTATTGGTCTACTCTGTATGTACATCATTTATAGTAAAATCGAACACTGCGACTGTGTAAATTAAGTTTGAGCAGTGCTCGGCGTTGGTTTGCACGTTGTCAGCGTAAATGTGGTTAAAATACATTTTGGTTTGCAAAATGTAGTCCATGGCTTACACACAAAGATGATGTGTGTTTGCGATCTGAACAGTTTTTAACGTCAATTCTTTTTTTTCTGATTACATATTTGTTTGTTTATTTCAGTTTACACTGTTAACTTGCGAGAGGCTTATTAGGCGTCTTTATGTGCACAAAATAAACTGAATTAGGACCATTTGAATCGATATGTTTGAATATTTAGCAATTGGGTTTTGAGTCAACATATTCAACTTATAACTGGAAGCGATGGCGATGTGGAAAAAGTAAAGGCGATGCAATGACTTCCTTGCACCTATCTAACCCGTAACAAATGAATGCTTGTGTAGCTACTTTTTGACAACATATCTAGAGGACTATTTATCTTCTCAGGGATATGTATTATTCTATATTCAAGCTTTGCATAAAATTAAGTTCTGAACCTTTCGGCTGGCAAGCGTACGAAACACTTCTAAATGATTGCATTTTTTCATCTTGCTGAAAAGGCCAAACTTACATTGCATACCTGAATACGCGCATTTAAAAATAATCATGGTGTGATCAAATTTCGTTTTCGTTTTCGCAGTCGTGCAGTGCAGTGAGGCAAAATGTAAACATGCTTATTTTATGTGACTTTTTCGCAGCATTTTTACAATGGAAAACTTTTTGTCAGCGCATTAAACTCGCGAACTTGCATCTTCGGCGCATTAAGCACATTGTTGACTTGCATTCATTATCAATCAAAGATGCTTTTATACGCTTTGCAATCTTTTTTTTAAGATTTTCAGCTCGTTAAATTTCTATTTTTGTTTTTTCTCGCATTTTTTTGCATTTTACTTTGCTGCGCGTGCCAAGTTAATCCCATAAGCAGACTTACGATGAACTCGAAAATGGCACAATGCAGGTAAAAAAAAAAATTTTTTTTTTACTAAAAATTGTATTATGTATTATTTCCCGTTTTTTTCTTTTTTTTTTTTTTTGCAGCTTTTGCTATATTCCTTGATTATTTTGCAGTGAACTACTTTCGTAGAAGGTAAAGATTTCTTTTTAAAACATTTTTTTAATGAAATGTCATTAAAGAAAGTTTTGCAGGTGCGTTTTGATAGTTGCCTAACTAAGTTACAAACATTTAAACTTGCAATTTGTGACGTTAATTGCATTGACAAGTGTAACAGGCTTAATTTGTTTGTCTGTAGTGAGGCAATTAGCTGCTTGCTGTAGTTGACTTAATGCATGCCACAGCCCTCTTGTAGTTTTATTACATTTAGTGTAAAAGTGGTTGTCTTGAATTTTGTATGCAGCTTAAAAATGCTAAAAAGCGTTTGTTAAAATATTTACGCAAGATTAACTTAGCGAATTTAGAGGACAAACATGAGCTCCGGCATCTTGTTAAAAATGCTAAAGAAAATTTTTGCTGCAGAGAAATGCCAAAAACACATAAATCATGCTATACCTTATAATCATTGTGCACAGCTGATTTATATCAACTTGGCTCTTATTTCAATTATTAAAGTCATAATTTTGCAAAGAAACTTTCACGCGACCAACGCCACTCAAATGAATTGCAAAAAAAAAAAATCATTGCATACTTTCAGGTAGCGCCTGTAACACAAGCGACACACTTCATAGATTTTCCATATATCATTGTAGCAAGGCGACAGAGAAAAAAACGAGAAAAAAAAATAGAAAAAGAAGCAATTGGGAAAAAATAGAAAGTAAAGAAAACTGCAACACTTTGGCAAGCTGGCTGCCATCACGTGAGCCAGCAGGCAGAAAGGAAAAAAAAAGAAAATATTTCAACTCATTGCAAATATTCAACTGCAATACTTTTGTATGCCCGTATGAACATTTGCTTTCGTTTTTTAGCGAATTTACTTTTATTTGTTTTGTTTTTTTAGCATTATGTTTTTTTTTGGTTTGGATTTCTTCTTCTTGTTTTTCATTTTTTGCGTCCGACATTTCGTGTAGCACGTGCATTGTTGTGCAAATTTTGGCTTTTGGCCAAAAATCATAATAGCAGCTGACGTCGCGGCTACTGCTCCTGCTGCTGCTGCTGCTGCTGCTGCTGCTGGTCGCCTCACTGCCAAAAATTGACCATTCGAGAGCGGCCAAGCGGGCAAGCCTTGGATGCAACTGTGCGACCGGTAGGGCGGCCAAGCGTGCATTGCGACCTCAAGTACAGGCAGTTGATTTTGGCTGCCTCGGCAGCGCCGTCGCCATCGTCATCGCCAGCGCAGTCGCCTTTGCGACGATATCAACTTAATTGCTTTTGAGTGAATTTTTATAGCCGATATTGAAATGTTTTTGGCATATTTCAATTTTCAATTGAATGTGCCGCACATTTGTACATCTATAAATTATCGCTTCGACTATATCTGCGTATATAAAATTAAATGCTTTATGGCTTTGTGCTGCGCATTCGTTTTGTGCTGTGTTGCTCCATTTGGCTGCAGTAAGTTGCTTTGCTTTGCTTTGCTGTTTTTCCAACTGTGCTTCTTCTTTTTTTTTTCTTTTATATTTCCTGTACATTGCGTCAACTGCTGATGATGACGAGGATGAGGCCAAAAACATCGCTTCGCTTTGCTTCATAGCTAATTAACTACATTGCTCGCAAACAGTTCATGGTACATTTATGCCATGCAGTTGCGCCCGCACACACACACACACACACTCACACGTACACAAACACTATCTCTTTCTAACCTACTTTGAAACTATCTCTTGCTGTATGTGTGTGTGTGTGTGTGTGTGTGTTTTTTGCGCAAATGCCTTTGAGTGTAATTAAGGTCAGCAGAAGTCAACTGCAACTTGCTGTTCTGTTCTGCGCTGTTCTGTTGGCGGTTGTGTCTGCTTTCTCTGCTGAGCTGCGTCTACTTAAAAGTGTCACATCGGCGACAATAAAAACAAATACAAAAACAACTGCAACAGCAACAGCTACGACAAATGCTGTAGCAATTGCAGCAACTACTTGCAACGTCCATGTTAAACCGCAGACAATTTGCGGCTTACACCGAAAACAGTGCCTCAGTTACATTTCCAGTCCAGCCATTATACACACACACACACACACACTCATATAAAGCTGCATCTTTCAGAGTTGTGCAATCTTTTGTGGTTTCTTTGCTAGCAGATTGCCAAAGATTCCGATTACGCTAATTCATTCACTGGCTCAAAAATTAAGTAGCTCAATTAACATTGCTTTTCCTCTTTGCTCTTTTTTTTCCTTTCCAACTCTTACAGTAATAAAGGGTTAAATAATCTACTAATGTGCTTTAATTGTTCACAGCGTTTTTATACTAAACAGATATCTGCATGTTTTTTATCTTTGCATAAAAATATTACACAATATTCTGTAATTTCTTTTTGAAGCACTTTAGGTCAGCAAAAACTTGGAGGAAGGTGCATTTGGTTGCATTGTTTATTATTGCCAGTAACAACCCAAAATATTAAGAGAATAAATAATATTCTATTAAAAATTTTGCCACTTTGTTTTCCTTATGTCTACTTTCAGAAGTTTCTTCGTTTTATTTTTACTATAGTGTTTAAGAAGTAATTTGTGCGGTTTCCAGTGAGGAGGCTATGAGGACCCAGGAAAGGTTTTCTAAATTCCGTTCGGAAGATGCACCTCGCTCTGGTCGGCCAGTCACTGAGCCGATGCCAATCGCAAAAGCAGTTTTACACCGATGGAATTATGAAGTCACCCGAAAAATTTCAAAAGGTCATAGATAATATTGGCTTGATTAAAATTGATTATCAATAAAGAATATTCTTTCGTTTTTTTTTTTAAATGTTATTATAAAACTTGTTCTTGTTTTTTATATGACTCTTACTTTTATTATACCAACTTCATACAGCAAGGCAAATTAACCCATTTATCTTCTTACAATTACAGAAATCAAAATAAATTTCTAAAAAAAGGCAAATAAAAAGTCCGTAATGTCATCCATCACTCAGTATAATAAACGACGATTTTTCTATTTCCCATTTTAACAACCTTTTATAATATTGAACATTTTTTATACTTCTTTTTTACTACAACCAATGAGAGTCAAATAAAATTAGTGTAATCTAAAGAATTGCATGGGTAATGAATTTTTCTTTGATTTTTTTGAAATATGTAATGAAAAATACAGAAATAATTGCGTCTAAGTGTACATATTCTACTTAAGCTGGGCTACCTTAGTTGCTTGCAGCTAAAATCTTTGCAAACGAGGAAACAGATAAAGCAAAAGTAAAGCACATAAAGAGATATAAGCAAGCTACTCAAATTGCCAACCGCAGGCAGCACGTCAGCAGTATTACGATATTTTTTTTCTGGCTTGTTTTTTTTTCATGCAGCTTTAACTACGACTTATTCTTCTTCTTCTATGGTAAAGCAGAGCAAGCAAAGCAATGCAAAGCTACGCCCCTGGGTATGCAACACTCAAACAGTACAAATGCCAAAAACAAATAAACTTCGATGACAATCGAATGTCGAGTAAGGGAATAATGATGATATTCGCATTGTTTTTTTGTTTTTCATTTTTGCTTCTTTTTTCTGGCCCCGTTGTTGTCAACGTCATCGTCATCGGCATCGTCATCATTGATGATGATGTGCAATAAACATTTACAAGTAGAAAACAATGCTTTGCGCTTTGTGCTGCTACATGCGCCAAATACGAGTAATGTGAAACGAAACCTAAAGAAAAAAACTATAAACACAGCTAAAGACAAAAGCAAAAAAAAAATAAAAAATGAGAAATGAGTATAGGAATAAGAAATAAGTACAAGGCAAAGAAATCTGTTACACAATTGCCGGCATGTTGAGACAAACAAAACCATCAACGAAGTTGAAGTTCTCGTAATGCAGCGCACAATCACGTTGTGCCAAGCAATACATTAAAGCGAAACAGAGACAGCGCGACTGAAGGAGTGGATATGGGGAGGTAACGAAACAAGTGCGACAGTTATTTTGCATTTTTAAGTGCACTGATCGGTGCTGCGTTGTTTATGATTAAAGCGCATTGTCTATGCATAAGAAATGAGTACAATTGCATCTAAATGATTGACATGCAGCAGCAACAACAACAACAACAGCAAGAATAGCAGCAGCAACAGCAGCAACACTGAAACCCTAATCCCTGCCCAATTGGGCAAGTTGTGCTTGAACATCCTTGGCGAAAATTTGCTTACTTATAACAAGTGGCAAACGAATACGCGCGCATGGATGTGGGGGTGTGGGTGGGCGGCAGCGTGGACGTGGGCGTTAGCGGGTTAACGCATAATGCAATATACAAATAAGCTAAACCGGCGAACTTTGCGTTCGAAAATAGTTAATAAGTACTTTAGGAAAAAAGTTGAGGCATGCGCTGGATTCTGAATTCTGAACAACTTTCAACTCGTACAAAACAAACTTAAAACATTTTCATTCGTTTTCATGACTGCAATGAACGCTGATGCTGATGTTGATGCTGCTGTTGCTGCTGCTGCTGTGGCTTCTGCTGTTGCTGACGCCGTTCATGAGCATTTTCATGTTACTGTTGATGATGCGTTGCTCACTTGCGCCAATGCTGACTGCAAATTTGCTTCACTGTGACAATGATGAAATTGTTTGCACGCTTTACGCTATGCAAGTTCTTTTTTTCCACTTTACTTTTTTTGTTCTCTTTAAATTTTTCTTCTTTTTTAGTTTTTTGTTTTTTTTTTTGTTTTTGTCACACTTAAGCAATTTTTAGCGCTTACAGTTTGCCAGCAACGTCAACTACCTCGCAGCGTACGTAGCATTGAGTTTGGCTTAGTGCGTTTTACATGCCATGGCATTCGCTTAGTCTTGCAGCAACAACAAGAACAACAAGAACAACTTCAACACAACTGACATAACGTTTTGGCATTCAAACTAAAAGGGGAAAACTTGTTATGCATTGTTATCAACCAATTTACCATGCGATGCTGCATTCTCAACAGCAACAGCGTTTTTCGGGGCCATGTTCAGCGTACGAGTTGCATTTCATTTGCCAGAAGTACTTTGCAAAATACACTCCTACTCGTATATGCGACATGCACATTGGCAAACATTTTTTCTCATATAATCCCACATACCGTATAATCTATATCGACAGCGCTGCGTAAGCAATAGAGCGAGTTGCTTACTAATCCTGCTGAATACGCGTTGCAAACTTTAATCTTAAAGAATTCGCATCCGTGCTATGTTTTTAACAATACGAATACGCAGACGAGCTCCAATCTGGCTTTATATCCTAGCATATGAGGACACTGCCTCAGCTGCCATGAACAGAATATTGATGAAAAGCATGTTGACTATTGCAAGTATGAAGATGTCAGGAAATAATTTGAAACCCGCTGAAAAATCCAATAACTACAGCTCTACATGCTTTTCTTATTAAGGAGCGTTTTGGCTAACTACGCGCTGCCTGACTGTAAATTAAAGTTCCATTTTAAGTTTAACTTATTTCAAATTTTCACAGCCACCTTCAAGGACTGCTGTGTTTTCTAATATACTTTTTGTTTTATTCGGCCTATACTTATATCGTCTTTCTAATATAAAAATTTCTTTCTGTGCATTTTCATATTCGTTGGCAAAATTGAAAATAATGCAGTTGCGTACCCGTTGGCGCAGTTGACATCCTTTGATGTAGTGCAAAGTGATTTCAAGCAAGCGAAGGACATTTTTTCCTACAATTCTTAGTGCATAACTGTTATAGAAATAAATCATCAAGTTGTGTTATAAATACACATAACTCAAATAAGGAATTCGCCATAAATTCGGGCAGACAACCTCGCAGCCGTGTAGCCGAGCAGCCACGCAGCCGTCGACATGCAGACAGACACACATTCATAATAATCAAGCGACGTAATATGTGCAACATGCTCCGAGTAGCTTCTGTGGTTAAGCAAATTAAACAAAAGCGCATATGCATCTGCATTAGATGCTACCCACGGGCACGCCCCCGACTCAGCGCACGCACACAAACTATGCAAACCATGACTGACACCCACAGCGACAGCCCACAGAGGCAAGAGCTTGATCCTGTGCAGAGTTTGCGAATTCCTCTTCTTAGCAGCTGCCTGTCTGTCTTAGCCTCGAATTGTGTATGCTTGGCTGTATGAGTCTGTGTGGTTGCTGCTTATGCCGATTATGCTAATTAGAAAATGTGTCGCGTTTCACATAAAGCGAAGCCAAGGCAGCTTTGGCTTGATTCTCACATGCGCACTACTCACTGACGAAAATGTTTTAATTATATTTAATGGCATTTATTTAATTTTGTTTTATTTTTTTCCTTTTTTTATAAGCAAAGTTTTCACATTAAAATTTGAATTTTCCACATTTGTGTTGTTTTTTTTTTTCCTTTTTTGTTTCTTTTTTTCTTGACACTAAAAATATGCCGAAAATTTTAATGCTGCAAAATATTAATTTTCAAAAAACTAAAAAAAAGTAAGAAATATGAAAAAGGAAAAAAAAAGTTACTGCTGCTGCTGCTGCTCGACCACAAGGTAATTAAATTCCTTAACGCATTGTGTTGGCTAACGTACGCACCGCACTTCCTGTCGCATCCGCAGCTGCTGTACGACACACAATGTCCTTGGCATGTCAGCTCTTACGGTGCAAACTTTAAATCTACGCTCTGTCTGTCCCTCTGTCTGCCTTTTTCTCAGTATGTCCGTCTGTCTGTCTGCATGAGTCGGCGTGCATGGCTTAATGTATTTCAGTGGCTGTGCTCTGCTCCTTGGGTGGCTTCTCGCATTGCCGGTTATCTGCACTTTCTTGCTTGGCTGCTGTCGGCAGCGCGTGTATAGTCATAGTCGTAGAAGATTTTGTGGTTCGCACTTGAGCATTTAATTGAATTTTTTTGCGTGTTTTTGTTTTATTTCTGCTTTTTTAAGTGCAAGTACGCTCATCATTTTGGCTGTCTTTGGTACATGGCACAGTGGTGTCGATTACATGTCATGTCTGGGGGTGTCACTTGTTTGTATGATATATACTAGAATAAGTTAAAAAATGTTTTCTTATATTCGATTTACATTAGCTATGCAAAGCTAATCGGATGTCTTTGAACAATATTTTTTTATTTAATAATTCGTTATTAAATTCGGACTTATATTTCCTTTCTTTTGCTTAATTATTTTCATTATATTTTTTTTATTTTCTGTAAAACATAATTCGCACTTAAATCTTAGGGCAGGGGCTCCTTAAAAAGTTCATTCCTTGCAATCCCATTAGACTTTGTCAAACCTCTTGACCCACTGTAGCTCAACCGCTGCTTCTTCTTCTTCCATGCAGCCACTACCGTCATTACAGCTTCATAGTTTGGCTTGGCTTGGCGCACATAATAAATTATCAAATAAAGTTTTTATTTGTAACTGCCGCCACGTTCTTAATTTGGTCGTCGCTCGTCGTCATTTCCTTTAGTTGAATTTCCTTTACACGCTTGTTCTGGTTCTTTTCGCTTGATATTCTTTTATTTTTGTTTCCTTTTTCTGTTTGTTGAATTTTAATTACTTTGAGTGTTAAAAATTTATGATAGCCGTGGCAATTGCTTACGCAGCAATTTAAACTATGCCAGGCTAACGTTGTTGAACTGTTGACTATTTTACCTTTACGTTTTGGCCAGCTCAGACTCAAAACGTAAAAGCACTTGATAATTTCTTCTGTGAACAGGTTCAGCATGCACTGAAGCAGTAAAGGATATTTACTTAACCGTTTCTGCTTGCAGTATTTTGAATAAATAATACTCAACTGCATTTTCTCATGATTTTCGTGCATTTCAAATTATGATTTCATCGATTTAATTTTCACAATTTTACCATATATGATGGCTGCCTGCAGCTGCCATCTAGGTCTTACCTGAAAATGTCATGTTCATCTAAGTTTCTCGTATATTCTAAATGCATTTGTTGTTGCTAGCTTTGTGCCTTCGAGTGCAGTTGCTTATTTATGTAAGGCTGCTTAAGTGTTCTCTTACTGAGAAATGCCGTAAGTTAACAAATTTAATTAGTTTTCCTTTGCTAGTCTTGTGAGTTAAATGTAAGATGCAACTGGGTGTGCCTAAGCCTTCATTACATTTTTCAGAATTTATTAGATTTACTCAAACCTAGAGAAAACTATTTTGTGTGTGTGTAATTTACATGGCAAGAGTATAACAGAGAGGAAATCATAACTCAATAAACGATGCACAAAGCAAAGTTACAGCAGCGGCAGCATATTAACTAAACCTGCCTAGCTGCCTCAATCTTTGCAGCATTACAAAACAGATAGATGAACGCAGACAATGGTTTCTATTTCCAATTACTAAAAAGGGATTACATTGCGGCCATGTGCACGCAAGGACGCCGACGACATCATGCTACTAATGCTTGGACACGGCTTCCTGCAGTCAAAGCGGCAGGACATGCAAATGGAGCTGATTGAGAGTGATCTAAAAATAAATATTAATAAAATAAAGTCTACACCTTGACGTTCGCTGCTTTCCAATCATCGGCAATATAATTCTTACTGGAAGAAAAGTAATCGAAAGCAGTCACATAAGACTGATGTGCCATGTCTTATTGGAAGAAAAAAAAACAAAAACAAAACTTATTATAAACAAAAATTAAAAAATTCATTCATAGAAACTGCCTCGCAATTGCAATTCGGATAACGTCGGAGAACAACTTTCACGTTTATGCAAACAATGCAATAATAAAAAAAACTTATTTCGCCCGAGCAGGGACTTGAACCCTGGACCCTTGGATTAAAAGTCCAATGCTCTACCGACTGAGCTACCCGGGCTCATATGTTTATATTAAATGCTTAGTAAATTACAAGCAAAATGAACGCACACTATGTCACAGACATCGTCAGCCTTAAAAGGGATCATTTTAATTAAAGCAGGAAACAGAAAAATCGAAATAATGCTAACTCATATTAACGGTCATCAACATGACGCCGAGCTGGATGCACGTTTTAGCCTTTGTAATGAAATAATTTGTCAATATTTGAATACATACGCAGACAAGACACTGTCTTTGACACAACTTCGGAGCGGAGGCACCCAACAGTAACAACGACGACACATGGCCAACATCATTATTGGGCTCAACTTGAACAGCAGCAGCAACACGTCAGACACATCTACACGCATTGATGCATGTTTAAATGCATAGATACGTCATTGTGTATGCGTCATATTTAGAGTCTGTTAACAAAGCAGCGCCTAACGTATGCACACATGAAATTCTTTATTTCACTTGCATACATTCTTGGCTCACACAAATTAAAATGCATTTAAAGTGGTGCACTCTGCATTTCCTTTGAATGCAATGCACGCATACGCATTTCCGTCTGAGTGAAAACCGCTTTTGTTTGCACATGAATACTGTGAGCATAAAGAAAAGCAAGCAGACAAGCAAACAAGTTGGCAAGTTGGCAAGGCAAGCGAAAAGGAAACCAGCGGCGAGTCGAGCAGACGCTTGCCAAAAGGGAAAAACCCACACATACACATACACACATGCACATGAAAAAAAAATTCTACACATAGGAGAAGCAAACAAAAATTAAAAAAACAAAAACGCAAAAATACAGAAAAAATAATAATAAACAAATCGGGCAAAAAAGCAGCAGAAGCAAAGCAGTGAAATTTGTATATATGCATGTAATCCAATTTCTCGCACAAGGACAATGCAACATTTAATTTAAAAGGCGTTGGCATATTTTTCTTAGTTCGCGCTCCTTTGTTGCATATAAGCACATGCACTTGTTCCGTTTATTTTCTAATTTATTTTTTCTTTTTCGAAATTTTCTATACTTTTTTAAATTGTAAAAATTTTAAATAAATACAAGTTGCGAAATTTACTTACTATGTGTGTTTGTGTGTGTGTGTTTATTCTAAGTGGACTTAGTCTCGTTTTTGTCTTTGTCTCAGTCTCCGTGCGGCGCTTTGTGTGGCTGCCTCTTTTCCATTTCCTTGACTTCCTTGACACTCGGCAGAACTTATTGTGACTCTTTGACTTCGTGTTGTTGTTAATTTCGTTTGGTTTTGCTTTGCATTTATTTTCCCTTTTTCTTTGCGCTGAGCTTTCTTTTGTGTTACAAATTGTTAAGTGCTTTTTGCTTAGTTTATGTTAGGCAAATTCAGTCAAGCTTTAAATTAAATATTTTAATTTAAAAAAATACTGCACACTGATATATAATCTTTAAATTTTATATATAATATATATACATATATTTTTAACTTGAAGTGTATTTTTATATAAACATAAACTAAGCTAACTACAAAATTTATTGCATGCAACGCAACGTTAACTGAATGTTTTTATCTTAAATAATATATTTTATATAAAATATGTATAAAAACTCAGTAAATAAAATTTAAATATTTATTTGAAAAAAGACAAAAACTATTGTTTTTTTTATGTATATGTGCATATTGTGGCGCATTGCCCCTGCCCGGCAACATTTCTACTGCGACATGGTTACAAAGTTGTCAGTTGTCATTACTCATGTGCGACAAAACCGACTAATCAGAAAATGACAACGCTTGTGTGTCATGAATAACCAACAAAAGCAACAACTGCAAGAATACAGCAACAATATAAACCAAGTTAGGTCAGGCAATCTGACCAGAGCATAGTCAACGACGTCATCGCCAACGTTGTTGTTGTTACAGTGGTTATTGTTGTTGTTGTTGGTATTGTCGTTGCTGTTAACCAACGTCACTAATTTGTTAACATTTAACAGAAGCGACTAGTAAAACTCAAGCAACCATTACAACAACTGACTAACTAACGAACCAACATACATATGCACTATGCACGAACATTGACAATAATGACAACAATGACAACAAACAACAACCATACTTACTGATAACTAACAATAACAACATGCAACAATATGCCAGCCATTGAAACTCATGTCCATTCGGTGTCAGTTTCAGTAAAATGTCATGGCCTGCCTTACTGCGCTGCAATCTCAGCCATGTGGACCCAGGCCCACATATATGTATTACGTATATGAGCTAAGCGCACAAGCAATTGCTTTAAGATTCTACCGAATTTTCTTATACATATATTCATTTATTTATATGCATGTAAGCCACCTATTAAATATTCCTAATCAGCTCAAGGAACTTCCGCTCAAGTGCTGTTGGTTTTTTTTTTTTCTTCGGTTTTTCCTGTCAGTTTTCTAAACTTCAGTGCAGTGTAATGCAAAACCTTTTAACTTGCATAGATTTACACAGCTAAATGCATTTGCTTATTATTAAATCAGAAATTTTGCATAAAATGATTTATTTTGCTTTGTTTATTTGCTAAAATCAACTGAGTCGAGTGGACTTCGATGCAACGGAATCAGGAGGAGAAGAAGAAGTTTGGTTTGTTGCTATGAGCAATACGTGGCTGGCTTGTCAAGCAGCATGACATTTCCTGCTGATACTCTAAACTTGTTAAGAAAATAACCAAAATAACAACAGTTACAACAAACAACAGCAACAACAACAACATGCCAGAGCAAGAGCCAAAGCAACCAATGAAAACAAGTTGAAGTTCAAGGAAAGTACACAGCCAATTAAATAAATGTGACATTATATGCATAAAGTATGACGAAAATGGAAAGTTAAGAGTTCATATTTGCATTTGACCGATCTATGACTGTGGCAACTTGTGAACCACACAAATTCTGCCACAAATGGAATAATAATTAGTACTATTTATTTTACACGAATTTTCAAATCGATTTTGAAATTTAATGCATGATAAAGTTTTACTTCAGACATGTAAATGTGTTTAGATATTTAACTTACTGTTTTAATTGTATCTGAGAATAGAAAATTTTTTTTAGAAAAATGCCATTAGCAATTTTTTAAACTTATTTCATTTGAGGAAAACTTCTTATATATAGCTTCAATTTTAGGCATTACGGAAATTCCTGGGAAAAAACTTTATTCAAACAATATTCTGGATGACACACAACTTGACCTTTTAAATTAATTCTCTACCCATATCTGCTTACTAGGAACTAAGATTATTGTTTCCGTAAAGTAAAACCATCAGCCTCGAACTGAATTAATCTATAAGTATGCGTATGTCCTCAAAATTTGCTTTTAAGCAGCTTAAATTAT
The DNA here is from genome assembly GCA_037044495.1 of Stegana nigrithorax. Lineage (NCBI taxonomy): Eukaryota > Metazoa > Arthropoda > Insecta > Diptera > Drosophilidae > Stegana > Stegana nigrithorax. The sequence goes on along the minus strand of JBAMBQ010004241.1, from coordinate 1,485,996 downwards.
ATAAACGCTTAAACCGATACAATCGCAAACTCTTGAGCTTAAGATAATCACTTAAGATAAAGCAATTAAGACATGTCTCATGCTCTAAGGCTGCTCCCACTCATGCAATTAGGATAAAGCACAAAATCGCCTATGGCATTGTTGCGCTTCTTAGCTGTTCGATGCCAGCATAATTATGTTTCAATTGTCGTACAACTGTTCGATAAGCAATAAGATATGTAAAATGTTGTCACTTTTACACCAGCATGAGCAGAACAAAAACGCAAATAAAAGCGCACGCAAAACCCCAAATCAAATATGAAGCAATTAGTTTTACACGTGTGCAAACGCAAATGCCAACCAAGTTCTAATACAAATAAAAACCTAATCAGCTAACAAATAAGCATAAAATCCCCAATCAATTAGTAATATTTAAATATCATTTATCAAAATCAACCATTTTGTCATTTACAATTTGTGAAAAGTCAACGCGAAGCGAGAAAATCCAAAAGTGCACAAAAAGCGACAATCATTAATAACAAACAATTAGCGGCGGTCGACTCGAGTCGAGGCGAGTCGAGTGTTGTTGGTACTGAAAACAAAACAAAAAAAGAAAAAGAAAAACAGCAAACGGACATCCCGTGTTAGCACAATTCAATACAGCACAACTCAGCACAGCACAGAAGAGCACAGAAGAGCAGATCGGAGCAGTGCACAGTTTGCTCAACGCTCAACTGCTGTCAATTTATGCGCTGGACGCAATCAAAAAGTTTGTTAATCAAAATACGGAATACGCACAGCAACAAAAAACCGTCAGCAGCGACAACTGTTTTAACAACAACAACAACAACAATAACCACAACAAATAGACGAGGGAACGTAGCGTAGTGCAGCGAAACGAAACAAAATGAAACTAAAAAACCAAAAAAAAAAAAAGGCAGCAGGGATGTAGCTTTAATATCGATGACCCAATGAGCCAAACATCAGCGCTGTGCCATTTTTGCGCATTTTTTATTTGCGGTGACGCTATATTTTCGCTCTGCTTTTCTCGTTTGCCGCGTAGTGTTAAAGTTTTGTTTTTGGCTGACCTTGTTTCATAGTCTCCCCCGCTTTTGCGTCGTGTTCACTTTAACATTTTCGAATTATTTTTGCTCGTCTCTTGCCATTAAAGCGCTAAATGACGGCCTTCATTTCATTGCTTTATTATTGCATACTTTTCGGCGTTGCCATTACACTTGCGAATAAATAACAACAACAGTAACGACTGTGCTTTGGTGGCCCAGCGGCAGTAAAGCAGACACAAACCAATCAAATGCCCAGCAGGTATTTATAGTCAGCTGCTTTGGCACTTCACTGATAAACTATGCTGACGCAAGGGCTGCGGGCAACAATTGCATGTCCTGTCGCCTGCCCATCTCTTGCTTTATCAATGTATAGCAAATTTTTATCTTCTATTACTAAAGTATTTTTTTTCTTTTTTTTTTGTTTTGCTGACTTGCTTATGATTTATTGACAATTATTTTGTACACAAATAGTTCCAGGCGGGTGTTTTGTCTTTATTTTTTTTTGCTATTTTCGAAATTAATTTCATGTAATATTTAGATTTTCGCTTCGGCCGACATGCACTCAGCAATAAATCAATTTCGTTTTGTTTTACTGCCTTCAATTCGTTTCGTTCATTGAGTAATAAACAGACTGTAGCAAGCAATTAAATGAAGCGCTTCTTGCCTGCTTGCCTGTCTGTCTGCCTGCCAGTCTGTCTGCCTGCCTGTCTGTCCGTCTATCTGTCTGCCTGCCTGCCTGCCTGCGTGTTGGTTTGCTTGCTTTACTGTCACGTTACTCATACGCAACGTTGTGCGTCATGTCATAAATCATTGCATAAATTCCAACACCTGGCAGATAAATATTACTTTATATACGTATGTATGTATAAACCATACACACACACACGCAAACGTATACAGACACATACACCTACATACTTACTCATATAAGCGTGCATGCATACAATTGCGCGACTATGCAACTGCATTAAGCCATAATTTCGCTTTACAGCCCGTATGTGTGTTGTCTGTTATGTGTAGGTGTGTGCTGGTGTGCTTGTGTGCACCTGCGCTGTTTGTCTCCATAGCTGTGTCCATGACAGCATTTATGTTTATTTGCAACGCCATCAGCATCATCATTAGCATCGTTTAGATTATAAATAGCCAATGCGGTTGCGTTAAATGCAAACCATTCACTCACTCACGCACACATGCACACACTCACCCACGCACACACACATGCACTCACCGACTCACATTCGTGCGTACTTCAGCCCACTCGTTTGTCTTGTTGTCATTGATTTAGTTTTGCCTGCAGGTGAAATACTCTTAGCCAAATTTTCGCTTTGTTGGCTTGCACCGATGAAGAACTTTGCCTGAGCAAAGTTTGTAGACATGTTAATCGTGAAGTCAAATAATTCATTAATTATAATTTCGACAATGGATTCTTAGAAGCAGCATCCATGTGATCTTTGCTTGCAATTTATGGCAATATACTAAATATATGTTGGCCTGGTTTTAGTGAACATGGCTCGGGCTAAATCCCTTGGCCAATGCCTGCGGTAATTTAATCGATGTTTACTTAACTAATATGACTTAAGTACAAGTATAACTTTACAAATCATTTGCCAAAACTTCACAAGTCCAATAATCTATAGAATGAAATTCAGGATTTTATTTTATTGCGTTGGGGTTTTCAGACACTTTTGTAAAAGATACCTTTTACTTTGACAGTCTTGACCGAGTTGAAGTGTTATAAAATATAAAGAATTACTAATAATATCGAAGCAACCAATCGAACAATTCAAATCTAGGAGCTAAATTCACGCATACTGCTGCGTCCAATTCAAAGAGCTAAGGATGTTTAAAGAAACTTCAACTACACATTGATTATAGCTTAGCAACAGCAGCCAACTATAGCTTTGGCAGGCATACGGCGCGCCATCTGTTGGCTTGTAGAAGAATCCCATCATGTAGTGAAGTAATGCCGCAGGTGCTTGTCACGGCTAAGTGCAGCACTGCCAACAGCCAATTGTCGATGAAACACCATTTCCATTAAAAAAAAATTTATTTTTTGCTCTTGAAAATTTTAAAAAACTATTTATTTTCATTTCAAATGCTATAAAAAATACACATATTTCTTTAAAAATTCCTAGTAAAATTTGGCTCTAATATGGACATTCAAAAAATTACTATAAAAATGTACAACATGCTGGAAGACACGAAATCTACATTCACAATAATAATAATTTTCGCTAATTGATATTTTTTTTCCATGTTTAAGACTACATACGGACACAGCTTGTTTTGTTTTAAGCACTAAGAACACAAATATTATTGCTTTTGCTCTAAATATAAATTCGAAATTTCAAAATATATACTAAGTACATTGAGACGGACACTCTTCACATTAAAAAAATACCATAAAATCTGTCAATTTGAAATTTGTTGCCTAAGTAAATTTTGTCACTACTATAAACTGCGAAATTACCATGCCCAGTTGGGCGACACCTTATCGAAATTCCACACATCCGGATGACCCGTATGCTCCACTCCCTCGACCATCTTGTCTGACACCTCGGACCACTTGAATGGTCCACTGCCGATATTACGCATGGCAATGGCACGCATGTCATTGCGCACCGGACGCCGCTCCGTAATCAACTCCAGCTCAGCCCAGTCGGCTGCATCGTCAATGGTGATGCTCAAACGTTCGTCACCAATGGCTGCGGGGGCCGCGTCTGCAGCCGACTCTGCGCCATTAACAGCGCGCGGCTGCACATGTTGCATGCGCATGAAGATGGGACCCGCAAACGCGTGATAGTCACTCATGCCGATGCGTGCGTTGTATGAGAATAGCTTCAGATCTATGTTGCCATACGCTACAGACTCTTCACCGAGCAGATCACCGCGGAAACCCTTGGTGCGCAGATACTTATCTACCGCCTCGAGATTTGTGAGTTCCGCTGCCTCCGCAGCAGTGAGACCCGAACTGAAATTATCACGTGTTAAACCGCTGGCTTCGAGTATCTCATCGAAGTAGGGCACACCATTCGCCAGCCAAGTTGAATTGCCTGTGACCAGGAAATCTTCCGTCACATCTTTTAGATGCAGGCGACCTGGCAGCTGCTCGACAATCCAGACGAGTCCCTTGTTCTGATCGTGACGCGCCCTAATGACAGCATCATCGGCCGCATTTACCGCCAAGGCCGCATCGTCGTGCTTCTCATCCTGATCCAAGGCATTGTACAGATTATCCTGTGTACTTAGCTTATGCAAGTCGACGGTAATCCATTGCTTGGCGCCGGTATAGGGATGACGCGCCATAGCACGCGCCCATGTGCGTCGGTTTTGAGCAATGCGATTAGCAGACATGACACGCGCCACCAAAGGCACCACATCTGTTAGGTTCACCGCCTTCCACAGGTTCAGGTTCTCATTCTTAATGCCCACGCCGCCCACCACCGACTGCACCTGGCGTCCCTTGACAATGTAAAAGTCGTCCGTTGAGCCAAGTATGCCCGGATAGCCGGTGAATGTGATATCCACGCCCGGCACGGTGTTGGTGCGTTGATCCGGCGAGAAATGATAATGGAACTTGTAACGCTTCTGTATGCGTAACATGGAACTATAGCTGCCCGCTGTGCTGTGACCAAATAGCAATTGACGCGCGTTTGGCGCTTGTTCCGTTGTGGAGATCTTGGCCAGCATGGTGGCACTTGGCAGAAAGAAGTTCTTCGGCGCATGTTGCTCTGCTGCAGTAGTGTCTGCCGCTGCCCCCGCCGATGTCTCCTCGCCTGGTGTGCCCAAGTCGGTGACATTCTGCAGCACAAAGTTCTCATAGTAGATCTTGAGGTCTTGTATATCGGCAGCTGCATTCATAAGCAGAAAATCCGAAAACGGTATGGACTCCTCCACATCGGAACGTGCACGCGAAGCGCCACGTATAAAGCCAATCTCCAGACCCTCCAGCTGATAGAAGAACAAGTGCATCTGATGCCAATAATGATCGTGTGCGGCCAGCTTGGCAGCCAAGGCCTTATAACGCTCGAAGTTCGTGGTGAGCAACTCGCGCAGCCATTCGCAAAAGGCGCGTGAGGCATCATCGCGCTCACAGGAAGAGTCAATTGTGCTGCAAGGTAGAGAGTAGAGAATTTAACAAATGCGCACTGACATTGTGAAAGTCTGTCAGACTTACTTCAGCCACTGATTGTAGATGTTATTCCAGGTCAGAGAACCCTCCAGCATGCCCGCAGCGAATGCCTGCACCCAATCCGGATGCGTGCGCTGCGTCTCGACCTCAATTTGTGCCCAACTGAAATGCAAATGCAACATTTAGCAACTGTAAGCTCCTTACGGCATTTGGTTAGTTTTCACTTACCCATTCTCATAGATCGAATCCTTATAGCAAATACGCGCTACGCCCTTTGGCACATTTACCAAATCGTTCTGCTGCTTCCAGTATTCAATCTGAAAGCCAACCTGCTTGGTCCAGAACGCTGTGGCGCAATAAGTGCCATCATATTCCGGGCGCTCCATGTAGGCTATGAAGAAGGCACCAATCACCAGAAACCCGGTACCGATGAGTATATAAGTGCCGATGCGCGTTTTCTGGCCGGAGGCGCCGATGACCTTAAGTACCGTGGATGCCATCGTATTTAGTTGCCTTACAACGGTTGCGTTATGTTGTTTTCCCTTTGAGTTTTGCCTTTAACCTTAGACTAGCAAAGTCCTTTACTTGCTGCTTTTGTTGTTCGTTTCCTTTGTTCGTTTGCTTAGCCGCCGAGGCAATAATTGAGATCGGCACGTGCGGCGTATGAGTGGCCCAGGTTGCAGTGGCGTCGGCCGCTCGACGTGTTGTTGTGGCTGTTGTTGTTGATGATGGTGGTGGCAATGATGGTGATGCTGCAGGAGGAGCAGGTGGTGGCCGCGCTTTCTCGCAAAACGACCGCGTTGTTCATGGGTGTTGTGGATCTGCCTTGCAGTTAATGAACAATGTTCCAAGAAATAAATCCTAAAATACTATTTTAATCTGATGACAAAAAATTCGGATGTCTGCAGTCCGCTGCTGTGTGATGTAGGTGGGATTTGCGTATTTAATGTACTATGTAGTTTTTGGTTCGTGAATGCTTGCCAAATCTAGTGTCTTTTATATGGTGTTGGTGTTAATTAGAATATATCTATTCCCTGTAATAAAAGAGAAAATTCATTTTTAATTAAGCTCAAATTAGTAAAAAATTTTAGCTTGAATAAGATTGTTAATGTGTTATTTATTACAGTCGAACATCCTTCTGAAAGACTTCTACACAATACAGTTCTCCCTAGTACGAATGAATTTCAAGTGCACAGCTTCTTTAGTGTAGCAAAAAAACAGAAACGCATATTTATGGGATACCCAAAAGATGAAAATAATGAATTAGATTATTAAAAATTTTGCCAGCAGTTACCTGTGTTCAGTGATTAGTTTGAAAGTTACAGAGCGAAGTAACCTTTCTCTTGATTAATTTAAATAAAATTCAAAAAGCAAAAAATCATCATTTCTGTTTAACGAATTTCCTATAGAATGAAGAGATTTTCTATACCGCTATTCGCTAAAGAAAAGTTGGAACGAATAAGAAAGTTTTCGTTTTGTTGAAGTTATTTCAATAAAATCAGTTAATCAATGTTCCTTTTAAACATGTGTTACCCTACATTTCCATTTTCGCAGCATTTAAAGATGCTTAACAAATGAAACCAAATTTAGCTTACAAATTTTGATTTTTTTAAATATTATTTCTCAATTGAACATAATACATTTTCAATATAATTCGTGACTATTAGCTATGCACATATGCGAAACGGTTTCCCTTTTCTCTGCTCTAATAAATCCGAAAGCACATTCATGACGTACACATGCATTTGTTTATCCACAATAACAGAAGCAATCTCGCTTCCTTTTAAAAATATACAATAATTCGAAATAAATTATTTTGATGGTCATTACCAAAAGCTTAGTACCATTCTAAAAAAAAAAAAGTAAAAAAATAAAATTATACCCCAAACAATAAACCACAAGCCCCATGAACCATTTCACTTTGAAAACATGTGCAAAGTTCAAGAGCAGCTGGGTTGAATACCCAAAGAACGCCTCAGATAAACAAAATGCAAATGTTGCAGAAGTATTTGTAAAACTAATAAATTTCTTTTATGATCGAATTTCGGCACACCACGCCGTGGATTATGCGGCTAGTTTGCCTTTTTGCCTTTGATTTTTTTATAGGAACGCCAAAGTGTAAGTGCGCGAAAGAAGCAGAAGCGGAGCAAGCAAATATTTACATAGTATGGCAGATTAAATATGTCTAACAAAAAAAGAAAAAAAGAACGCTAAGCATGAGTTGGCAAAAAATACTTTGTTATTGTTTATAATAAAAATATAAAGATTTTATTTTATTTGCTGTTGCAAAGAGTGCGGGGAAGAGTTGATAAAAAAGAAAACAAAAAATGCAGCAGCATAAACAGATTGGAATTTTCTTTTGACCTACAAATATGTTATATGTTGTGTGATCCAAAATGCTGCTCATATTTTTAAGCTCAATTCAAGCAAATATATTTCTTTTTATTTGAGATAAAATATTTGAGTTTATATACATATGTATCTATATGCCATTATGCTCGATAGCCTTTAGCCTTTTAGAAATATATGCGAAGCCTATTGGTAGCTTAAGCATATGCAAACTGCTTCCTAAATTTTGTACTCACAATTTGACATGTTAATGCCCACGGCATGCAGTTGAATTGGCTTCCACATGCAATTCATTGTAGCATTAAGTCATGTTTACTTATAAGTGTATTAAATTATTTAACAAAAATAAACCCATAATAAGTTTGTAAGCAATGAAAATAAAATCAAATAAAAATGAAATCGGAAAAATTTAAAAACAAGTTTCCTGCTGTTACGCTTTGTAAACTTTGCACTGAATCCGCCGCGAAATAAAAAATTCCAATTAAAGCGTTTGCGTATTTTTTCGGCACAAAAGCCAAAGCAAATTCAACAAAAAAAAAAAAGAAAAAAAAATACAATAAAAATGCAAAAGATACAATAATACAAGCAAAGGCATGTGAATCGTGTATAAGTTTTGAGTATTGAGTATGTACATTCAGTCATAATTTTTCCGCACACGCGCAGCCAAAGTGGCAGCAGCAGGAGCCTGCATGGAAAATCGTATGTGCGCAATAAGGTAATTGTTGCTAACAGAAACACAAAAGCGGCATCTAATAATTATTATGGCATGTAAATATCATATTGTATCATTATTTTCAATTCAATCACTCAGCGCGCCACACGCATTTGAATGTTGAGAATTATTTAAAGAAACACAAAAAAAAAAATAACATAAAAATTTTATTCCATAAAAATTTCAATTTCTACAAACAAACCGAATTTTGCTTATTTGCTTTGCTTTCAGTATCCATTAAAAGTTTTTATATCAAATTGAATTGCACGACTATTTTATTTTGTTTTTTTTTTTTTTTTTTTATTACTCACCTTTTAGTCCCGGGTGCAGGATTTAAGCAATTGCCACAGGTCAACCCATTGAAGTACTGCAATGAAAAACAAATAAGGAAATGAATGAAACCGATCTGCAAAATATTTGGTCTGGCGCCCGCAGCTGTAGACACACTAACGATTTGTTTATTATTTTAAAACGAGTTTATGCTACAGAAACAAAATTCAAAAGTAGAAAATTTGTCAGTTTCATGTGACGCTGACGCGCGCAGACGGCTTTCAAATGTTTACAAAGCCAATCAATTACTCGCAGTGAAGCGGAGGGCATATTCCACATGACAAAGCAAATTAATGTACGCCGCACACGCGCACGCGCATCGTTTATTTGTTTAAGCAAGCGCCGACGCGTTTAGTTGCTTATAAAATAATACACACAAGTAAAGTTTATGCTTTGTCAACCAAACTCTGTTGCCTTGGCCTGTTTTGTGTTCTGCGTTCATTGACACGCTGGTGGTCTGTATACTTAAGCTAAGCGTCTGTACGCTGTCTGCGTCGATGTTTAATTAAAATAATAAACTGTCCTGAGTAGTTAATGCCAGTGAATGGTAAAAGTAAGCAGAATGGAATATATTTTTATTTTTTTCATAATGTGAAGAGGAAGTTGCGATTCCAGCCACTTTTTGCAATACTTCACAAAGAATGCAGTATTGCATTTAAACAGAAGTAAGAATTTGAACTAACAAAGCTCATCGTTGACAACATGCGATGACGCTTTGGTGATAATAGGTAACAATTTGAACAATACCCATTGCCTATTTTCTAGTGTTCGCTTTTTAGTACAGAAAAATTATAACAAGCTAGAGTATGCAATTTATATGAATAACGAAATTCCACCTAAATCGATGATTCAGCGATGATTGAGCTTGATGGAGGAGTCCCCATCGGATAATCAGCTATGGCCAGATATCAGCAATCATACGCATAGCATTTAGCGCCATAATACGCTGATTGGCTATCTTATACGCGACCATAAACTACATCATAGATATTGCAAACAAAACGTACTTCGACCGATAATTGCAGTAAGCAGCACTAGTCCCCAATTCGAAAAAGAAAGTGGGTTATCAGAAAATTTTACTAAGCAAACCCACTTGAATACTTATGCAATTTGCAGCAACAAATTTCGCACAACATGCCACCAAATTGTGACGTATGAAGGCATCATAAATGAATTTTTCCATGCTTAGCTCTTAATAATAGAAAAGCCCACGTCATAATGCTATCGCTTAGGCAGACTGGCAGCTATCAGAGCCACTCAGGTATTATCTGATACTAATTAAATTCCGCACACCTGCGCACACAGCAACGACAGCAACAACAGCAGCCTAGTAACCCAGACACACACTCATTGGCTTGTGATCGTATAGTAAATAATATGACATGCCAAAACATGGCTGTCATTTTTATCAAATTTTCGTTAACAAATCAATGGAACTGCAATCTTAAGTCAGTAATTTAACATGGTTAGTTATCTGTCTGTCTAGTTGTCTGTCCGCCTAACGACTGGCGCGTGCAGCATTTACGCGCATTTATTAATAAATGCATAAATATGCGCAATACGCCAAACACTTCCTAGAAATATCAACCTGAAACTATAAATGCATATTTATATGTTTTTTTATATTAAATTACGTAAAAGTAATCGGATTAAATGTAAATAGCAAAGTGCAGCGCACAATTCGCAGTAATAAACTGTTAATAAATGCAAAGCGTGCTTTAAATATTTAAAAAAAGAATAAATCTGAGAACAATTAGCCTTCAAATTGCGCTGTATTTAATGTATTAACTTTAATCACTTTGTCGTGAATGTGTGTCACGGCTTGCACAAAAGCTTTGCCGAAATCGTGCCATATGAAAGTTGTTGGGCGTATGCGTGAAAATTAATTAAATTAATAAACTTTAACAATGCAGCTTAAGTGCTCTTTCTTTCTCTCTGTTATTTTTGTTTGTATTTTTTTATTTGAATTTTTTTTTTTCTTTTGTTTTTGTGTATTTAAAAACATTGTCTTGACGTCAGTTGCTTGTTAAACAACTTAATAAACATTATTTACAAAATATTCATGGAAACCTGCACGTAAATTATCTTTTGTGGCTGGCAGTTCTTTCTTCGTTTGACAGACAACTTGAGAACTGTTTTTTCTTCTTGTTCTTTCTTTTTTTTGTTAAATTTGTTTTGATTTCTTTTTTTTTTTTGTTAACTTTCATATTACAAAGTCATATGAATGCCTTTAAATTAAGTCAATCAATCAGTGACTTTTTCTTGCATATGCCAATGGAAATCTGTTTTCACTTTTATTAAATTTGTTTATTTATACAATTGCAAATGATATTCAACTATTTTTCCTTATTTTCGGTATTTCTTTTTCATTTCTTTTGCTCGAATTGCTTTCTCAGCATGTGTACTTGTGTTTAATGTTTTTTTAAAGTTTACAATGAAAACAGTTGTTTTGTTTTCATTTTTGTTTTTTTTTTTTTTTTCCTTTTAACTTTTAATTGTAGTGGACAGGCAGGTGTTTTTATTAATACTCTGTTTGGTTTCTTATTTTGTTTGGTTAAACCAAAATAAACAGAAACTGTTACGAGTATTTGGACTACAAAAGTTCATTGTCAATTATTATAACATAGTTTGCGCACTTGCCTTTGAACTACATTTTTATTGACCCAAGGCCACAACTTTTATACGAATATATTAGGCAACATATTTATTAACTTTAAAATTAACTTTTCAATACTTGCAAATATTTAGTGGCAAAAATATCATATAAACTTCCTCTCAGGCGTGTACACTAAAGCTCGCCCCTTCATCGCAATCTGATTATCGGTAAATAAACCCATAAGAGACAGATAAACACTCAACCGAGCATTGATTTTTATATAGATTTTATTGTCTCTACTATTAATATTTATTGTCTAATACAGAGCAAACGGGCCTTATTTTTAATTATTTATTTTCCTAGATGTAAACCTCGTCTACAATATTGTATAACGTTTACATTTTCTATTTATCTATTTCTATAGTCATAAATATTTATCTATGATAACTTCGTTTTCGTCTGAAAAAACAAAGCTAAACTTACAAAAAAACACTAAACATAAAAATTAGTTCTAAACAAAGCTTTTTCTATGTTATCTGATTTTTTTGTTAATGTTTTCATTAAATGTTCTTTCTATTATAGTAAGCATTTTAATATAATTTAACTTAACGTTACAGCAACCATTTCTGCTCAGACTTAAGCCAGTCATAAACGGACATGATCCTCATGCGATTTATGGAAAATTTGGGGCTCTGAGCAAAACTAAATCTAGTAAAGACGAATAGAAATCCATGTATAAAAGCAAATTTAGTAATAGGATCCAAAAACTATAATGAGGACCATTTTTGATAAATAAATAATAGATAATACTTTAATCTAAATCTCTAATCTTTATTTCTATTTCTAGTTTTCGAGAATATATTCTTCAAAAATTTGCTATAGTATATCTAGAGTACAGTTAAGAGACTAAAAGAGAAGAGACTATAATGGGAGTGGTTATAATTTTACGATACTCGTTTATCTGCGACGTGAACAATCTTGCCACGTTTTAAGCGAATATCATTCCAACCTTTCTCGGGAAATTTTTTTTTTATTCTACCCTCATTTCTCACCTGCCTAACTCAAGTGATGTATCGCTACCTAACTGTTTATCATTAAATATTATTGATCGATTTTCTAGCAAGCAAATGTAAATATTTAAAATTCTTCAATATATTTTCAAGTATTTTTTAAATTAATCTCAATAAGCACGAACAATTTACTTTATGTACTCATAACTTTTTTTTAATTTTTTAGCTGGCAGTTCAATTTATGCACTCACCATTTATAATATTACGTTTATACCGTAAGCTTTTTCATCAATCAAAAACCCACGCCATTAAGCAGCAAATTAATTATTTGTAATTACTTTTCTTTAATACGTTTTGCAAAATTTTTCCACAAATATAACCAAGTAAGTGTAGCAGATCATTAACACCTTTGAAAAAAATGCCCGCACAGTGGGATGCCGCTTGTGAGTTAAATAGAAATACTTGCGAAAAAATTCCATGGCATACGCTAAAAAAATGTATCAATATCATATCGAAATAAGAAATTATTTTGCTGGCATGCCAGACACGTGCTCAAAATAAAAGCACTTGACGGGTGATAATAAAAACACAACCTGACGCATGTCAATCACGTTAAGCAAAGTCTCAAAACGCAAACAGAATCTAGCAAATTACAAGAAAAAAACGTCGACAGTTCATAAATAATGCAGGAAAAACTATTAGCGCTGCAAAAAAAGAGAAATAAAACGAAAAATTGTGACCACGTTGACATTAGACACTACAGCAGCAAACGTAGGCGCTGAACAAGCAAAAACCAAACAAAAAAAACACAAAGTTGTGCTCAATTGAAGAAATAAAAAAAAATTGCTCAAATTAATTAACAGTTTGGCCATGTTGTTGTTGCTATTAACATGTCGTCAATGAAGCAGCTCACGTTCAATGAAATTTATTCGCCGTCGGCAAGTGGCGATCGAATGCACGCAAACTTATTTGCCAACTTGCTCGCGCCAAAGCAAACAGCTGATTGGCTAAAAAAAACCGCAAGCCGAGCAACTTTTTTTTGAATTTTTTTTTGTTTGTGCTTTGTTTCTTTTTTTTTTTTTGGGTATTTTTTGGACGAAGGTGAACAGACTTTGTGACGTGGTAACAAAGCGCAAACGTAAGACACAAATGAAAATTTACAAAGTTTCCCATAGTCGCGTTTCTGGCGAATTTGAGCTTTTTATGTAAAAATGCAAATACAAAGAAACATTGCCACGCGCCTGTAAGAAGTTCGCTGGCAAGGCAACTGTAAGCCGATAAAGCCAGTAAATTGACGCCAAAATGAAATGAGCCAACAGAAATTAAATAAATAAATCAAATAATCAACAAAAATAAAAAACAAAAACCCAAATCAGTTAAAATGAGAAAAACTGCTGATAAAAAAGTAAGAGAACTGCATGTTCATGCAAATAAAAAAATAAAATAAAAAATAAAAATAAATAAATAAAATACGCCTGACCGCCAACTGCACACCGGCCGTCGTTTTGGCATGGTCCACGCTATTGGCCTTCTCACTCTCTCTTCTGTTTAATTTGATTTTTTCTTTCTTTGTTTTGTCGCCGTTGCATTTGATTGCATTTCATTGTATGGCAGTTTCCGACACGCCTGCACGTGGCTTCGTGCAAATATTACATACTTACAGACAAATGGGCAGACGACTAATATAGCATATCCGCGGTATTTAATTACGGCGTTAGTTATATAAAACCTTTAGCGCAGTGTGTGATTTAAGCCGTCATCACATAATGCAAAAAAAAATTGCCAGGTTCGACGATTCAACGGAGTAAGCAAGAAAATGCAGACAAATTGTAACCGTAGATGCTTAGTTTGTTTATCTGCGCGTTCGTGTCTAGACAAGTGCCACAGTAGTCAAGTGCGCACTTGGGCAATCTTCGTCTTGCAGTGCAGCGTGTTTACTTGAGCTACTCAGCAGCTGCGACAAGTTGTTTTCAGAAGCACGTGTCCCCTACACATCGTGTGTTGTTGTTGTTGTTGTACAGGTGTCGTGCAGATTAATTGAAAATGCAAATAAAGCAAAGGTTACGCAAAATATAATATACTCTATGAGTACATTTTGATTTTATCTCTTCTTTAGGTGTTTTAAGGTTTACTCAACTGACTGTGACTGGCTTTGTTCGCCTATGTGTGACTAAGTTAGGTGCGTCTATTGTCGCTAATTTTCTTAAAATTCATCCACTACCGGAAGTCGTTTCGTTTGTCCATGTCGCTGCTTTATGTGACTTCGTACGTGGCTTTTGACAATCTTCACTGAAGAAGCTCGTTAAATGTTGTCACTTTTCGCTTAGGGCATATTTTATAACTTGAGATATACATACTTAACTACCGTTGTCATAAATTAAACATATGATGTTTTTCCTAAAAAACTATTTTTTTTTTAATAAGAGCGTTTAATTGGCAGGAAGTAGATTGTAGACAGGATTCGTCAGCAAACACATGTAAGTGCATAGAATTATTGTAAATCTCCTCACAATTTCTTGCCCTTTCCTTCTCTTTTTCTTGAGAGCCAAAAAAAAAAAAGAAAATGCCGGCAGGACTTTGTTTCAAATTTAAGAACTACAATAAACTTTCAAAATAAAAAAAAACTACAAGACAAAAATAATATTAAATAAAAAATGTTAAACCTGTGATCCAAGCTGATGTAATGAACCAGTTTAAGGAAATCATGCTTAAATGATCACCAAAGGCTTAATGGATTTGAGTTCCATTTGGTGTTGAAGTCGTTACCTTTTAAAGAGACAAGAACATGGCGCCTTTCTTTCTTTTTCTGAATTTGTTTTTTATTCTGTTTTGTTGTTTTATTTATTTTTTATTTTTTACTTTGTACTAACACAATGTACGTGTATCCGCAAATGTCAGACTTCACAATGGGAAAATGACTTTTAAAAATGTTTAATTTTTTAATTAAATTATTTCACTTAATTTTCTTGGAAATAACAATTCGCAAAAGTATATTTGAACCGTTGACGAATACGTGGCGGGCAATCGCGAAAATCTTTAGAAAAGCATGCAATTGGTTCTTGCCTGCTACTCAACCGTTTCGGTACTGCGCGCTTGGCCTATTCGACCAATACTGTGCCGCCCGACAAGAAACATCAACGCGGGCAGGCATAAAAAGAAAAGAAAATATACGAGCGAGCGAGTATCGTAACGATACAGATTGTGTAGACCCATGGGGCGGAGAGGTACACACGAGTAACGGTGCATACGTAGGTAGGTGGTCGCGATCTTGGCGCGTAAACTTTTCGCTTTGACGTTGAGGCAGCGCATATGTATTGCATATGTGTATTGTCTATTGAACTTGACTCGATCAATGTTTGTTTGATGCTAAACGACGGTATCGCCGCCAGAGAGAGAAAGAGTGGCCGAGAGTGCGGGAGAGAAAGTGAGAGTATGCAAATCGTGAGAAGGTGAATTGCGACATCACTACATGGTAACCGCCGCTAACCGCTTTCGCTAAGTGAATTTGCCAATTTTGTGTACAGTCGCAGCATATACATGAAAAACCCATAGTCGAAATGATCTACAAGATATTGTATATAAATTGCAATAAAACATGATTTTCTTGAATAAAATATGTTTA
Organism: Stegana nigrithorax; assembly: GCA_037044495.1. Lineage (NCBI taxonomy): Eukaryota > Metazoa > Arthropoda > Insecta > Diptera > Drosophilidae > Stegana > Stegana nigrithorax. The sequence continues at coordinate 1,470,202 of JBAMBQ010004241.1, read as the reverse complement.
TTTATTTTGTATATTTTTGTAAGATGCATTGTATGCACTCTGCAAAAAGTTGAAGGACGTTTTGATCTGTGCAAATGCAAACCTTGACCATCGCCTCTTGCGCATTGCATATTATTTATGTTTTATGCAAGGCATTACTTTTTTTTTTATTGTTTTCTATTCGTTTATGACGTTTATGCAAGGCGACATTTTTAGCTCAGTTCCGCATAGTGAAAATTCAGCGAAAAGCTTGTTAATAAAACCGACCCGCGCACAGTGAAGCCAAGTGAAGAAAGCTTCGCACAGTTGACGCATGCATTTGTTCTTGTGAAATCAATTGAAATTGACATTTTAATTGATCGCTGGAGTATGCGTATTTAGAAATGCATTCTGATGAAAATATGCGAGCATAAAATAAATTTGCTTAAAAAAATTTCGAAAAGAAATTACAAACATTCATTGGCAAATAAATTAAAAGAAATGAAATGTCTTGCGTGTCTGAGCAATTAAAGCATTAAATAATTATTCTAGCAGAGGCATACACATTCATAAGAAATGAAAACAATTAAAAACTAATTAAGGGACAGCGAAATTCTCACATTGCGTAATGTGTGCATGACGCGTTCGTCAATTGCCTGGGAACGGCTTTGCTAGGAAATAGAAAACTGACGCATTAGAAACCAGTTTGACTTTTAGTTGATTTTTTCTCAGCATAACATATTATTCAAAAAAAAAAAAAAAATACTTAGATCACTAGACAAATTGACTCGCTCCACAAAAGTGATTGACAGTTAGCGGTCAATATCAAAATACCGTTTAACTATATTTAGTCTTAACCCAAATAAGTTAATTTCATGAAATGTCATTATTAGCATACAATATAACTAATATTGACCGGATGCCGGCTGCCAACTGCAGCCCTGAATAACCTATAGAGAATGACTGCAATGTAACATTAAAAGATCTCATTAAATATTTAATAGCGCAAAAGTGTAAATGACTTTTTTTGGCAAATATGACTTATAAATTATTTTTACTTGTACAGATCGTAAATATACAGTAATGGCTAAAAAATGCTTCGCAAAAATAATACGCTCAATTTTCCATGGTTTCATATGATTTTCCACTCAGCACATAAAAAGAAACTTTGCTCTTGTAGAAAACTGAAGAGAGCCGGATATACATAATTCTTATCGCTGAAGGTGCTCTTTAAGTAAGATACAAGTATCTATCCTGTTAATTACGAGTACTAACCAGATCCTAACTGGTTTTAGAAATAGATAATCTATATATATAAAATATATGATTGGGTACGAAGACTTTGTTCTGCGCAATTTATATTTTTTTTCGCATATTTATGTATCTACATAAGTATGTGTGTAAATTTTTTTTTTTTTTTCGTTTTTAGGTTTTCAAAATACATATGTAAAAATGCACAAATTTAAGCAAGTATATAATATACTTCCACATTCAGAAAATATAACATTAATACAAAATAAATCAATTAGTTTATGTCGAACAGAGGTCATGTCTTGCATCTGTTAATTATTCGATTTTTAGGGAACATATCACATTTTCATTTTCTCTCGATGACATTTCAAGGAAAAAATGGAAATACACAAAACTAGAGCCCCACTATCTTATAACGATTTCGAAAACGAACTTTTAGAGAGCGCGTCCTAAGATGGATCAGTTGAAGACGATTTTAACAATTTCAAATGTTTTGAAGGAAGCTGTAAAGATAATCCTTGGCTATATCGCCAACATTCCTGCTGTAACACCTTTTTTTAATAAATGTTTATTAATGCTTTACTTTAATAAAAAAATGTTAATAAATAATTTAATTACGGTAAAATCATTAAATTTAATAAACGATGAACTTTAAGTTTATCTCATGTGCATATGGATTAAATAAATAATATTTCAACTTCCTGGGTGCACTATTAAGCAGTTATGCTCTACACATGGCAACTGCAGGGTATACATAATCTATTGATGTAGCGTAGTTCAAAGCTCGTTAAAGCAAATCTTTTCACCAGACAAGCAGACAGACATACATCGCATAAAAAGTGGTTTCCCTTTCATGCGGTCACACGATCGTTTCGAGTGTACATAGGGAAGGACAAGAACCTTAAGGATTTTGACCCCGTTTGTCTGCCATAAGCAGACTGACAGACAAACAGACAAAAGAGTGTAGAACAGGGCAGGGTAGGGCAGGCCAGAGCCGAGCTTAGAGCTTAACATTATACAAAGTGGCAAAGTTGTTTGTCCGCTTCTTGGAAGCAAATGCCAATTGCGAACGTCTGACTGACATTCTTCTAGATTATTTTTTTATTCTCTTCGCTTTTTTTATTTTATGTTTTTGCTATGCTGCTGGTTATGTTTTTTTTTTTCTTGATTTAATTGCTTAAGGCTGAGGCTCAGTCTTTGTGCTTTGCTTGTTGCCGAGCAAAGTAATTTAAAACTTAAAACACGCCGGCCATTGGCTTTAAGTTTAGAGTAACTGAACTTAACCCTTTATTTTTTACATATTTTTACATATATTTTTTTTTTTTCTAAATTGTATGCTTGTTAAAAAGTGGTGAAGTAAAGAAGAAGACATTTTTAGTGTTATCACTTGGGTAATTGAAAACGAAAACATTTTCTTTGACGTAAGCAAAGCGAAAACGTTTTACGCATTTGTGTCACATGTCATTGGTGTGCAGAGCAGTCAACATTTAAATATGGTTTATTATGTTGTTTAGCTGAGGGTTTCGACAAACCAATATTTAGACAAGACTTTGTTGCCGTGTTGTCTGCTGCGGCTCGCTGCCTCCTCTTTATCTCATTTATTTTTAGAAACAAAATTTCTTGGAAATTTAGTTTATGGCCAAAATAAGACACTGAACTTGTCAATTCGTTACGTTATATCTTTTTTATGGTTTGTCTTATCTACGCCACTGTTTATCTCATTTAAGTTAATTAATGCTTATTATGGCTTATTCTAGTTATTTGAGTTGTGCGCATGCAGCTTCCGTTTCCGTTTCCGTGTCGAAAATGCCATAAAAAGCGCACATGTAACAACGCCCAACTGGCAGTTCAAGCACCTCGCAATAATTGACATATTTTAAAATACAAATGTTGACACGCTTCTGCCAAAGTTGTACCATGTTTGCCAGCTTTAATCAGTTCCACGAAAAATAGTCGATTGCCGTTTTTTTTTTTTTTTTTTCAATTATATTTTATCAACGAAAACAGGCGGACATCAAAGTGCAAACGTTGGCAACAGCTTACTCATGAAATATTTATGTATTATATTATATTGTATTTGCGATAAGTAGTGGGATTTCTGGAATGTTTCAAGATTTATAAATAAGCAAGAAAATATGTCAACATTTATTTTGAAATGTTGTGATTTTTTTTAATTTGTTCAACATATAGTAAAGTAGGTGAAAATTAATTAATTTGGCCCATTGCCAGGGAGTCAATTAAGTATTTGTACATTAAATTATACAATGACAACTCTCCTAACGCACACCTTTTGAAGCGGATACCCGCAAAGTTTTACATTTTTTCTAAAACCAAATTTTCTTTTTGAACAACTGCACCTATTTTTAACGGAGACTTCTCTGATGGAGACAAGATAAACAAGTTCCAATAAATACTAAAAAATAACTTCTACAGAGTTCTATAAATCTTATATTAGATTTCTTATTTAAGGAAGAAGTAAGTTACTATCTTATTGCAAAAAAAAATGTACAACTTTAACTACCTAATATATTGTCAAGGCCTCTACATGGTTTAAAGCTTAGTAAGTATGAGATCCCTTTGGAAAAATTGGCAAAGTGAGCGGAATCCGTACTACAAACTCAAAACTGCGAGATCTCAATCGAATATTTTGTGCTGATCGCATTTCGAATCCAAAGTAGCATTAGAATAGCTAAATAAATCAATTAGCAAACTGACGGTTAAAACGCAAATCGAGTGATGTTTAATGCGTCGCACCGAGCAAATTCTTATATGCAGTGCAGTTCAGCTGACGTCAATAGCTAACAAGATTATGAACTATCTAAAAATACTGGAAAGTGAAACTTTTAAAAAATATTTCCATTGATCGTGTTAAACTCAAAAAACCTGACTCAAAAGCAGCAATTCATTAGCGACTTTAACTAATGCAAGTGAGTCGCTTAAGTTGCGAAATTGCCGAGCACGATCGGTGCCTCAGATCATTGTCAAGTATAGCTAAAATAAAACCAATAAGCGTGATAATTATAATTAAAGCAAGCTAAAAAGTCAAAATAATAAATGGCATAACTGGCATAATCGGCAGATCGGCAATCAAGATGAATAGACAATCAGGCAGACTGATAGCACATGACTTTGAACATACCACAAACCAAAGGCAATCGCATGATTGTCAACTCAGATCAGCTGAGCGATTAGTTGTGCAGTTGGAAGAATACAATAATGCGCAGCAGCCGTCATAGGGGTTGACAGACAACAGACAATTGAAGATCATAAGTCTAGAGTAACCCCTCAGCAAATGCCAGATCATGCGCCTCGAGTGTGCATCCCTTGCCGACGTGATGACGAGCAGCACTGTGCGATATACGCATTTAAAATTAAAACAAAAATAAAACACATATGCAACCAAAGTAAACCATAAGAAAAAAACAACAAGACAAAAACAAAAGCACAAACTCAAAAAAAAACAAGAAACAAATAATGAAATATGTGCGAATTTCATTTCAAAATGTTGACCCCCTTTTACATACACACGTCGTATATACGTGGCCTGGCGTGCTATTTTTTTACGCCTTGAGATGCTCACTGGGTTGACGCCACTTGAGTGAAATTGCTGTGGCACATGCAAGTTCTTATCAGACAGACAACCGGCAGACAGACAGAGGACAGACAATGAACACAGCCATTGTTGATGACTAACTAATTGTATAAAGCCAATCGAATTGACAGCAAAAATGAAAATAACAACAATAAGCGTCATAGAGACATCGTAAAACTCACAATTTTTGACTTACCGGAAAATTCCAAAAATTCCGTGACTCAAACAGTCGAAAGTTGTGCGATGAAGTTTAACTATTTCACATTCAATTTAAACTATTGTTGGTATTACAAGATGTAGATTTATGCTACATTTGATTTAACACGAAACATAAGTCACTTAGCTTGTCTGCACTCGTGTTAATAGTGCACCGATGGGCTACATTGGAACCGCAAAAGTTGTTCGCTTTTCTTTTAGTGAAGCCTTCTCGCCGCTTCTATTTGTTACAATACGGTTTTTCACTCGAGTTTTGTCACGAAAACCTGTACACGCGGTTTATGTGCGATTCTCTTGCACGTTTTTTTTATAAAATTGTTGCCAAGCGCCGTTGATTTGTTTAAAATAAACTTTGCGATATGTGCATGAACCGTCGTCAGACGCAAACAACAAATATACTTTTAATTTTTTTTATTATATTTATTGTATTTTTAGTTGCACGTTGCAAAAGCAGACGAAAATGAAATTAAATAAAATACACGAAAATTATTAAAAAAGAACAAACAGTAAAAAAAAAATAGCACACAGAGAGAAATAAACGTCTGATGATCTGCGAAGACAAATATCAACTGAAAAAAATTATCGGCCGTGGCTCACTTGTTCCGCAGTCGCTCAGTTCACACGCTCAAGTGCTCAACTACACTGTGCTACAAAAGCATGCATGACAGCGCAACAGTTGTGAAGCGATCGGCCATTTTAATGCTTTGTTGAGTACACTTAAGATTACCAGTCGATAAATAATAAATAATGAGAATAGGTTGTTTGCTGTTGATAATCCATTTTCGTTATTTAGTATTATTAGAAATTCAATTTTTAATTTAACAAACTTTGACTTTGACTATTTAAAAGGCGGAAGATTAGTTATGATCAATAGGATAGAAATAACATACCTCATAATAAATTACTGATGTGTTTTTTTAGAATTTCTCAGAACGGAGTTAGTTTTGTAATAATAAATCGCAGCTGGGTATCAGCCTGTCCGGCATTTTAGGAAATATTTTTATCTGTTCAGGAACACATACTTCAAAAGTTTTTTACTCTCTGAGTTTGTCGAAATTCACACAGATAACAAATTAGCTCATTAAAACCTTGTTTCCATGCCAATCTAATGTATCTCAGGCTTATCTTCTTTTCTTTCGTAACCTTTTCTTTTAATTCCTCTACTTTTCTAACACTCTTTCTCCAAAATTCAACACAAAAAACTATTTTTTTTTTCTTATTTTTGCCATGTAAAGCCGACCTCGTTTTCTTTCTCTTTGCTATCGTTGCTTCGTAAATACAATTTTCATCAACACCAATAACAGTGTAATATTATAATACTTCACTCAAATAACGTTTGAGTGGAACTGATCGAAGTGAGCAGAATCTAATGTTCGATTTTTAATTTATATTTTGTATATTTTATACTTTATTAATTTTTTATGCATATTCACGCCTATAGATCACAAAGCGTGACGTCAAAGTCAACTATGTACGCAAATGTACTACATTTCCATTTGATCAATTATCAGCATGCAAACGTTATTGAGAGTATAAATTTATCGTATTTTAACTTGTCTGCCTGCACCCTATTTTTTGTAGAAACGGGAATGAATAATGTATACATGTGAGTTTGAGTTAAAACTCTAACTTTACTTGCAGCAGTGATACCAATTGAGCTATTTTGTAGACAGATCCGTCCCCTTTTTAAGGACGGCTGCCGCAAAAAATGCAAAAGAGACGCCATTCGCAAATCTGGCGATTTTTCACTTTCATCTGTCTTTTGCATACTTTTGCTCAATTTAGCCGCTTTAACTCGTTTACAGATGGAATCACTGGCTTGTGCATCTCCTCTTTTAATTTTTTTTTTTTTTTTTTTGTTAGGATAGAATTTCATATGGTAGTTGTAATTTTTCGGATCGGACGGGAGAAGATAGCAGAATTGTAAGTTTTGTTGTTCTCTTTTTCAATCACCGCGATGACTGAGGCAGCATTATTGACGATGATATAACGATTAGCTATCGCCTTGTCTGAAGCCTCGTTCGGTATCAAATGGTTCGGAGAGGTATTTTCCTACCAAGAAGAGAAAGTTTCTCAGAGGTTATCATATAAAGCCGGAATAGCTTTATACAATTATAATTTTCAATATTATATAATTTGGCAAAATGTGACAATTGTGTTCAACCACATGTTTTACTGAGTTTGAAATATTCACTTCAATGATTTTTTTTTGTATGCCAACTATTAGTTCATTAAAAAGTATAGAAATATATATATATATACATATATTTTTTTTTTATCAATAAAATAATAATTTTATATTTTTATAGCATAGGAAATAAAAATAATACATATATATAGATATATACAAGTATGTACATAACCTGCATAATTGCTATCTCAGCTCCGATGTGTGAACAATTGAATTAAGTGAACCAGTCATGTTTGAGTTAGTTTACATAATCACGCGAGTACTATGGTTTATAAAATGAAGGTGCGTAAATATTCCCAAATTTATTGTTGATAGATATATTATATAGATATGTATTTACAGTCGAACTTCCATATAGCGAATCTCAAGGGACCAGAAAAAAACTTCGTTATATAGAAAACTCGTAAAATAGAATTGTTTGAAAAAGTCGTGTTTCAAAATTTTGCTTGCTATGAGCCTCTTGAACAACTGCAAACTGAGAACTGATGTGAACACGACTAGCGATAACATTTTGTTTACCGTGTTTTATCATAAAATTCATAATTCGGGACTTCCCCTAAATACATTTTTCTGTTTGTTTTGGTAAGAAACCAAAATCGAAATAAAATTCGTTATAGGGAGATTGAATACGTATGAGAATTCGATTTATGGACGTAGAAAAAAAAAAACTACCCGCAGAATGCCCTTTCCGCAAACAATCAAAAATAATCGCCATTTCTTTCAGTTTTTAAAAGTTAAGTTTTTTCATTTTTTAAAGCAAATTAAATGATTTTCTGTCATAATACTCGTAACAAGATGCAAAGTGCATAGCAAATTTTCAGTAGAGCAGGCGCAGTTATATCCGAACATAGTAATGTCTAAAATTTAATGTAATAACGGACAGCAAAGTTGTATAGCAGAAATTTGGTAATTTTAATGTCTTAAAATTTTTATATTTAAATTTTATCGTGTGCGTCGTATGCACAATTCTAATCTAATCTAATAGAATCTTTCGATTCGGCTAATATCGCATCCATTTTGTTGCACAGTTTCTCAAGAAGTATTATTGAAAAATGAATCAATAAAAAAATATGTTATTAAAATTTAATTCTATTATTAGTTATAAAATTAAGATTTTTATAGAAATCGGAAAAACCGAAGATATATATATAAGTCGATTCTACTAATGATTAACACTTACGTATTATATAAAAAATAAAATAAGTATTCCAGAGATAATAAAGTGTTCATTAAAAAACTAGAAAGGCCGGTCTATAGTTTTTTTAGCTATATGTTATAGTTTAAATGTCGAAAAAGCAAAATAAACTCGTTATGCCTATGGATTAGGGGAGTCGTCGTGCAAAATTTGGTGGTTGTAGGTCTAACCGTTTCCGAGATCCGTTAGGTCGACTCGCCTTTCGATGCTGATCAAGAATATATATTCTTTATGAGGTCTACCACGCCTCCTTCTGCCCGTTACATACATTTGCACAACTTTAATATACCCTTTACTATTTTTTGGTACAGGGTATGAAAAGAAAGCGTGGACAGTTTAAATATAGCAACAAAAAGCAGGCAGTTGAAACACACACAAGCACAATTGTAGCAACCGAAATGACAGCGTGTTTTATAATTTTCAATCAGTTTTATCAGTTTCTGCATGAAGACGTAGACTCTGGGCGAAGCAAAGCATACTTACCTGGCGTAGGGGTTACCGTGATCACGAAGGCGGTTCCCCCGGAGTGAGGCTTGGCCATTGCACTTACGGCTGAGTTGACCTCCGCGATTATTCCTAATGCGAATAACTCGTGCGTGTAATTTTTGATAGCCGGGAATGGCGTTCGCGCCGTCCCGACATAATAAATACATTTAACTTTTTAGTTCTTAAGTAGTAGAGAATTTGTTATTGTAATACTATGGAATCATATTGTTTGACATATGTGAGGGCGAAGCGAAAATGACTGTGAAGCGTTTGTGCGTATACAAAATGCTCCACTTCTGTCCCTGACAGTTGATGCCAACGCGCTTAACGAGCAAAAGTGGCAGGCCAGTGTGTTGACCCGTGTATTTATTATGGAATAGCATATATTTCTACATTGTTCACAAGCGTTCAGATATGATAATATTTGAAGATATTAAATTGTGTTAAAAATTTATATTAAAACTGCATTTTAATTTGTAATCTGTTCCGCAGTTTGCTTTCTAAGATATTTACGTGGCTAAATGCCGCAATTTCAGCAAACTTGCTTTTTGAATGAGAACGTGTCTATGCACTGCAAAATCTTAAAATTTTCAAGTAATCACTAGCAAAGTTTTAAGGCAAATTATATATTTTTGAGAAAAAATTATTTGTGGGTAAAAATGGGAAATGCAGTGTTTAATAAGAATTGGCAGATTTGTGACGGTGGCTATTTCTAATTTATCCCAGCAATCACACTAACAAATTGGCATCAGTCCTGATTAAGTTATGTTAATTTTTTTATTTAAGAAAATAAAATAAGTTGGCATGATTCGGGATGTAACATAAAATATAAATTATTATAATTGGGGTCACCTATTTCTATTATATTTTTCTAATAACGAGTAGATTAAAATATAATTGAAATCTATTATAAATCAGGAAAAAAGACCAAAAAATCAATGAACCACATGGTTCCATCCGGGATCGAACCGGAGACCTTCTGCGTGTAAAGCAGACGTGATAACCGCTACACTATGGAACCACATACCATCCAATTTCCAAAGTGAACATTTGATCTTATGTGCAATCAGAATACAGTATAACCTCGATAAAGTTAATACAAATGTTCCAAGAAAGGAATAAACTTTTTCGAGTAATATTTTAAATTCAATTTAATTTATTTATTGAAAAATAATTTATTTAATTACATCAGGCTTAAAATAAGATGTTTAGCATGTGTTTTTTTTTGTTTTTCAAGCTCTGCTTTGACTATGGCTGCACGCAGCTGGATCATTTTGCGTGATTTGTTAAATGTACTAATTAAATACTTCAAAAATCTCTTAACTTTGCAAGTTTCGTTAGTTTATTTATATTGCTCTTCTGAACATTTGCTATGCATTTTAAATTTTGTTATTATGACAACAAATCATATAATTTGCTTTTACAAATGGAAAAACGTAACTTTTAATAACTGAATGAAATGGCGATTATTTTTGTTTGTTTGCGGAAAAGGCATTCTGTGGCTAGTTTGATAACTGATATTTTTTATAAGAAATGTTTTTATTGTCAATTAAGTTTTAATGTTAGTTAACATAGTTACTTTTGCATTTGTATGTGCGCATTTACTTATTTAACAACCAGAAATTATGTTAGTTTGGTGTAATAATCGAAACCATATAACGCCTTGGGTTTCACTAGTCCACGTTTTCGAGAGTTAACTGTATTTTTAAATAAATAACGGTGCAACGGTGTAGTGAATGGTTATTTTAACTTTTATTTTACTCTAACGCAGTAGAAAATAATTTAAAGTAAATAATTTTAGTGTTTTGTTGCCAAGCTGATGCATGATGATGATAATGCAATGCAAATCGTTTTGTTTACTGCTGTTATTGAAAACTGCAGGTGACAGTAGTAAAATAAAAAATATAAAATAAAAATTCCAACTGTAACAATGACAAGGACTTTAAATTAAGTTTTTTAGCTGTTCTTATTGCGGTTTGATCACCAAATTTGTATTGTAACTGTATTGTTTTACGTTTCCCGTTCACTTATTTGATATTATGGTTTTGTAGGTGCACTCTATTATCTTTGATGCAAACACAAAAACTTTTTTTTTTTTTATTGACATTACATGAAATAGCAACGAGTAGATACGAAGAATATATTGGGCGAGCAATATTTACCATTTATTTTGCAATCTTGAACATGTAGGATTACGCAGGATTACACAGGTATATGGATACATCTGTCCTTTTTGTAAGGGCTAGTGATTACTTGAAAATTTTACGATTTTGCAGTGCATAGACACGTTCTCATTCAAAAAGCAAGTTTGCTGAATTGCGGCATTTAGCCACGTAAATATCTTAGAAAGCAAACTGCGGAACAGATTACAAATTAAAATGCAGTTTTAATATAAATTTTTAACACAATTTAATATCTTCAAATATTATCATACCTGAACGCTTGTGAACAATGTAGAAATATATGCTATTCCATAATAAATAATACACGAGTCAACACACTGGTCTGCCACTTTTGCTCGTTAAGCGCGTTGGCATCTACTGTCAGGGACGGAAGTGGAGCATTTTATATACGCACAACCGCTTCAGTCATTTTCGCATCGCTCTCACATAAGTCAAACAATATGTTTGCATGGTACTACTTCCACTCTAAGAATTAAAATGTTGAATGTATTTATTACGTCGGGACGGCGCGTACGCCATTCCCGGCTACCAAAAATTACACGCACGAGTTATTCGCATTAGGAATAATCGCGGAGGTCAACTCAGCCGTAAGTGCAATGGCCAAGCCTCACTCCGGGGGAACCGCCTTCGTGATCACGGTAACCCCTACGCCAGGTAAGTATGCTTTGCTCCGCTCAGAGTCTACGCCTTCATGCAGAAACTGATAAAACTGATTGAGAATTATAAAACACTTAAACGAAAACTCGCTTTGGCTTACTCATACACAAATTCATAGATACGATGTTATAAGACGCTGTCGTGGTGGTGGTTATGCTTGTGTTTGTGTTTCAGCTGCCTGCATTTTGTTGCTATATTTGAACTGTTTGAAAAGTATACAACAACGTTGCTTCTTTTTGATGCTAAATAAACTGCCGTTTCTGCCTGTCATTCTTCCGCATATTTCACCCTCTGTATTAGCCAGACAAATAATGCTTCTGAGAAAAAAATTCATGTGTCTGACCATTGCACTATAAGCTATGTTGACAAAAAAAAAACAACAACATTTCTAACGCTGTATACTAAGTATTAAGAAATTTTAGTTTTCTGAGTAAAAAGAGCAAAAAATTTAATGCCACTGGTTCCATCCGGGATCGAACCGGAGACCTTCTGCGTGTAAAGCAGACGTGATAACCGCTACACTATGGAACCACATGTCGTTCGCTTGCCAAAGTAGACATTTAATTTTATGTGCAATCAAAATACAGTATAAACTCGGTAAAGTTAATCGCAAACATTTTTTTATTTTTTACCATTTTTCTTAAAATAAGATATTTGGCTTTTGGTTTTTCAAACTGTGCTTTGATTGACGCTGCACGCAGCAGGAGCATTTCGCGCAATTGGTTTAATGTACGAATCAAATAAAAAACATAACATAATTCTAGGAATTCATCTTCTGAAAATATACAATATCAATGGCACTTTTGCTAGATATATGTATGTACATATGTACATACATATATAAAAGCAGAATTCTGTTGTTTCCTGTTGTCATACCTTCTATTGCTTTTCTGGCAATATTTATAGAAGAAAGCCTCGAATGTACTCGATATATTTTTTAGTAGAAAAGTTTTCATCTACCGCAGAAATACTTTTTCGAAGATAAACTTTTCCGAGGTTATACTGCATTTCAACGAAACAATCCCACATTAATAAATAAGTTTTTTTCTAATAAATTTTTATTGTTATGTTTCTATATTATTTTTAATATTCCTTGCATTGCCAAAAGCGCAGCTAAAGTCTTTGCCGAACTTAAAACTAAAGACTGCAGGCTTAAATCAGATTTAATAAATTAATACATACATACATAAATAAATATTGCACCATCTGTTAATATAAAAAATAAATATAAATAATTATTACACATAAATACTACTAATAATAAATTAACAATAACAATAAGCAAAGCGAAATGCTGTCAGATGCCACGCAAAAATAAGTGATAAACGTAGAAAGCTAAAAACAAAAACAAAATTAGTAAAATCTGCGCGCGCAGACCGACGAGAATGTTGCTGCCGCCAGCGGTGCTGGCATCGCAAGTGCCACCAGTCCAAGTGCTCGCATCCACCGTTGCGACTCAATAACGACGTGCTGTAGTCGGACGCGGCACACCGGAGGTGCGTGGCCTGGCGGATTTGGCGCGCACCGGATTCGAAACCCCGTCTGTGTTGTAGCTCAGATAAACATGCGAAAGATCGACAAATTCCGGTTCCTTGCCGCTCGACTTGTGTGCGGAGATGTGCTTGCGCATGTTGTTGCCCGTATAGGCGACACATTTCAGCTGCCACTCGCCAATGTCCTCGTTCCAGTGCGTGTATTGGTTGATCATCGACTGGTATTCTTTGGGCACGTACGAGTTCAGCACCAGCTCGCAAAGTGCCAATTCACGCGACAGGCTGCGTATATTCTCGTAAATGCCCTCCTTTTCGCGCTGGTGCTCCTGCTGCTGATCGGCCAACTCTGACTTGACACCCATTAACATTTGCATGACACGGTGTATTTTTTTGGTGATGCCGGTGCTCGCATCCTGCAGCGTAGAGTAACGTTCCTCAATGTCAATACGTTCAGTTTCCTTCTGTTGCAACGTCTGCCTCAAAACTTCTTCGGTTTTTTCCCGCTCCTCTAGCTCCACAATCGACTGCTCAAGCAATTTCTCCTGAGTCTGCGCTTTCTCTAGCAGATTCTCCCCGCCGACAAGTATCTTGCCTTCAAGTGAGACCAATTTGTTGCGTAGCTGCTCCTGCTCCGACTTTGTGCGTTCGATCTCACATTGATGCTCGTGCTTACGCTGAGCCAATGCCTCCTTCTCGGCATCGGTTTTCTCGTTTTTCTTTTTCATCGCACGTTTCACACCGTTCAAAGTTGGCGTTTGACATTCCTCTTCGATTTCGATGCCTGTCTCTCCATCCTCTTCATCAGCGCTATCGTCCTCTTCGCCATCCGATTGTATCTCGTCCTCGAAAGTGCCTTCCTCCAGTTGCTTGCGCAGACGGGCAATCTCTTCCTGAAAGTGTCGCAACAAAGCATCCTTCGGCTCTTCGTTGATGTGCATGCGATTTTGTATGTTCTTCGCACGACTGGCATAGCGCAATGTCGATATAGTTTCCATATAATTGCAATCCGCTGGCGATATGGTCGCGCACATCACCGTCTTCGAATTGCCGCCCAAGGAATCCTGTAGTAGCCGCGTCAGCTTCGAGTTGCGATACGGTATATGTGTGCTCTTGCCATCCACTAACGCACTAATGACATTGCCAAGCACCGAAAGTGAAAGGTTTATCTTGGTGGCCTCCTTGAGCCTTTGCCCGGTGGCTTGGGTCTTCGACTGACGTTCAGAACCAGCCAAATCCACCAATTGCAGTTTTCCCATGCGCACATGTTGCACGCCACCCTCGCCCAATTCGCTGCTTTCTACCGTTATTGAAAAAATCGCATGGGAACGCGACGATTCCTGATTCATCTTTGTAGCGCCCACTGCACGATTCTTATTGCCCAGACGCATAATGTTCTCCAGATCATCTGCATTGTGCACTACATAACCGCTAAGATCCTTGACAAACACGCCAATGTCCGGTCGCTCCTTGACTTCCAGGCTCTTGCTCACATCTTTGCCCAACAAATCGCGCACCTCTTCATTGTAGATTTCCATATAACTCACTCGCACCAGAAACTTCTGATTCTCCCGAGCCTTGGCAATGTGTCCAAAGATATGTGCGAAGGCATTAGGGATTATCCCCTTCGTTTGCGGCGAATCCGGATTGCCTGACATGGTGTACGTCTTGCCTGTACCTGTCTGTCCGTATGCCAGTATAGTGCCGTTGTAACCCTCAAGCACTTTATCGACAATCGGTCGCGCCGTGTCCACATACAGGTCCAACTGATTCGAGTTGCCATCAAAGACATTATCAAAGTAGTAAGTTTTAGGCGGCTCATTCGCCGTGGCGTTGGGCTTTATGACGGTAATTGCGCGATTGATTTTATCCACACTGATGGCACTCATGGCGCCGCTGCTTAGCTCATTCTTGTCCATGGGTCGGGCGCGTACAACCACCCGCACATTCTCGATTTCGTCATCAAGTCCATTGGATTGTTGTTGCGTTTGTTCCTGTGGCATTTTGCTGTTTATGCTCCTATTAAATGCCGAATGAGATGTGTTTTCTTAATTTAATTGCCGTGATATTAGGATTTTTTAATGTAAACTGCAAATTGAACAACCAATTTTTCTTCGCTGTTTGTTTTGTTAGCACCGAACGTCGGTTGCTAAGTTCGCACTAGTGATGTTCTTATAGTACTCGATACATAATGACAACAACGTTAATTAAAATGCTGAACAATTTTTTTTTTATCCAATGAGAAAACTATTCTGCAATTTTATATGGTTAACAGACGTGCTGCATGGGTGATGTATTTGGTTTTATTGAAAATAAAGTGTTACGTGCCATCACTAATTCGCGTTTTTATATTTCATTCATTTCACGCCCACTACTTCGGCATGAAACAGTTCTCAGATTATCAGCTGTGTGTGTGTTTCGTTGTCATTTGTTGCGAGAAGTGGCGTGTCGTTATGCAAGCCCACTCAGCGGGTACGTTGAAAGAGCGGGTTGTTCAACCGCGAATTGTCAGTGTGCGAACGAGTGGAAGCGGAACACGATAAACGTAAGCCTGCTGGTGTAAATTTTCTTGTCCATTTTGCTAAAGTTGCGTTGCTCTAAAAATTTTGGCCAGTATGGCGGCTACACTACGACGATTCCACGGCTTGAAATTGCTGAAATCAACGCCAACATTAAGTCTACAACAAGTAAGCATTACAATATGATTTGTTTTATGATGTCGCACTTTGCAATGCCAACAAACGTAGGCGAAATTTTTACCAACATTATGTAACTGATAAATTACTTCCAAAGGCAACAAAGTGTCAGCCAAATAATCACTTTAATTACTTATAATAGGCAAAAAATCTGTCCTCGGGCACAAGCTGGGCTAATGGCCACAAAAAGGTAATTTGTTACACTTGTATCATTTGCTTGCATTTCATAATACCTAAACGCACATAACCTCAACATAAGAG
Organism: Stegana nigrithorax; assembly: GCA_037044495.1. NCBI lineage: Eukaryota > Metazoa > Arthropoda > Insecta > Diptera > Drosophilidae > Stegana > Stegana nigrithorax. The sequence continues at coordinate 1,454,026 of JBAMBQ010004241.1, read as the reverse complement.
CTGTATTTTTTTTGTTAAACTTTTTTCGGCCACTATAGTTTTTCTTTATTTTTGTATTAAAAATCTTCAAATCGTTAAATGTAATATTATTTCTTATACAAAAACAGCTGATTGCATCAATTGGCGCTATCACCGGCGGTGTTGGCGCTTTGGTCTTTGCCTTAGAGCAATCGGTGGAGGCGTCTGGCACTGAGGTTCATGCACACGAGCAACCGTGGAGCCACAAGGGACTCTTTTCCTCGCTGGATCATCAATCGTGTGTATTATAGTGATTAATTTTTATTTAAAATGATTGCTAATCGTTTTCTTTGCCCTCCTGCAGCATACGTCGCGGCTATGAAGTCTATAAGCAGGTCTGCTCTGCTTGTCACTCCATGCAGTACATTGCCTATCGTAATCTGATTGGCGTTTCGCACACCGAAGCAGAAGCCAAAGCTGAGGCTGAACAAGTGCAAGTGCGCGATGGACCTGACGATTCGGGCAACTACTATCAGCGTCCTGGCAAACTTTCGGATTATATCCCATCGCCATATCCGAATGAGGAAGCCGCACGTGCTGCCAACAACGGTGCCTATCCACCGGATTTAAGTTACATTGTATCGGCGCGCAAGGGAGGAGAGGACTATATCTTCTCACTGTTGACAGGCTACTTTGATGCGCCCGCTGGAGTGCCATTGCGCGAAGGCCAGTACTTTAATCCCTATTTCCCAGGTGGAGCTATTTCAATGGCACAGGTGCTTTACAATGAAGTAAGTCGGTTTATAAACACTCAAAGGCCCGATGATATTAAATTGGTTTTGTTTCTAACGACAGGTTATCGAATACGAGGATGGCACACCAGCAACACAAAGTCAATTGGCTAAGGATGTTGCCACTTTCCTTAAGTGGACTTCCGAGCCGGAGCATGACGATCGCAAGCATATGTTGATCAAGGTCATTGGCATACTCGGCTTTCTGACTGCCATTTCGTATTACATCAAACGACATAAGTGGTCTGTGCTGAAGTCGCGGAAGATTGTCTTCGTGCCCAAAAAGAAGTAAAGTGCAATCGCGGGAGTGACTGCGTCTTCAACTCAATGCTCGATGTTGTTGCAAGACGATGATGACGAAGAGGATGATGACGATTGGAGCCGTACTCGAGCACTGCTAACAGTTACAACTACCAAAATGATGTTTTAAGTCTAAAGTGATTATGAGAAATAACAAAAACCCTAAAATTGTAGGAAATATTCGTGCAAGAATAAAACCAACAACAACAAACAAACAAATTAGTAAATTATCAGTACATGAATTGTATGTAAGCGTTAAAGTGATGCCGAAAAATTGTGAATGTATTTAAATAAACACTTCAACTTAATCGAAAAAAATAAATAAATTTGCCATGATGACGAACTTACTGCTGAGTTGAGGGTGCAATTATTTATATATTATTTTTTTGCTTTTTTAAACTTTACATTTTTTTAACCAGTTTTGATTTGTTTAACTATGGTCAGAGCCAAGTATTTTTCGTATCTAGTACCTGCTTCCTTAGTAGTTCTTTTAGGAATTTGGTCATTTGTGGTAAATCTAAACAAATTTTTCATCCATTAAAACATTTTAAGTTGAATATAAGAAATGAGTTATGAATATTATTGATTAAAATTTGTGGGACTTCTTCTAATTTATCTATATAGTACGCAAGTATCAAGAAAAAATATTGGCTTTGTTGCTAATCATATTTCAAAATATACTAATTTAAATTGTATAGATCAAAAGTGTTTCTTGTCAGAATAATCGGACTTTAAGTATCCAAAATATTAGTTCGTAACTCTTCGGATAATACAAGACGCTCTAAATCAATTAGTTACAATACAAAGTAAAATTTCCAGCACATTGTGGAACCTATGTATATCGAAAATAAATCTTTATCGAACGAGCAAAAAATAAGAATAATAAAATTGCTATACTATAACTCTTAGTAAGCATATTAAGGATTAAGACTGAAAGCTCGCTAAAATGTTTTATATTCTATTCTACTGAGTCAGTAACTCCAAGATCAGACATCCCAAAGAAAACTTACTAGCCGTGACAACACCAAGTCCCCCTTAAAAAAAATCGGAATCCCAAGACAAAGGCAATAACGCAAATGATGTTGGATTAATTGTTTTATTTGAAGCTTATGCAATTATAATTAAATTTAAATATTATTTCTTTCATTTCTTTTATTTAGTACATACGTTTTATTTTCATTTCATGTTCATCATTTATTTTATTTGTATTATGTAAATTTTTAATTCTTTCAAATGGCGTACCCATGTGAAAATCCGTTTGACAAAAATCTGCTGATGTCGTCCCGTCGCACTTCGTCACAAAACTTGCTTGCAAACAACATGAAAATTGTTTTACGGCCTTTTGCCACGCAACTTTTCATTCGACTTATTTGCACTTTTCTAAACTTGTGGCAAAAAAATCACTAGATTTTTTAATGCATGTCTGACTCATTTTCTTTTGCTAGCAAATTTTACATATTAATAAAGCAAACGCAGTAAGTGAAAAAACCTGATCGATTTTTTTGTTGCCTTAATTATAAAATTATTTTTGTTTTTTGTTTCAAAACATGGTTAAATTCTTAAAAAAAAAAGAAGAAAAATTGCGACGGCAAACAACAACGGAAGGGACGACACGTGGGCAACGTGCAATGTTGTTGTTTGCATTTTCTTGCACTTGGATTTTGTTTTTGTAGTTGATGTTGTTCTTTAAAATATGCTCATTATTTTATTTCTTTTTTACTTTTTTTTGTTGTTTTCTTTTTATTGTTTACAATTATCTTAGCTGCGTATATATTTCTATATAATTATGTTTCTTTAATAGTTTTGATGTTGTTGTTATTAGCGCAGCTGCAGCATCCATCAAAGTATCAGCAACTTTTTCCTCTACTTGTTTCTTTATGCTTTCGGTACTTCTCTGCCACAAACTCAATCTCCTCGCTCTTCGTCTACTACTTCTAATGCATCTCTCTATCTAACGTCTTCTTTTTCTCTGGCCAAAAAGGTTATTATTCTTTTGTTTCTTTGACTCTCGGTTTATTATTTTGTTGTTTTTTTTTTTCATTTTTATTAGTTTTTTTTTATTAATTTTTTTTTTTTTGTTTGTTCAACTCCGCCCCATCAGAGGTTCGACTAAAAACAGCTGCCTTCTGGTGGTTGTGCCAATTTCAGATTCTCTTTCACAGTCATAATTCTACGAATTTCCTGCAGCATTGTTTTGATAGTGTATTCCCGATTCCACCTGGACAACATGGGCACGGATCTGTGATCAACCTGTAGATGCGAAACATATTAGCAAATTTAACTACTTGTAGTTTTATATCAATATTTTCTTTTGTTTAAATTTAAAGAATAAAAAAAATATATATAAGTATATTTTCTTAATATTTCATTCTCAATATACTTCACGAGCGAGACTCAGGATTGAAAAAAAAAAAAAAAAATAAAGCACTTTCTTATTGCAGATAGTGTTCTCTTAAATTCCCGAGTTCGCTACAAAACCACCAACATAATTCATGACCTCCGTGCAACTTAATAATCCAAAGAGAAATGTTCGCAAATTTCATCAATGAGAAGTTATCAAATATTTTGGGTATTTATTAACGTAGGGCAGTGAATTCGGTTGGTTGCAGTTATAGTGACTCTGTACGGATCTTTTTAATAATAACTAGCAAAGAAAGTCATATACTACATTAGTGAAGAATTCACAGTACAGATGCGATTATTGCATATTATTGGCTTGACATAATATACATGACATTTGTTAATTACGAATTGGGTACATAAGATCATTACTTAACAGACACCGCTGCTAGAACAGCAGCAAATACCGGTTAAGTAACCCTGGACGGGTATGGTTTAATGGTATTATAAAATCAAACCAGTTTAGTTTTTGTTATAAAACTTAAGTTTTTGAGTTTGGCTGATTTTAAATATTTGTTAGTTGTTTCGGCCAACAATACCCTTAAGAAGGTAGTAAATAACGATACCCGTCTAGGGCTAAGCAACCTTAAATGCAAATAAGTGCGGAGCGAAGGCTCCTTCTCAGTTAGGTACTCACCACGCCGTTATTCTGATTAATGCAATTAATATTAACTTTTGTTAAAAACCTAAGCGTTGGCGGCTCGTCAGGATAACGTTCTCCGCATTCAATTTTAAGCGAATACATTCGATTTTCGAATGGTGTCTGCAATGGCAAGTAGAAACAAAAAAGCGAAAGAAGAAGAACGTGAAATTGTGTACCAAAGGCAAGGTCATTTAAATGCATTTGCACTCACTCTTGGCGGACCAATAATCATGCCGATCCAATACGTGAGTGTCATATCATCGTCGTTTTCAAGACCCCACGATATGGTGCCATCGCCAACACCTTTCTGGCCTTGATCCAACTCCTCCAGTAATCGGAAATTCCGAGGCACCACTGTAACGAACAAAACGAATAGAAAAATCAGTACAATATGCAATTTGTTTAGCCGATAAAACAACAACATGTACAACAACATTAAAGCGTATTAGCTGCATTGTTTTCTTTTTGTATATGTTTGTTGTTGTTGGGTGTGGTGAAACATTGTACATGTAAATTTTTGGGCAAATTTTCCAAAGAAAAATTCATTTTTTCATGCATAATCATATTTGTCAGTCAAAATAAATGTCTGCATCAGTTTAATCTAATTAAAAACAAAAGCAAGGTAAAACAAAGAAAAAAAAATATATATAACACCGACTGCAGCAAAGCAGGCTTAAAAAAAATCATAATAATAATCAGTCCAAAATGGGACACTCGCTAAACATTGGAACTGACGACAACGAAGAGCGTCGTCGATGACGGCGGCTGCGGCATGAATATGTGCCCAAGTGGGGTGAGCGCATATAAAATTGTCAAGTCACGAAGTGGCTAATTTCTCGCATAATTTTAAAGTTTTCACGCACTTTTCCAGCAGCTATTTTAGCATGGTTATTGTCCGTTTCGAGATTTCCAACCAATTATTCTATACGCATTTCTTTTTGTTATTTCATTTGCTTTCTTTTCTTTTCATTGCCTTTTCGTCGTTTCAGTTCAGTCAGTATGACTGACATCGCTCAATGAAAAAAAAAACGAAAAAGCAACGAACGAGAGGAAAAAATTAGCCGTCACTCATTTTCGAAAAGCACATTTTCAATTTTGTTTTTCCGGCTTTGCAAATTGTTTTTATGCATTGTTAAATGTCGCGCATCGTTTTAAGCTTGTTTAACGTTCACTTTTTTTGCGGAAATAGCAAGTTTTTTTGTAATAATTTCTTACCAACACCGGTACTCGATGTATTCGCCATTGCTATGTTAGACGTTCGCCTCCTGCAGAAGAAGTGAGAACGCAGCGCAGAAGCCAGAAGCTAGTGCGTGAGTGAGATGGAAAAGTTTCCAGGCTATGCCAACTCTGTTTCTATGCTAGAGTTGCCTTACTGAATTTTGTCGTATTGTTGACAACAGTTGGCTAACAGAATTTGCAACCAAGACTGCATTGCAGTAAGGTGCGATTATAGTGGTTTCTTTCGCTGACTCATTGGCTGACACACTGGCGAGACAGAGAAAAGAATGGTAACAGCCACTTAACAGAGGTTGCAGGGCTGCAGAATTTGTACTCTATGCCTAATTAGTTCGCTCTGGGAAGACTATAAATTATTTAAACTTATGATTTAATAGATTTTGTTTAAAACTAGCCAATCCCACTTTACGAATTACTTTGATGTTAAATTAGTGTAACGCCAAATAGCAGACGCACCATGGTACGTAAGAAACTCAACTCTCCTCAGAGACCTCAAAGTCCAACATATCAAAGAAGTCATAAACCTACTAAGCACTAGATACTTTCTAAAATAGCTATAAATCTCCTCCTAGACCTCTCCCACACACTCTCGTTCTCTCTCACTAGCCCAATAATGCGCTGTCGTTTGTTGTTTGTCGTTTGTGTTCTGTTCTGTTGTGTTGTGTTGTGCTGAGTTGTATGCAAGTTCAAGGCCCGATGGCCCGATGGCCCGAAGGCCCGATATCCCGATGGCCCGATATCCCGATGGCCCGAAGGCCCGATCACTTTCATGCGCTGGCGCGGGCCCGGGACATAGAAATTAAATTCAGCTCAGGCAATATATATTAGTCATATAATGTTAGTAGTTTAACTGGAAATTGCATTGTATATATTGTATATATAATATATGTCTTATATATGTCTTATATTGCACTATTATTATTGTACTATTCTGTATATATTGTATTATTTGTAAATAATCTGTAAATTGCATTAGCATTAAGCGAATCCCTATGTATCATAAGATTTATTGAATGTCCTGTTTGGATAGATTGTAAATATAAGAAAAAAAACAAAATTAGTTTAACACAGCAGTAATCGCCTACAGTTATTGCCTGCTAACTTGTACAACATTCAATGAATTTATTTTCGGTCATGAATTATTTGCAGTAACTTAAAATCTTTGATGTTTTCCCTGCAGAGGGGATATGGTGATGTGTGTTCCACAATATCCATGCATAGAATGTATATAATGTTATTGGATTTTCAATTAAAAAGCAAATTTGCTTTTATTGCTTGAAGAATTTTTCGCATAAACAGACGCATAAAGACGCGGCGTTATATTTCTTTGAAGTCATCGTAGTTAATTTGATCTTTTGATTTTAAAGAACAGTTTATTTGCCCAAAATCATCAATAAAGTTATGTCGGTTTACCAACGGTAACGTGGCGACTCTATTCTTTTTCAACATCAGTTATCTTCAGTGAAGAAGTAGTGAATGACGCCAAAAACCGGCCCGCTGATCCGGGTCCTTTCAGTTTTCTTCGGTGTTTCACCGGCGACCGGACTCAATTTTGTGAGATGACAGCCCTTATAAGTTGCATCATCGGAAAACTGGAAACCTGAAACAGAAGCAATAAATGTTTGAAAGCATTGGGAACAGTGTTAGAGTTGTCACCTCATTCGCAGACGTTTGTGCCATCTACCAATTTGTGACGGCACAACAAACACAAACAAGATTTGCCATTGAATACTACTGATTCAGTTTTGCTGAAAGTGAATATAGTTTCCAGAACAAAAAACTGTATGGCGATTCTCTCTGACAACGTCATCTTAGCATTTTTAATTTTTTAAACGAGTATTGACGCCTAAATGTAACACCCGTTTATTGTTCTTCTAGTGGTTGGATTTTCCATTTGTTTCTCCATCAACTAGCCCATAAACACGCAATTTTAACATATTGCGACACTTCGTTTGACCACAGTTTAATATGTTTAAGCCAACGTGCTCATTTTCCACAGTCCGGCAGCACACCAATGTGCTCAAATTCGGAACCAAAGTTGCGAAAATCGCACCCAGGGCTGTCGAGTCTGTTTTAGCAGATAATATGTATAATATAGTATACATATTCTCTGGTTTTAGGGTCGTTTGTTTTTTCTCAGCTGATATCATCAGCTGTTTTCAGCAAAAGTCAGTTGTTGAATTGCAACGCGTCAACAATTGTTAATAGGAATTAGTAAACTTATAAATGTCATAAATAATAATAATGGAGGCGCTTTATCACCAAACTAATTATATGCTCAAAGAGATTGAGCAAAGCTTCCAACAACTCTCACAAAACATTAAAAATGATGTAGCATTAAGTGTGGAAAATGACATACAACTGAAAATCACAGCCGCGAATTCGTAAGTGACGTGTGACTCATAGTACACGACAACAAGAAAAGTATGTTTTAATTTCATAATATTGTAGCAATTGCGATCGACTCGATGTCTTGCTCTTCAAAGTTCCATTCTCGCAACGGCAAAGTTCCAAACTGCGCATAGATCAGCTGAAGTACGATTTGCGGCACTTGCAAAGTTCGCTGCAGCGCGCTCGTGAACGTCGGCAACGACGTGAAGCTGAGATCTCAGAGCGGGAACAATTGCTTAATCATCGTTTTACAGCGAATAGCAATTCGCCAGAAACTTGTCTGGACATGGACTACGAACTGCAACATCACACTCAGCTAGGTAATGCAAATCGTGGTGTAGACGATATGATTGCTTCGGGCAGCAGTATAATGGACAGCTTGATAAATCAGCGTGCGACTCTTAAGGGCGCGCATAAACGTATTTTGGCCATTGGCAGCACACTGGGACTTTCTAATCACACAATGAAACTAATAGAGCGGCGTCTGTCCGAGGACAAGTATGTCTTGTTTGGCGGCATGGCAGTCACAATGTTAGTTATCATATTGATTATATATTTTTTAGTGCTTTAGTAAGCAAAAGTTTTATTGCGACGAAGTTTAACTTTTTACGAATAAATAAATTTAGAATATGGATTATGGAAATAAACACATTCCATAAAATATCAAACTGCAAATACTAATTCAAATTTTAATCATCGCTTTCAAGTGAAATATTGCTGCCGAATCGTTGATACAAGTGAGCTTTCAGTTCATTCATTTCAACTTTAATTTCGTTGGCCTTAACTTCGATGCTGGCAATCTCTTTCAGTGTTTGTGCTTTCGTCTCTTTCAGCAGTTCCTACGTAAGATCATTTAGAAAATGAGGGCGTCTGCTGATGTCAATTATGCTACTTACCACCGTTTTGTCCAGCTTATGCGAGAGAAACACCTCTCCGAACAGGAATGGTAATTCTTCGTCCTCATCAAACAATTCGATTTCATCTAGCGCCTCTTCGACACTCTTCAGATCGTTTTTCTTCATGTCCAGTTCCAATTTGAGATCATCCATGCGCGCGTTGTGCTTGGCGAATTTGTTGATGCGCTGCTGATCCTCAAAGCTGATGTGCACGTCATCGTGCTGTTAAATATTAAGTCAAAAACAATTGTTTTTTTAAAAAGTGCGGTGTAAAGTTAAAACTACTGGCCAGGCAGGCTATGTAGCCTAAAGTGAGGTTAGCCAAGATTCTAACATTTATTATATGCGCGTTGCTGCTACTTACATTTTGGAAAACTTTGTTATTGCCGCTTACTACTTTTGCTGCCATTTTGTTCGTTTATTGTGCTTTATTTATTTCCTTAATTTTTACTTTCTTAAACAGTTGTTTCGATTTTTTTGGATGGTGTATTGATTGTTGTTGTGCGTTTAAAACGCAGGAAGAAGAAGCTGCTAATCTTTGCTTATATTGTGAATATGTTGTCAGAGTTTCCAGCGCAAGAAATCATTCTATCTCATTCTCACGCATACTGAGTTTTTCTCATTAACAACACTGAATTCCCTTGAATAAGGCAAAAGCGATAGTAAATAATGCAAAATTCTGCTTTGTTACGGTGAAATGCAAAATGCTGATGATACAATTACCGGGGTGTCTGAAGTCAGAAGAATCTAGTTTGATATGGTGACAGCCATGTTTTTGAGACCCCTTTCCTCATGGTATCTATGGCAGTGAATATCTGTTTTAGGCTGCAGTTACTTTATACAATGTTTAAAAACACTTTATATGTTAAGAAGCTAATTTTTAAATACTGCAACTATTTTTTTAATTTTTATAGGTTAATTAAAGTGTGGAATTATTTAAATTTTCATGTTACGAAATACCTCTTCTTAAGAAAATGTTATTTACTTTTACTACAATTATATACACAAATGACAGTGTTGACTAACGTTTCTGTGCTACTCAGTTTTGAAAATGCTGAATGAACCGTTTCTTTTTGTTAAATTGGAAAAGTTATTTTTAGTAAAAAAAAAAACTCTAAAAGGTCGAATATTTTTTAAAATCTGTATTTATTTTGAATATTTTTTTTTTAAAGAAATAGTTCAATCAACATAAAATCTTTTGTATTAATATGATTTCAGTGTATCTGGTTTTGAAATAGCACATTTTTTGATTTATTTGTAAAGCATTTAATAAATTTCATTCATAATTATATATATATTTTTTTTTTCCTTCATTTTATTAACAATCTGCCCTTAGGGCAATAAGCTAATTGATTAACAAGTAGAAGCAATGGAATATAGATAGGTACTAATGTATGGTATAAACAAATGAACATGTTTACTAGCTTAAGTTGATAAAAGCTAACGTTTCGATATAAAGAAGAGAAAAAGGGTTCCACTGATCATCCTATCAAGTCTAGCTGATAAAGGTAAACTCTTTCTACATACTTTTTAAGTAAATTATCCTTAAACCAGCCTTTGCAGTTGAACCTGGAATCTAACTAATTTCCATTATTCGTGGCACATGTCTTTTCGCCACCAATAGAGGTCTCAAAAGCTTTTAAGATTTTCGCAAGCCATGGCCACATTCCGTTAAGCAGCAGAAGCCAACGACTTTGCTCTTCTTTGGCAAACTTTGCTTTAAACAACCCAATTTCCTACATTTTCGCAGCAGACTTTGTGCAAATATGCAAATGTAATTACGAATTTCATTGGTAACTCAACTCATCGCAACGCAGTTCAAGTTGGCAAAAAGCATTTTAATTTTCGTGTCTTCTCAGCTGCAAAATGCAAATACAATTTTCTTATGCACTTAACGCATATTAAAATTTTTTTTTTGTGTAAATGCGAAAAACAAAGTGCTAAATGGAAGCTTAAGCTTTCAAATGGTTCTGGATGCTAAGCAAATGGTATCGAGTTTTGTTGTTTTCAGGGTATTTGAAAGCAAATCATCGCTAGACATGTTATGGATTTCTTAGTTGTCTGTTTTAAAAACTTTGGGAAATATTAAAAAATTTATTAATTAGCTTGATTATTTGATAAGATATCATTGCGAATTTCCTATCGATATGAAAGCTGCCTCCATAAATTTTTTGTGATTTGCTTACCTAAACTTTCACTCCTGATAAGTATTTGCGCTTTTCTATTTTAGTTACTTCAGCATCTCCAACTTGGAAATCATATATTTTGTAAACGAAACTAAACAAAGTTAGCCTATGAACTACTAGCAACAAAAAAATCATATAATTAATGTTGGAGAGAAGCAAATAAATTTCCTGTACGTTTTTATTTATATTTTATTTATTGTTAAGTCTTTTAGTATAAACGTTATGAGCAACCAACTGATTGCTGTGATCGAGGCGGGCACCAACCACTTGGAGTTCTGTGTCTACGCACTGCCCAATTTTAAGCTTGTATGTCGGTATGAGGATAAGCAGGAAGTACTATCGCCACAGGATGGCTGGTTTGAGCATGATCCAATGGATATAATGACCTCAATAAATCTTTGCTCTGAACTGGCCATTAAAGAGTTGCGTCGCAGTGACTTTACCGAAAGGGAAATCATGGGCCTTGCCATTACTAATAATCGTGAGACCGTAGTCGCCTGGGATACTGTTACCAGTAAGCCTTTGTATAATGCGATTCTGTGGCGAGATATACGCACAGCGGCACTCGTTAAGGAATTTATCAAGAAAGCTGGCAGCGCCGACAAATTCAAGAACAAGACCGGCCTGCCGATGTCTACATACTTTTCGGCATTCAAGATGCGTTGGCTCATTGACAATGTACCGCAAGTGCAAGAGGCTTGTGAGGAGAAACGTTGCAAATTAGGCACCATCGATTCATGGATTGTGTGGCAGTTGACCAGCGGTATGTAGGGTATCCATCATTGAGATCTTCAAATGTGGTTAATGTTCAAATTTACAGGTGCGCAGCATGTCACTGACGTGACAAATGCATCGCGCACAATGCTTATGAATTTGGAGACTCTCGAATGGGATTCAGAGTTACTGGAGTTTTTTGACATTAGCATCGATTTGCTGCCCAAGATATGCAGCAATTCGGAGATTTATGGCACGGTAATGCGCGAACGTTCGTGGCTGCACGGCTGCAAGATTGCGGCGTTGATTGGCAATCAGCAGGCCTCACTGCTGGGACAGTACTGCGTGAAACCTGGCGTGATCAAGTGCACGTATCTTTCGAGTGCGTTTGTCATGTGCAACACGGGAACACATTCCATAATCTCCGAGAATGGCATACTCTCGACAGTGGCCTATAAATTGGGTCCCGGAGCGCCTACGTACTATGCCCTTGAAGGTGGCATAACATGTGCCGGGCATGCTTTCACTTGGTTCACCAATCAGGTCCGCGTACTGGAGGAAAGTGATAATGCGGAGAAGGTGGCAAGCTCGGTGCCAAATACGGGTGGCGTGTACTTTGTGCCCGCTTTGACTGGCCTGTATGCGCCGTATTGGAAGCAATCGGCACGTGGCTTACTCATCGGGCTGACACAGTTCACGACGGCTAATCATATTATACGCGCGGCTGTCGAGTCCATCTGTTTTCAGTGCGCCGCCATAATCCGTGCTATTTCCAGGGATATGAATCAAAATCCGCAACATATTTATGCCGATGGCCCCGGCAAGAATATGAATTTACTTATGAACCTGCAGGCGGATATATCCGGTTTGGATGTGAAGCGTTATCAGTCGGATAACTCTGTTTCATTGGGCGCTGCGTATTGCGTGGCTCTGGCCAAGGGCATTGATTTGGCTGAGTATAATGAGGATGCGCGCTTCGTCAAGGAGGGCGGCTATGACACATTCAGACCGACAACGAATCCAGCTGAACGCGCTGAGCGTTTTCAAATGTGGGATCGTGCTGTCGAGCGTAGCTTCCATTGGGTGACAGTTGATCAAGATGACGCCTACAAATCAACATTTCGACCAACAATGGTATCAGTGGCACCAGAAGAGCAGCCAACAAGTTCGCAACTGCCAGTTACTACCAAGAAAGCCATAGACGGACCCTGTCCTTGTGGTTGTGATGAAATGGATGATGTAGACGAAGACACATAGCAAGGGCAATGCCTCTTTCATACTCTTTCATTGTTTGGGTTTCGGAACAAAATTTATTGTGTTTTTGGCTTTAAGTTTCATTCAAGTGTTTCGTACGATTCTTTTTAATTTTAATTTAAAAATTTTAAGCGTGAAAATATTTAAAAAAAAAAAAATCTGTAAATGATTTCAACATAGAAAGCTCATAAAAAAATAAGGTAATACCGGAATTATCTTCGTATTATATTTTTTCGAACAATTATTATAATTCCTCATATGGATAAAAATTGTTTTTTTTTAAATTTTTTTTTTGTTTTCCTTTATTCGGTGCAGGCTTATGATTAAAACTTGGCCTGTTGACAACAAAAATGCCTTCGTTGTGGCTAAAAATTGACAAATACTATAATATTAGTTTAAGATTGGAAATAGATATTTTAACTAAAGCTTACCGTTATATGCCAAATGTTCTATGGATTTGTTTTATTATATGAAAGTGGAACCAAAAGCTTTAAAGGCTTTACATAAGGATTTTTTCGATAGACTGTGAGTTTCTTTGAACATAACAAAATTAGGAGATGAAAAAAATATGCGAAGGTTGAGAAAAAACTAAAATTCAATACTAACAAAATTTACCTTCGTTATACCGAACTACTTATAAGTGAATTTTTTATTATGAAATCATTTGAGTTCAATCTTTTTTTTTTAGAAAGCAAGGTTCTTTATAAGTCTGATAAATGTATTTATAAAATATATCTAAAATATTTTACCGTTGAAAACAAAGTAAAAAAGATTAATTATTTTTATTATTTCGTCATAATGAGTTTTTGTGAAAGTTGCTGTTGTATCAGCCTTCGAACAGCAACTATATTAGTGGGGATATTTATTGTAGGAGTTGGGTTGCTTGCATTATTGATCCCAACTATTTGCGCAAATTATGGTAAATATAATAAGTATGTGTAAATATGTGTTTTGGCTCACAAGCGACAATTCACATGTTGCAGTTACTAACAGGAGCATCGCATTTTATATATATGGCTCGATTTTTGTGATGATTGGAATATTGCTTGTTATTGAAATTTTAATGGTATGCTAATTGTGATATATTGAAAAAAAAAATTATATTAATTTTATTTCATTTTATTTATCTAAGCGCAATAAATTTTTAGTTTTGATGTTACTGATTTTGGCTACGATTGTTTGCATAATATATGTGATATCGCTGGTAAATACCTTAACGACCCGTGGATTTCAAGATATTTTTTTCATATTTAGCTTCTTACAAATCGGTATGTTGACAAAGAGTTTACAACTTACTAATAATAACACAAACATATCAGTTCCAAAAAAAAAAAAAAAAAAAACGGCGCCTTATTAATGAAAAACTGCCTTCTTTTTTGATAAAGGAAGTTGCGTATATTGCGTTGCGGTTACAATTATATGTTGTTTGAATATAAGAAAAGGATGAAATAGATTGGTAGAGCGGTCTTTTAACGCTTATATGCATGAGCTAAATCAAAATTAACGTTTTCACTTTTACACGTTTGCACATTTTAAAATGTATCGTTTGCACATATAATTGTATATTGTATAAAAATTTCTAGTTAAGAACAATTGTAGTTTTTTCAAAATATTTGGTTATTGTATTAGTGCTTTCTAATAAATGTTAAAAGATAAACAAATCAATTATCCAAATTGATTTTGTCAAATGTTATCTGTGACTTTTGATGCATCATAAACTATTCTCTGAAATGCAGTATGATTTCAAACTTTGTCACAAGTTGGTTTTCCCTTTAATGTCTATAATAAATTGTGTGAAGTTCAAAGATGAAAAAAAGGGGCCAACATCATTGCCACAACAATATAAACATCATTTAATGCAAAAAAAAAGTTAAATTCTAAATTTAATACTTCCTATTTTTTCTTGGATCTCTCCGTTCTCCGTTACACAAGCTAACTGCAAAATAAAATAATAATTATAAGAATAAGATATTTGAGAATAGCTTGAGGCAAAAATAAAAATTACCTTAAATTTTTGGTTTTTCAATAAAAATCAAAATGTCGTAGAGAGTAATTTCTTATAAAAAGTATCTTAAAACCATAAATTTAGTTACTTGAATACACACTCAAACTATGTGAAGACTATGTGAAGTCTGCAACTTCCACAACTCCTTTTCTAAGTGTGCAATAGATATTGACACGAAGCTCTCGGATGTGGCTTGATCGCGATTTTATGGCATCCTTTGGTCATATAAGTTTAGCAAATGCATACAAATGCTCCTTGGCTTAAGTAATCTCCATAGTGCAGCTGCATGTGTATATGCTGTATACGAAATATATAAAAAGGAAACTATGCTTCGTTTGAAAATACACTCAAGGCGCATAAAAGTATGCAACATAAAAATTCAAGTGCAATTTGTGCAGAAACTCTGCAATTCCCGCAAACGAAATGACTTTGTGCTGCTGGTTTCATTTTGTTATTTTGTGGCCATGACGACGACGCAGTGGCATTATTATATGTAATGGCAGAGTCTAGGCAACGTTGCTTTAGAGGGTGTGGCGCAGATCTCTCCTTCTTTCCAGCACACACTGACTTTCACTGTTGTAAGTCAGTCGTGTACTGACCATATCGGGAATTTATTTGCTTTATGTCAAACAAACAGCTGCAATGTGCTCTAAGCTGTCTCTCCTGTACATGGTACCATTGACTATAAGTATTGGATATTTCGTGTCTTGTTTTTATCTTTAATGCCTTTAAAGTGTACTGAGTCATATGTTCGATTTAATTGCCTCGCTGGCCATTTCAGTAATGTCAAAGTAATTGTCTAACGCTTCACGTAACCCCATCGACCTGTACAAGCGGCTTAAGGCGAAACATAAATCTAAACTGCGATTATTGTGAATTAACTTTTGAAAAATGTGCAGCAGCAGCTGCGGCTCTTGGAACGCAACCCATCTGCGTGCGGCATATCGCATCAATATGTTGCCATGGCAGGATTTTACCTGCTCAGGTAAAATAAAATTGCTGTGCATCGGTGTGCCAGTATCTATAATTGCAATTGTTGTTTGTTCGTTTGTCTGGGTGGTTCGCCTGCCTCGTTTTCCTACTCATTTGTTGGCTTTTTCTTGCTCTCTCTGCTTCGTTACGTTCTATTTTTGCCATTAATTGCCGTCAAAACTTTCATACGGTGTCTCAGTGGCATTTCGTAGATACGTTGGCATAACAGTTGTGGGGTTTCGTTATTTTTCTATCTTGGCTGCTGCTTCTTCTTCTTCTTCTTCGTTGAGAACTTGCATTATGGTAAATGTTAATGATTATAAATTGCATTGCTTTGCAGTAAAATGTGCGCCAGGTGTCTGTATGTGAGTGCAAGTGAGCATGAAGTATCTGTATATCAATGTCGCTGCTCATTGCTCAGTGCAAGTCATAATTTATGTTACTTTCGCTACTCAGCCTAACTGCTTTTTAATTACGTTCGTGTGCGAACCTTGTCCCACTCATACGACTTTTATGTGTTCCTTACACAGATGCATACAGTTACAAATCTGCCTATACTGTGTATAGTAGGGGTGAGTTATAAGCAGTTTTTGGTTTAAAAAGCATTTGCAACATGATGCAAAACTGTGTTGAATCTGTTCGTGTATGACTAAAAATGTTCTACGTCTATAAAAATAGCCAGCATAAGCAGTTACTTGCGATTAATATGCTAACATTTTGGCTGTCCCTATTTTGTTTAGCGTTATGTAGGAAAAAATTAGTTCTTTAGAATAAGAAGGAATACCTATTAAATTTCAACGATTTTAGCGAGTTAAATTTAACTGTGTGTGTCATATATATTTAAATTTGTTTTTTTTTTTTATTTTATTGTGTATATTGTATGTAATTTATATTTCATTTCAGAGTCTTTTATTTAAATTAGGATACGTTTTATTTTTTATATTGATACTATGATCCTTTGAAAACACAAAGCTAAGTGATAATTAAAAGAAAGAAAAAAATTACTTATGATCTGAATAAATAATTTATATCTGTGACAACATATAACAACCGTCGACTTAAAGCGAAATCGACTCCGTTTTCAAAAATTCCGATCATTAACAAATTTATGATACTTGTCCTTATAACATGAAAACTGGTAAATCCTTAACTACACCTAAAGATATTATCTCTTACAAAAATGATGTATGATTTTTAGAAAATACTAACCGTCAAACGGTTTGTGTGAAAATTGGTTTAATGAGTAGATCCCCAAATGTCCACGGAACAGCTGATCGGAATTATTTCAAAATAGCACCAAATTCTGAAGGATTTATTCGGAACCATATAGGCGGTGAAGTAGCCCATATGAGATTCACGAACAGATAGTATTTGAAGACATAATAATATACTTGCCTAACTGATGAAATCTGTAAACAGGTTTTGAAGCCCTTTTACGGGCAAATGAAAAGTGAAAGTGGGATGAGGTTAAGTTTGAATCTATCAAGCTCTGCATCGATTTAAACAGTTTCAGTTGTTTGCTGCTCATGATTCATCTGCATGCGTCTCATGCTGCGCTTTGCTTTGCCGCAACTTTTATTTCGCGACATCTTTGTGTAACTTTATGCGTATTAGTAACTTTAAATGGGTCGCATCGCTCATACGCGGTGTTGGCATATTTCGTTGACACTTTTTATGTGCAACTTTTTTGTACGTGTTAAAAAAGTTTCGTTTCTTTATTTTACAGTTCTTTGCGCTCTGCGCGTGTGCTTCTTGCTTTTTTAATAGCCTCAAGTTGTGCTGGCATTATTCTTGCTGTTGCTGTTGTTGTTTTTGCTATTGTTGTTAATGTTGTCAACACGTAAAATGTTGCGGCATCTTGGCAGCATTTTTTACAGCGACATTTCATGTTGTTGCCTTGCCTTGCCTTGAGTTGTCTTGCGTTGTTGCTTGCAAGGTAAAAAACTTTGACGTAAAACTTTTACCACTACCTTTTTTTATTTGTTGTATATTTTTTTGTTTTTTTTTTGTTTTGTTATTTTGGTTGCCTTTTGTTGTCCTTTACGTCGCTACTGCTGCTGCTGTACACTACTTGTTTCTGTTGTTGTTGTAACATTTTTTGAAATATGATGCAATTTTTATGCGTACAACTTGCAGGTGAAGTAAAAAATCTTCTGTTATGCCCAAATGGCAAAGAAATGAAAACTCTCGCACGAGTGTCTGTGCACGCTGATGACGCACGTGCTTCTACCATGCTGTCAGTGTGCGTCAGTGTGTGTCAGTGTGTGTGTTTGCTATGGTGCACAAATTTTATTATTTTTAGTTAAAAGTTTTATTTTCAACATATTTCATATGCGGCGCATTTTTAATATGCGTTTTCTTTTTACAACTCAACTCAACTTTTCGCGCAGACAGACTGTTATCGTTTATATATAGCAATGCATATATATGTACATCTATCTCGCTCTATTTTACTTACCGCAATGCTATCCCTGTTTAACGCACTGACTTCTGCGCATGCCGCGCGCATTCATTATTGCGTAATATTTTAACATTATTTTATTATAAATCAACAAAATGCACTCAGCAACTTTTTATCCTTTTTTTTTTGCCTGCTGTTTTTTTGTTTTTTTATTGTTATTTTCTTTTTTTTGTGTGTTGGCAACTTTTGTTGCTGACAGCAGCAGAAGCAGCAGCAACAGCAACGGAATTTTAATGGCTTACAAAAAGAAAACTCAACTAGTGAACACAACTCAGTGAACGGGTGGGCGGCATTCTGGCGGTTGGGTGGGTAGGCACGGCGCACGACGCACGGCGGTGACGCGGTGGTATCTGGGTTCAGCATGCCGAGATACTGAGTTGCTTTCATAATTTATTTTACACGAATTAATGTGCATAAAATTTGCACTTGAGCGCATTTCAAACGTTTGCTGACGGAGTTGCGCTTCTTTTACGCTGCTGCTGCCGCTACTGCCCTCGGTGTGGCTGCTGCTGCTGCTGCTGTTACCTTTTAGCAATGCTGACAGAAAATATGAATTAGTGTGCGCGTTGAAAAAAGGGAAGATCGCGACAAGAAGCGACGAAGAAAAATTATAAATACATTAACACGAGTAGCAAAGCAAGCAAATCATAAGAAGCGCAAACAGGTTACTCAATTACACTCACCTACAGCGAATAGTTTTCCTTTAAGCACAATTCAACGCGAATGTCGCAAATGCAACATTGTCACCAATAAATGCCACAAATTTCATTTATTTCGACTGTCACTTTTCCTTGGATTTGTTGTTGGTGTTGTTGTTGTTGTTGTTGCACTTTTAGTGTGCTGCTGTCTTCGCAAGCTGCAAGTGCATGCCAGGCATGAAAATGCCTTTTGACAAGGACGACGATGTTGCGAAAAGTAAAAAGTTTTGTTTAAGCACAAAAAAGAAAATCACGAAAACCATAAAATGAAGTGGCAATGTTTGGCGTCAGCTCATTTTTCAAATTGTTTCAAATTAAGTGTTAAAAGAGCCATTTGAAGGGAAAGATTTATTCTAGTTTGGCAAGCCGAACTTTGTGGTTTGGTATTATGAAAAAGTTCAAATCTGGCTTAGACTTAAAGCTAGTTTGACTGCTGTGAAGGATGCAGAGATTTACATTTAATTTTGCTGGCTCTTCTAACTATGTTTGTGTGTAGCCTTTTAATTCTACTGATCAATAGGATTTTATTCTAATGTATAAACTTACAGATAATCTGAAATATGTCTATAATGAAGAGAAAGAGAGAGGGAATGCAAAAATGGCATAAAGGATCGGTATTACAATTCGTCTCACTTCAGCTACTGCAATTTATAAACTTCTCGTAGACTGAAATTATTTAAAGCGTAGTTACAGCTGAGTTTAAAGCTAAGGATATGAACAAATAAGTTAAGAAAAAGTTGATAATATAAGCTTTGAATGTCTTAATTATGGAAACATTAGGGCAAGTGTATGGTGTAAGTAAAAAAAAGTTTCAAATGTTCATAAATTTGCTCTGGTTAATTAAACGACAAAACTACCAGACAATCAGTCATATAAGCGCATTAGGCATCTAAATATTTGCTTTATCTTTAGAAGCAGTTCAAATGTGTATCAGAGAAGCCATTCCTTAAAATCTTTTGGCAAATCTACCCAACCCCTTTGATATGCATGTGCATCCTTTAACTTGCTTTTGTGCACATGAATACGCTTTAGCCAAACATAGCATAGTCGAAATCAGTTGTTTGCATTTGCAATTAAAGCCTTCAACAGGACGACTTCGACAGCAGTGCCAGGCCATTAACTATTGTAACGTCCGTGCGTGGCAGCAACGGTTGCCCCTAATGCCAATCAATCATTTAAAGACTTCTAACGTGCAGAAGCCCGTTCCGCTTTGTTTTATGCACCACGGAGCATACGAGTGTGATTATCCTTCTGCTGCCTCTGCCAGCAGCAACTCTTGCCTTGCCACTTGACACATGTGTAATTTATGTACTACATTTTGCACTTATGACTTCACGTTTGCTTTAACTTTGCCGCGCATCGTCTTTCTTTTGCTGCTGCTGCTCCTGCTGCTGCCATTTTATGTGTTACACCTTTGCTTTGCTTTTGCGTAGCTGCGCGCTGCCAAAATGCTGCACGGAATAACTCACACGGAAAAATTATGTTGCACGTGATATGCTTCAGCAATGCGCAAATGTATGAAAAAAGTAGCAGCAGCATATCACAAAAAACACAAGAAGTAAAATAAAAATAAAAAATAAAATGAAACGAAAACAAAAAGTAGAAAGTAAGACAAAAAGGTGTAAATGTTGGCTTCGGTTTGCCCGACATTTTGCTGCCTTACAAAATGCAGGAAAAAATTTAATAATAAAATAAAAACATGCAGCAGATACAATGCTAAGCAAACAAAGGTCTCCTGGCTTATGTGCTGGATCGGCCCAAACAAGCTGATCATGATTGAGTATCTCTAAGGCAGCGCTGACCTCTTGCCTAAGTCTCTGCTGCCGCATGCTGCACGGTATAAGAATCGTAAATACTTGCAAAAGCAATGTGCAGCATTAACCACATTTGCCTTTCGGCTGCGTAGCCGTGTCATCAGCAGCAGCAGCAGCAGCAGCAGCATTAAACGCAAATGTGTTTGTGTAAGGACATGGGCGTGAGTCTGCTAACGATGGCTTACGACGACGACTACGAAAAAGACAAGGATGAGAGTGCGGATGAGGATGAGGCGGCGCATCGGCTGAGTTTGTAGCGTTTGCACAAATATAAATTGAAATCATCAACTGCTTTTGTGCTTTTATCATCATTTACGTGACTGCCTGTGTGCCTGTTTGTGCCTTTTTGTCCGCCTGAGCACCCGCCGCCCCAGCCGCCTGCCTGTCTGTGTGCCTGTCTGCTCGCATGGCCATGCGCGTATCGCTTCAGTTCAACTCACTCAGTCGCTCGTTCGCTTCGCTTCGCTTGCGCTGCGTTGAGCAGCATTATTACCGTTACAAAGCATTTGCGCGCGTTAAGCGTTGCGCGCGTTGTCGTTTTTGCCGCCGCGTAATCGTTTTCACGCGCTGATTTTTATGATGCCTTACATTTATTCACAAACATACATATTTCTGTGTATATGTATGTATGTATGTATGTATGTATGAATGTTTGTTAGGTAGCTAGCTAAGTACACATAACCACGCCCATATGTGCGGCACTGCCTGCGCAAATTAAGTAATTCCATGCGCAAAGTTGTTGCACAGGTTAACTTCAGCTGAAATCATGCCAGGCATGAAGTAACTTTATTAAGATAAATTATGTTATATGGCAAAGTCACACGTGAACAAAAAAAAACGCAAAGGATGCGCTGCCACTTAGCGCCAGGATATTAAGTCTTAAAAAAAATGTAGAGCACAGCACAGCAATCCTAATCAAAATGCATACGTTGCTTTGGCTTATGCCTTTGGCTATCAAATACTTGCCGCCAAGTGAAGTCTGCGTTTGCCTTATTGAAGCACTCAAGGCCCGACACTGGTAACTTGTGCCTGTCGCCGCTTGGGCTACGTGCGGCTAATTAGCGCATTTATTTACTTATTAGCGTTGGAACATTCTCGCGGATATGCCAACTTGTCAACTCGCCAGCTGCGCTGCTGCCATTTGCTAGGCTAAGCCCCCAAGTCCATGGCGGAGCAGTTCTGCGTGCAGCATTTGCATACAAATGTCAGTTGTAAGTTTTGTTTGCACATTGCTGCGCTTTGGTCAAAAGCGACAACAACAACAATGGCAACAACAACTGCCGCGGTTAATTTTAAACTTTCTGCATGTTGTTGTGGTTTCATTATCTTTGCGTTTTTTGTATGTCAGTACGCCCGCCTGCTTTGTAGTTGATGCTTGGTATTGTTGTTGTTGTTGTTGTTGTTGTTGGTTGCTATGCCGCCTGCACTTGTCACATTTGCCAATATTGACTGCACGAGTCACGGCACGACACGGTACGGTACAGCACCGCACGGCTCGGCACATGTACGCCAAGCTGTCTCTTGCGTTATTCTCTTAACTTTTTTGTTGCTTGTTGTTTTTGTTGTTGCTATTCTGTTTTCGCTTTCTTTTTGTTATTATGCAAAGTTTCTTTTGTGCGACTGTTGGCTTTTGTTGTTGCTGTTGTTGTGCTGTGCAATACATTTGTATTTGCCGCTTGTGCTCTGTTTGTTAAACATCAACAGCGTGACCCATAACCCATTCGCAGAAGCGTGGGATGCCTGTCTCTCTGTCTGTCTGTCTGTCTGTCTATATGTCTGTTCTGGCCAGCCTAACTTTGTGTCCTTACCACTCATTAGTGACAATTTTCTTGTAGTTGACATTTTTGCGTTTAAATCTTTGTTGCAGTTGTATAATCGCCAACATTTTTTTGTTTTTGTTCTTGTTTACTTTATTGCTGTTGTTGCTGTGGTTATTGTTGTTGTTGTTGTTGATAGTGGTGCCGCTGTGAGTTTTCCTTAGTTTCTTTTTTATTGTGTGTTTGGGTTATATCAGCAAACAGTGTCCGGGGTAACAACTAAAGTGGTTTTGTTTCGCCCCCATTGTGGCATATTTTGCCAAGGATACGGCAAAGTTTTCAGCATGTCCATGTTACTTGAAGTTTGAGTTTCCGCTTTGCACGATTTAACAACAAACTTGATTTCCTGTTAATGACCACTTATGCCACAAGTACCGACTACTGTACACTGCACAGCTTCTGAGTACTGATGGTCCTTTGTACTCAAACTACGCCTGGGACTGCGATTGCGTCGTCGACTGGTGGCGCATAATAAAGCCGCTTTATGATTTGATTGTGTGAAAAGTCGCTTATGGGCTGATAAATCAGTATTATATAGATTTATGTTCCTAATTACACACATTTCCTGTACTGATTAGGTTGTGCTAATAGACATTTTGCTGTTTAGCTGGGCGCAGGCAAGGCAATGTATGCATCAAGGCTTAAGTAGATGACATATCGTTTGGGCTTACATGCCAAACAATTTAAAAAAGGATAATTAGCGATAGCTGAATATTAGTATTACATTAAAGAATGCTTTGCTTAACCATATATATCTTTTTTTATTTTTTGGGGAATTCCCCAGCAACTCAACATATGTAGCGCATTGTCATCTGATTAATGTTTTGCAGAAAGGCAAGCATGTCTGAGGGCCTATGAGTTGAAGTGGTCATGAGATTAAAAATGCTTTCTTGCCTTGGTTCTACATTAGCATACAGCAGAACAGTACTAATTTGTGGGTCCAATAATGTGAAGCTGTCAAGTTGACGATAGTTTTATTGCAAGTATGGCAACACTCTACATCAAATGAGTGGACAGTTGTGCACATTTTATTCTAGATGAACGCTTTTTTTTTGTCTACTATTGCACACAGGTAACAAAGTTTTGACATATAAGCACACTTAAGTTTTTTTTTATTTGTTTTAATGAATTCTGCAGCTGAGGTCACTTATTGCTCCATAACTATTGCCAGCAGTGAACAAATGCGCAGGTCAAAGGAAATGGTTAGTGCTAAATGAATTTTGTTATAAACTGCTGCTTTACAAGACAGGATTGCTTTCAGGACTCGGAGGAGTTTGCTACCTTCAGGGTGGTCGTGCTGTACTCTGCGCTTGTGATAATTGTGCCGATTGTTTTCTTTTTTGCGGCCAAGTTTTACATGCTCGAGACAATCGTCGGCGGCCTCTCAGCCGTGAATGTTGACATTTGTTCTGTGATCGCCGTTGTGACCATTTTGCATGTGGGTCTTGGCATATTTATCTATCGTGCGTTCTTCACCGAGGATGAACATCAGCTGAAGCAGGATTAAATAAAATTCGACGTGACAATGGGATATGCATACATATACAACTATTTGACAAAGGTGTGGAGTGTTTGCCTGGCTGTGCTAGGTTAGCACATTTTTTTTTTTGCATAACTTCATCAAGAAGACACCTGCGCAGAGCTTTGTGCGCTTGGAGTACACGTTCTGTTCGCGCGCTTATCTCATATCTGCGTAATTTTATTTCTATGTATGTATGCATGTATGTCCGTCAGCAGTCTACAGTCAACCATCAGCAACTAGCAGCAGCAGTCAGTCGTAAAGTGTCTGCGAACTCAATAAACACACGTACGTGGAATAGTCTCACGTGCGCACACTTTACGAACTCGTTCAAATCCACTTTATTGCAAGCGACGCGGTTGGGTGCCCGGGGGGGGCGGGCGGTTGGTAATTCGCGGCAACGGCGACGGCGCAGCAGCTCAGCCACGAGTAGCCGGCATTTGGGCTGCATTAAGTTGTCACTTGATTTATCGCCGCTTGGCGCTGATGTCGGCGTGATATCAACGTGGCTTGTGTCAACAATGTCTTATTGGTGGGTGGCAGGTTAGCTTATTTGGTTTTTCGCATAGCACTTCAAGAACAAAACAAAAAGTAGCCCAGTGCTCATATGCGCCTTTGCCTGGTCTGCGTGTGTTTGCTATTGACTTTCGATTAGTGACACCAGCAGTCGGCTGCAGCACATCCTCAAAGAAATGAACATTTCTGGTGGCAAATGTTGCGCGAAGCCACTAAAACGCTTTGCTTCGTTGCGTACAGTGTACAATTGCTGTGGGAGTTGGAGGGGGGTGAATGAAATTTTCCATTACATGCAAAACAATTAAAGATTTCCACGT
Source organism: Stegana nigrithorax (assembly GCA_037044495.1). Lineage (NCBI taxonomy): Eukaryota > Metazoa > Arthropoda > Insecta > Diptera > Drosophilidae > Stegana > Stegana nigrithorax. The sequence goes on along the minus strand of JBAMBQ010004241.1, from coordinate 1,429,138 downwards.
TGGCGCTCGTAAAAAATCATGAGCGTGCATGCGGCGTATCAATGTTTTAAATCTAAAACAAATGACCCACAACACAGCAACAGCGAGTGACGAGCAGAGCGTAAGAAGAGTGGAGCGCAGAGCAGAGTAGCGCAAAGTCAACAGGGTCATACAATGAAAAAAACAAAAAAAAAAATTATCCGCCAAGTGATGGCGCTGTGGCGTGCAAAGGCGGAAAATGTCCTGCCATGAAATAAACACACAATATTTGCCACTTAGCTGTAAATGAATGACGCTATTAATAATGCCATTCCCGTTACTTTTCTTTCATCTGCTGCCGCTTGCAGCCCCGGCCCCCTCTTAATGCTTCACTGTTTTGCCACAGCGCAAGATAATAACAAAATATGACTTCTGTTGCTGCTGCTGCTGCTTCTGTGTGTTTAGGTTGCGTTTTTTATGCTTTTTAGCGGCAACAGCAGCAGCACAAAACATCAAGAAAGCATAACAAAAAAACAAAAAACAAAAAAAAAGAGAATGTTTTCAGCCGGAACACGCATAAACATGGCTTGGCTTGTCGTACAGCATGTGAAACAGACCAAACAGCAAATATTGTATATAGGCTACATAAATAGTCCAGACGCACAAATGTGCGAGTATATACATAAATACGCATATAAATATAAGTAAGTGTGTATGTATGTGTGTGTGTGTGCTTGTACATTTATGTACATTTCCTTAGTTACGCTTATAAATAAAGTTGTAATAAGCTTATTGACTGCGTTGCTTTGCTTAAGATGTTCGGCCGCTTAGGGGTCGTACCGCCGCCTTTGGCCATTTTTGCCATTTGCTTGTTGGTGGCCTTGCTCTGCTAATGGCATATACGCACTGCTTTGCCTTCTGCACATTTATGTGTAGCGTGTGTGTGTGTGTGTTTGTTCGTGTGTGTTTTAGGTGCTTGTAAATCTTACTTAAAGCTATTTTCTAATTATTTGCCAATTAGTGTTTGTTAATTGTCATTAGGGCGCGTGGTTGACTTCTATTGTGCCTGCCTGCCTGGCTCTGTGCTATGCGCTATGTGCTCTGTGCCCTGTGCTTGGTCATTAGCATACACATTGCGGTTTGCTTTTAGCTAAGGCTTTAAGTAAAGGATGTAATTCAGTAAGCTAAGTTTGTCGCTTTTAAGCATTTCACTTGGTTCTTTTGCTTAGCACTGGCCAAGGTGTTACATAAAACAGGATGTTATATAAGAATATAAAGCAGCAAAATGTTTTTGGAAAATGTCGCAGAAAATGTTAGCTAAAACATTAAGCAATTCCTGACGTCATTAGTTAGCATGCTTAAATATATCACAAGTCGTAGTCGAGTAATTTTAATTTGCCATATATTTTATATATAATAATAAAGATGATGAGAATGTAACCCAAGCAGTTTCTTATGCATTAAATCCTCTTAAAGCTTATGTCATTTGGTTGCTAAGATGTTGCACATGCATATACTTTTAATTTGATGTTGACGCATCTCTTGCAAAAGACTGCGAACCTCAAAGACTGCCGTCACAAAGTTAAAAGATGCTTCGTTGGAAACATGATGCTAAGGATGTCAGCGCGTGGGTGTTTAGTCCTTTACCTATACTCATATTAAATGTCGCTGGTGCGTTGCTTGTAATCAATCAAGCAAACGAGCGTAGGCAAACATAAAAAGCGTTTCGCGACAGCCTTAAGCATACCTTGCTGCCAACCCCGTTTTTTTCAATTTTGTGTTTTTTTTTTCCATTTCTGTTTTGCTGTTTTTCATTTACATGCAATTATAACATGCGCTGCAGGCTGCAGTGTGCACATCAAAAAAGATGACGAGGAAACGCTACAACGCATATACAATTTACAATATAAATAAAATGTTGAAATTTATTTTAATAACCATTGATAAATATTCGCTTTTTGCAGAAGCAAAAGAAAAAGTAAAAAAGCCTTTTTATTTACTTACATACGAGTATACATATATATACATGCACATGTACATATGCCATGTAAACTAATAAAATAAAATGTAGTCATATACAAGCATACATATGTATGCATATGCATATGTATATAGTGCCAAAAAAATGCAACGCAAAAATCGGCAACTTTAAATGCATTTTCATTTATACGTTAACATTTATGCAAAAAATGCCAGTTTTACTTACATAAAGTGCATCGAGTAAAAAAAAAGACAAACATATGTTTGTGCGTATCTTTTGAATTGAAGGCAAATAAATTGTTGCAGTGTGTCTTCGTTTTGGGCGCGAACACTCGCACAAATTGGAAATTGCAAGCGATAACAGCAGCAGCAGCTGCCGGAGCAGCTGGAGCAGCTGGCAATGCCACTTTCTTTGTGCGCCTGCCGGGCCTCCTGCATGTGCCAACAAATTTAAGGCACGCATGTGCATGTATGCATGCTTGTCTGTCTTTCCGTCTGTAAGTCCGTCCGTCTGTCTGTCCTCTGCTCCAGTTGCATTTGCGCTTGCCGAACTTTATGCAAACTTTACTTGAAACTATTTTCTTATCTCAACGATAATGGAGTAGACACTGCACAGCAAAAGCAACGCATGAAAATATGCATAGTGTCTACTAGAAAAAAAAAATAAAAAAAATATATATAAATAAAAACAAAAAAATCCAATTTAAGCACTTTTAAAGTTTGGCCAATGCTTGCAACTATTGCAAAAAATTTGTGTGCATGGCAAACATTGTACTAATTCATAAAATGTGGCTCTTCTGGCTGCTCCAATGCGAAAGAGATGTCCTAGCAACAATCAATGTCTGCAAGGAGTAGCTAATATGATTTACTAACTGAATGCTTGCTGACTCTAGGTTCATCATTTTTCTACTTCATTTGCTGCAGTTTTTCATCGTCTTTCATTTTGGTTTTATTGTTTGCATTGCTGGCCAACGGCAGCATTTGTTATGAACAAAAAACACTTGAGCGACAGGCAATAGAACGTGGCACATGGCATAAGATAAAGACAGACACAGCGAGACAGAGAGAGAGATGAAGAAAGGGAGAGTGGAAGAGTGTAAGGCAGAGTGAGTGCACGACATAGCTTGACAGTTTGTGGCCTTTGGCATGCTGCCAATGCCAACTTCAAAGTAACTCAAGCCTGTCTAAGCCAGGCGCTTCATAGTCTAAATTATGCAGCAACTAATATGCTGCCTTGCGTTTACTTTCCATCCTTGCTGTCTGCGCACCCTCTTGCCTGCCTACGCCTGCCTGCGCCTGCTTGGATTGTCTCAGACTGTCTAGACACTAAACTGCAGTCGTGCAGCTAAGCATTAAATAAAAATTATGGTACAAAGTCACTTCACTGAGTGCGAAATTTGTGTTACTAACAACTTTTTCAATAAATTAAAAAAAAAAGTACAACAAAAACGAAATTTTTCAGTTTTGCCTTATCAGCACCTCATCAGCATCCATCTTTAAAAAAAAAAGAAGTTTTTTTTTTGTTTTTTTTTTTGGGAAAATCTGCTCCATACAGACATGTTTTCACAGGTGAGAAAATGTTTTCGACATACATACACGTACATTCACGCTTACGCATGAAAAGTCAAATTTTCGTAGCTGTCATTTCTGAAAATTTATGAGCATGTTAACGAGACAAATATGAGTGCCGAAAGCAGTCAGAGTTCAAAAAATTGTAAATTTATTTGTCTCTCAACGTTAAGTGAGGACAAAGTTTTTGCCGCTTTGTTTTGTGGAAGTTCCTATGCGCACACACAGCACACAGCACACAGCACACATTTGTGTTGAATGGTGCAATAACTTTAAGCTGAAGTTTGTCATACGCTGAAGCGAATCTTTCATACCACAACAACAACTTTATTTAGTATACTCTATATACCTATGCTAGTATGATCAGCTAAAGCGAATCTGGTACTTATGATTTTCTATAATTGACTTCGGCTAGAAGCTGCACTTTCTCTGACAACCTTTCGTGCATATCCTTCGTGCAGATACAGTACTTTTTGACACTTTACAGATTTGCAGAATTTTTTATAGGTATATGTGTACATAGGGTATAAGGGATTCGGTAAAATTGACTTTTTTGTTTTCTCGTCAAAATACTGAAAACGTTTTGAGATGCACGCTAACGACTCCTTCTGTGTGATTTTTCACTTATTCGAAGTTTTAAATGGCTTTCAATCATTTTAAAGACTTCTTTATCAAACTGAAACTTAGCACACATGCAAAATAACATTTTTTTTGTTCTTTTAAATAACAGTTTTGAATATTAACCATTTTCAACAGAGGCAATTGTTAGTAAAGAATTTCAGTTGAAAATGGCTTTGGCGTTTGAATACCTTAGTTTCATATTTAATTAAAGTTCTTGGCTATCCCAATGAGATTTCACAGCTGCTTTAATTAAATCTTCGTCTTACATTCCTTTTAGAATCATTGTAATATTTTTGGTGTTTCACCCCCGATTTCATGAACCGAGTTATCTGTGCCTCGATTGTCTACAATTTCCGTCCGCCTTGGAACACTATATAAGAACATATTATAAGATTTGATTTATGGCGATTGACTTTATTGGCAAAGACTTTTAATTAGTTTTTGCATAGTTTCACAGCGAGTGGCTTATGTCGCCTAGGTAAACGTCAGGCAGACTGAGTACCCGACTCTTCCATTAATATGTCAAAGCAATAAGGTGCCAGATGTAAAAAGGATTGCATATAAGTTATGCCATTTAAATAAAATAAAATGTTCAATTTCATACTTCATTGTGTGCCTCAGTTAAAGAAATCAATTTTATCATATTTTGAAAGATGTTTAATAAAGATGTTTTAATAAAATCTACATAATAAGAATAACAAGAAACATTCCATTGAACTCAAATCAAAAGCATTTCGCTTTGAAGTTCCGCTCAATTGATTTCATTGCAACTTCGAAGAGGTAGCACTCAAATATTATATCTGCTACTAAAACTTATGACTTACGCCAAACGTGTAACTTCTTACAAACAAAGTGACACACAAAGTAACGTCATAGCAACAAGAAAAAAAAAGAAGAAATCCCTATTCGCCCTGCAGCAGGAATACGTTGCATTGCGTTTGGTTGCCTGTCGTGGCGTTGTTGTTGCTGTTGTTTGCCACACAAAACACTTCGTAAAGAATGTCAAGCATTGTGTTGAGCACAAGCGTCTGTGATAAATTCAACGAATTTAAGCTTAGGCGCCAACATGTGCACCAAGTACACCATGTACGGCATGGATCCCTTAGTGTGTGGATAGTTGCGGAGTATGCACACCTCAGCAGGCATTTGCCGTTGGCTGACAAGGTTTTTACTTGGCTCAGAAGCAATCCCTTGACGGCGGCGCCAACCGCTATCCTCGTATGCTTTGAGTTCGCCTCAAAGTGTTTGGCTTGAAATTACAACGCACTCAAATGCATAAAAGTTGCTTTTTAGGTGGCATAATCTGCACAAAGTGCTGTTGAATACAGCAAAGCATGCCCAAGTGGTGCTCGAGTGCATGATGCTGGAAACACTTGAGGCGAGTGACGGGCGAGCGACGAGCAAGTTGGCAAGCACTGCTGCCGGCTGAGCGCGCCAGCAACAGCAGCAGCAGCAGCAGCTGCAGCGTGCAGCAGAAAGCAAAAGACGTATGAATACGTAGCCAAGGAGGAAACTGCAACCTGCATGGCAAGTCGAGTGTTGCCGCTTCCTAACGAGTTGCGCTCTGTTTTGAAGTTTAATTTCGCCTTTACCTAAATAGTGTATATTAACTTTTGAACTCCAAGCCTAAGATTGAAGATCTGCATTTTTGTTATTTTTCCAGTTTGCATCTTGGTTTTTATACGTTATGTGGTTTTTTAATTTTTTTTATTTTTTTCATTTATTTTTGCTTTGGTCTTGAGCATAAAACTTTGAGGTTTCTTTTTTTTTTTTTGTTTATAGTACGGTATGTAAAAATATTAGTCTTATCGATTGACTTTTGCCTTGAGCGTTTGGCAAGTGGAAGTTTCATAAAATCAAAAAATATATTTTCTCCTTGGTTTTTCACAGTGTTTTTTTTTTTGATTTTTTTTTTTTGCTTTAATGGTTTCCTTTTTGTGTGCATATGCCTTGCAAGTTTTTGCTCTATCTGTTTTGCTTTCTGGCCTGATTTCTTGCGCATTTTGCTGTTCTGCTGCGTTTCCTTCGGAGCAGCTAACAACTGCAAACAAGTTTAAAGTATCTTAAAAACATTTTATCAAAGAAAGAAAACAGAAATTAATTTCAACATGATTACAACAGAAAAAAAAAGAACAAAAATAGAAGGAAATGCAAGTTTTGGCTCAGCCGAAGTTGTTTTTACACTATAGTACACACATTGAAAAGAAGCTCCAAATGGCAAAGTTTTACACAAAACTAATAGGTTTTTTAATTATTGCACTGTGTATTTTGGCTTTTCTGTTTATATGAGCATGAATGAGCCACCGAAAAGTATTTGATTGACCTAACATTTGAAGACTTCTCCAGTCTGTAAGTATTCAGTTACAAAATTAAGTTTCAATGTTTTATACACAATGCATTATAGATGCCTTTTAACTTTGTAGACATGCAATTCGTTTGGGTTTGCGCCTCGTTGCGTCTTGTTTGAATTGGGCAAATCTTGTCTAAATAAGGAAGAATTTGTTCAATTCAAGAATACTTACGATATTGTTGATCCTTGAGAAAAAATCAGTAACTTTACTATAATCCTCGGCTCGCCCACGACCATTTGTATGACCTCAAATATTGCTGAAATGAAAATCCTTCTACACACTGTGTCTTGCTCCCTGACCGCCAAGACAGACGTATACGGTTATGATTTTTTTAAGCTTTGTCAGTTGGGTTTTTAGTTGCTTATGTAAATCCTTAAAAGCATAACAAAGCACACAATGCAGTCACAATGCCATAAATGCAGGGTATCTGCAGCAAGCCGAGAAAAAGAGAAGCGACAGCCAACTGAGATGTGCTCCCTTTGAAGTCTGTCAAATAGAAAAGCATACCTCAGACCGAGTCTAGCCTGAATACAATACTCACGTAAGACAGTAAAAACTTAGCTTTAGACTCGGCTACAACAGATGCAATTGCTGCAAAAACGCAAGACTGCCGCAGGTCGACAGTTAACATAAAAAAAGAAAAGAAGAAGAAGAAGAAAAAAAAACAAAAATAAAACTACATGAGCAAGGGAAATACGAGTAATGTAAAAAATGTACAGTTTTCTTTTGATACCATTTATATATATTTTATTTTTGTTTCTTGTTTTTGCTTTGTTTTACTCTATGGCAATGTTGTTAAAAAATCAAAACATGTCAAAAATGCAAAGGAAATGGAATATTTCACAGCACAGAAGGAAGTTATTTGATTTTATATTGCGAGTTTCTTTATTTGCTCGTTTGCGAAAAATGCAGAAGAATTGTAAGAAAGTAACGAGAGAAGCAGACAAAAACAAAAAAAAAAATAAAAAATATCACTATAGATTAAATGCTTTTGGGGCATTTTAATTAAGATTTCGCTTACACTGGCTGACTCGCTTTTGCTTTTTAACATGTACAGTTTCGGCTTTTGGCGATTACAACAATAAATGCAAAGGACACGCTTTGTTGTAGCGATATTCGAAAATAGTTGAAAACTAGAGATAAGCACGCGTTGTTTTACACATGCATCACAAAACACGTAACAGGTGCAAAAGCAACAAAACACCAAAAAAAAAGGTTGGATTATTTCCCATTTTTTGTTGAAACCCATTAAAGTGCAACATTTTCGCGAAAGTACATTTAAAAAGTACGACAACAATGTTTGGTTGCCTGGCACAGTGTATGATTCAGCAGCGAATAAAAATGAAATAAACAAACAAAATCACACTACACTATATCGAAGCAAAGCAAAACGGAGCAAAAGCAAACCAAAGCAAAGCAGTGCAATCTCATTACAAAGAAAACAAAAGCGATGTGTGGCAGCAGAGTGTAAGCCAAGTTAATGCACGGCATGTGCGATGAACAAACCAGCGAACCCATGTCGACTACGAAGAGCAAAGTGCGCACGAACGCGCGCGCGCTCACAACGTTCTGCTGGCTGGAGCAGATGACGGCGTTGGCGGTTGCAGTATATTACACATACGCCATGTGTAATACGCCAACAGCGCAACATGTAACAAACGCAGCATGGCATGTGGGTGTGTGTCGTTGAGTGTGTGAGTGCAGCTGGTAAATGCACTTCGTGCTCATGTGCATTTGCTGTTTTTGCTTTTGATTTTACAGCATTTTTTTCTTCACTAACGTTTTTCCACTTTTTGTTTTGTGTGCCGTTTTTTTTTATTATTTATTTTAATAAATTATAAATTGCTGCAAATATATTTGCAAGCTGGGATTACAAACACTCACAAACAAACGCACATTCATCTGCCAGCAAGTGAGCCAGCAGCTAAGCAGGCGAACGTATTGCTGTGTGTGTGTCGATGTCTGTTTGCTTTTTGTATGCAATGTAGCGCAATTTTGTAAGCATGTTTAAGTCACGTTTCGCACATTTGTTCGAAAAGTAGTGCTTAAGGCGATTGCGTTGGTTTAAATAGGGATTATTGGAAAACATAGAATACCATATTAAATTTACTGCACATGCACGGTGACCTTAAGCACTTGAACATCATTTTTTGAAATATCAGTCAATTTTTTCTGTTTTTTTTTTTTTTTTATATGCATCGAGTATATTTCACTTGTGGTCAATGATGACGTTGGCAGCATTAAAAGTTGATTTGTTGAATGATATAAATTCCATCAATATTTGATGCTTGCGTTTGGCCAAAGTATAACAAAAGCGAAAAAGGAATAATGCATACCGCATTTGGCAACAGCTTCATTTTAAGCAGCAAGCATAATTGGTTTAAAATATAGCATACTTTTTGGGTGAACATAACTTAAAATAAAGTATGCCATCACAACTTTCTTTGAAATAGGATGTTTATTTTGAACAATTTGCATAAAAAAATTTGTCTCATTTTTGAATGACACTTGATTGGAACTATTTTGTATTATTACTTTTCTCTAAAATTATTTTCAGCATGCATATGTCTTGTGGTGTCTTGCAATCAATGGAGTTGTCCAATTGTCATTAGCTTGCAAGCGTTCAGACCTTGTATTAGGTAACCATGTAAAATATCTCGATTGCTCACATAGACGAATTCATATTTATTTAAGAAACGAATTTAAAAAAATAATTGATATAAAATAGAATTTGCTTAAGTGCGAGGTAGCTATACGAATAATGCACGAATTGGGTATTTAATAAACATAATATATATATTATCCCTTCGGGGTAAAAACATTGGATCATTTAATATATCTTAAATTAAAATCGATTGAAAAAAAAAACAGTTTGTTTTTACAGGAAAATGTCAAAAAACACCATAATTCAATAAAAAAGTAAAGAAAATATGAGGAAATAATGTTGTTAGCAAACAGTAACCATCGGCGCTGTAAAAGTGTCAAAGTTTTTATATAAGTACCAGTGAAAACATACGCATTATTCACATGTAATAGGCCTTCAAGTTATTAATGTTCATGGCCATCGTCAGCAACTTAAAGTACCAAAGAATATTATTTTTTGTTTGGTGTTTTTTGTTATGTAAATTTTCATAAGTAAAAAAGAAAAGAGGAGTTAAAAGGAAAAGAAAGAAAAAAGCAGTTGGTAACTCGGTAAACTTCGACCATTGTATGGCGAGTTGCATTGTGGTAAACATTTTCGCGTCTGTAAAGTTCTGAGTTGGAAGTTTTTGCAGCCAACACACAACACGAAGTTTCAGTTACTGTTTCATATACTACTTACCGAGAAAGGCCAAAAAGTCTGCATGATGGTGCACCGCAGCCGAGCAGCAGCAGCAACCGAAGCGGCAGAGTGGGCCGAAGCGGCTGTCGCTGAGAAAATAGAAAATATTGCAAATTCGTTGGCATATGAGTTCAAAAGGCCGAAAGTTTTTGCAGGCGTAAGCGGCATCACCCAACGCATACACGGCAGGACCCTTCTCAGCGCCAGAGCAGCTAGAAAAGCCGGCCTGCTATGCTGGCACGCTGGCATAAAGCCTGACAGCAAGTAAGGCGCGGCAGGGCAGCCGACGGGCAGTAGCTCATCTCGTTGCTCGGTGGCTCGGTGGCTCGGTTTGCTTTTTGCTGCAGATGAAGCGTGGCATTATTTCAGTGACGCGGACCGGAAATTATGTAAATTTAAGTGTTTTCTCAGCGTTTTTGTTTTCGCTTTATACTTTTTTTCCACTTAACATGGCTATGAAAACAACAAAGCAACAACAACAACAATGTACAGTAACGCAACACGAGCAACAACAAAACGCGCAATAACCAATAAAAAAGCAACAAGCGCCAAAAAGTTTTGTTTTCCTTTCATCGTCATCGTTGGTGTACTTGAATTTTTTTTTTATTTGTGTGACTGTGGGTGTGTGTATATATGGTAGATTGTGTCTTTTTTTATTTGGTCTTTGTTTATTTTTTGTCTTTTGTTTTTTTTGTAGATTTTTTTTATTTTTTGGTTTTTATGCCTGATTTTTTGTTAGCTTTTTGCGTTACATGGCCAAAAGTACAAAGTTTCGTAATTGTTTTTGAGTTTTCTATATACGCATACATACGTACGCTTCACACTGCTGGGAATTGCAGGCTGCGTCTGTGGCGAGCGTTGGGTCGCTGCGTCGTTTAGACAGTTCAGTCGGCTGGTGCCGTTAGTGCTGGCAGTGGCCCAAATGTGTCCTTTGGAGTTTTGCTGGCGCTTGCACACACACCAGAAATAAAATAACAAAAACAACAGCAACAGCAACAACCAAAGCAAAAACAAAAGGCAGCAGCTAACAAGAAAGTTTTTTAGCGTTTGGTGTAACAGACGTCCATTAACATTTTATATATGCAATTATGATTATTTTACCATTGAGCATTTTCTTTTTATTTCTCATAATCTTTGGGGAGTATTTGGTGCGCACACAATTTCCAAAAATTTTACTTGTTTGTGTTTTCGTTTTTTTTTTTTTCCTTTTTGGTTTTGTTTTTTTTAACTTTGTTAACTCTGTGAGCCGTGTGCTGTGTGGCTCGTAATAAATATATTGGATTGTAATTACAGTTATGAATTTCTGGGCCATCAATGGTTTATGTTTTTATTTCAAATCATTAAATCCATATGTTCAGTTGTCTCAATAGCTTTCTATTGTGTCTGACTGAGATATGGTGACTTTTTGTTTGACTTATTTACTTACTATCAGTTACGGTCATTTCGATTCGTTTTGGTTTGTTCCTTAACTATTTTCTGTTTTATATTTCAGGAGAATGTTAAAGTATTTTTCTTTATTTTTCAGCTTGAAGGATTTAAGTTGAATATTTGTAGGAAATTAGAAGCACAGCCACTTTTAAAAATGTTATTGTACCAGGAATGCAATGGTAGACTAAGAATGGGTGTTAATATGGAAAAACATTTTTTTTTTTGAATATTTAAGGAATTTTTTCTAATAATTAACTTGTTGTGATTTTATTAGAATAATTTAAGAATTTATTTATTTTCCCTTAAAAGCTGCCAGTAGCTGTAATAAAATATTATTTTTTAATTATAAAGGCAGTTCTTGAGGTTCGTCAAATTAAACTGTAAGAAGAAAAGTAGCAAAATCAGTTCTCATGCAGCATCGAAACCTATTTTTGTCTGATTATGTCTTTTGTAGTGTGACACGCACAATCGCAACAATGTTCAACTGTCATACATTTTTATAGTCATTTAATTTAATAAAACTAACAAAAGAGTTGTAAAATATGTTGATTGATTTAGCAGTAAACGAGCAAATTGCCTTTGTAACTGTCAGTAAATAGAAAATGGGTTAAAAATCTTTAAAACAAGTTCACCCTTGCCATTGAGGTCATGGGCACTGTAAGCCAAATGATAAACTGAACCATGGAAAATTTAAAACCTAAAAAATGTAAGAAAGAACCTGCACACGCGCTGCATAAGCAAATTTCAGCACAGACCATTTGCCAATGAATGCTGCCAGCTCAGCGGAGTATGGAAATGGGAATTCAATTAAAGTGACAAACTGTCAGCAATTTGACATGGGAATACACATACGAGCACACAATGCAAAAGGGACAAAACAGCAGCAGCGATTTATGTCTGTAGGTTTGTCCAAAAAGTGAAACTTATGAATTATGAAAAAATAATTGAATAATACGAATAGTTGACAGTTGACAAGAAAAGTGAAATTTCGGTAGGGTAAAAAGGCATGATTTATGCATTTCTTATAACAAAACCAAAAAAGAAAGAAAAGCAACCAAAATTGATTAAATATTTGTGTCAAGTGTGCAATAACATTGCATAAAGGATAAGTGAAGGCAATCAATGGAAATGCTATAAAACGCGAACCGCACACATGACAGCCAAGTAAAAATATTTTAGTTGCTGTTGGCATTTTGTTTTTTGTATTTTTCCGTTTTTAATAAAATTTCAGTATAATGTTGTTCGGTGAAAATAAGTTGAAACTAATTTCATTAATATGGCTACTAAGCGCAAGCACATGGCTCGGGCCTCGCCGGGAGTGGGCACTGGCGGCTGCACAAAGCGCAACTGCGCAGACTAAGCCAGCTGACAAACAAGCTGACAACAATGGGCCAACAACGTTGGCAAACAATGAACCATTGCAGGCAACAGCAACAACAACAAGAACAACAGTAAAGGTTGAAAGTATGACAGCTGAAAAAAACTTTGAAGAACCCATGCTGACCGCCATGCTGCAGCAGGAGTTTATGCAACAGTTTGTGTGCGCATATAAGCAGATACCAAGAGTAACCTACTTTACATGCCAGCGGCCAGTGTTGGTTATGTCAGCAGACCACGCCAATGACGATGATGGTGACGAACAACGACAACAACAACAACAACAACTCCAAGATCTTTATGAAGCAAAGAATTTGGAGATTCTGCGTCACATTACTGCCGAGATGTACGTGAAGCTGGTGAATATGGACGCATTGAATGTGGTTCGCGGCATTGGACGTGGCACCGCCATGCGTCAGAGCCTTTCGAATGCAGAATGGTTCGATACTGTGTTGGAATACGAGGATTTGCGGCATTTTGTGGTCGTGGATTTGGCATGTGGCTATATGAGTCGGCAACTCTTGGAGCTGGTGTGTACTTTCTGTGTGCCTTGTGTGTATGTATGTGCCCTAGTTTTGTCATAATGTCTACTCTTGTTCGTCAGGCTTCGAATAAAATGCTTTTCAGTGCAAAATTTCATTGGCTGCTGCTCGAGGATTACGCTTTACATGAGCAATCCTTTGGCAAACACAACTTTGCAGAAGATATTGGCACACAAGCTGAGCAGCAGCAGCAGCCTACACAGCCTGACAATGACAATGGCAACGCAATGGAGACCATTGAAGAGTTCATGACAACGTTGAACTTTCATGTGAATACCGAACTGACATTGGCCAAACGTACATGGACGTCTGATGCGATGCAAGTTGCCGGCTTGCGCCTCTTTGATGTTTGGTGAGTTTTGTGGCGGACCTGGCCTGCTTTCATTGTTGGATTTCATTTTGAGACTATTTACATATTTGCCAGGAATCCTGGTCTGCAGTATGGCGGCTCGCTGAATATCACAGAGATTGGCCGCTTCACATTGGCCGAGGGTCTGCAGTTGTTTCATTGGTTTCGCATGACGAATACAGTGCTGAGGCGCATGAATATGCAACTGGCGCGCATTAGGGTAATGAATGTGGTGAGTAGGAAAATACTGGGGAAGTAGTTAAGAATTTAAAATGACATTAGTTCTTTGAGCAAGAGTCTTCAATTATATTTTTTTCAGCAAGCACAAGTTGTTAGTACTTAAGTTACTTTAATCTGTGTATCTGAACCTCCCCATCCCTCCTTTAATAGGTCACCAATAAGAATATGCCGGGCACTTTGGAAGAATACCTAACAACACCGATCGATATACACATAGACTCAATGAACCGTTTCAATTTTAATTTACTGCTCGCCGTGCGTGATATGTTCAACATGAGCTACGTACTAATGCGTACTACGTCCTGGGGTTATCTGAAGAATGGCAAGTTCGATGGCATGATCTCAGCGTTGACTAAGCGGCAGGTGGATCTGGCCGGCTCGCCTATTTTCTATTGGCCGGAACGTCATAAGTTTATCGATGCTGCAGCGCGCACTTGGACGAGTCGTCCTTGCTTCATCTTTCGACATCCGCGCAGTACTAAAAAGGATCGCATTGTATTTTTGCAGCCATTTTCAGATGATGTTTGGCTGCTGACTGGTATCTGTGGTGTTTTGACAGTTTTCATACTCTGGCTATTGACAACCCTTGAAATGAAATTGCTGCCAAATTCAGATGCATCGCTGATTAAACCCAAAGGTGCCGCACAGCAGGTGCCGCAACAACAACAAATACAAGAACAACAGCCTCAGCATAAGCTAGCCTGGGCAGACACCAAACGCAAACCCAAACGAAAAAAACAGAAAGCTATGTCAGCTGTGTGTCCTGTATATGCCAATGCCAAAAAGTTATCCAAGCCTACACCTGCAGTTGCAGTTGGTCCTTTGAAACGCTGGCAGCGCATACGCAACATTATTTGGCGTCGTCAGTCCAAGCCAGGCAAAAAACGTGCGGGTCTATTTCTCGAGTCCGTGTTGTTCTATGTGGGCATTATCTGCCAGCAGGGTCTGGGCTTCTCGACTACCTTCATTTCGGGTCGCTGCATAGTGCTGACCAGTCTGCTGTTCTCCTTTTGCATCTATCAGTTCTATTCGGCGAGTATTGTGGGCACTCTGCTCATGGAGAAGCCGAAGACCATACGCACGCTTAGCGATTTGGTGCACAGTTCGCTGGAGGTGGGCGTGGAGGATATTCTGTATAATCGTGATTATTTTTTGGTACGTGTGCATATGTGATCTGCTGCAGGAAATTATTGGCTGCCTGGCTTTATATTTGCAGCGCACTAAAGATCCGGAGGCCTTGGAACTCTATGCTAAGAAGATCACTAGCGTGCCTAGTAATACTGAAGTTGCCGAAACTGTTGTGAGCACTCCAGGGCCAACGCCTGCAGCGGAGCAGACGGATGCGGAGAAGGAAAAAACCTATCGCGAGATCGTGCATAGCCATGAGTCGGGTGCGCATGCCAAGTCTAATGAGGCCTCAAATTGGTTGGATGCCGAAACGGGCGTGCGCAGAATGCAGAAGGGTCGTGCGTGATCGTTTTTTGCTTTGGCTCTCAAGTGAAATTTAATTTTATTCAGTTTGCGCACTTGCAGGTTTTGCTTTTCATATCGATGTGGCAACTGCGTATAAAATTATTGGCGAGACATTTAACGAGCGTGAGATTTGCGATCTCACGGAGATTAGCCTGTTTCCGCCACAAAAAACTGTGAGCGTTATGCAAAAGAATTCACCTTTACGCAAAATTGTGGCTTATGGGTTGTTGAACTGCTATTTTTCTAACACGATGCAGGTTTTACTGTTCTGAATTTATTGTTTCAGCCTGCGCCGCGTTATCGAAGCGGGCATCATGAACTATCAGATCAAGGTTTGGCATTCGCCTAAACCGCAATGTGTCAAAAAACTGGAGACATCCGATTTGAATGTATGTTACTTTTATTTGTTTTATATTTTCAAGCTCGCCAAAATGTTTCGCTTGCAGGTGGACATGGACACTATCAGTTCGGCGCTGTTGCTGCTTATCTTTGGCTATGGTCTGACGCTTGTCGTTTTGAGCATCGAGATTTTACATTTTAGGCTAAGGCAACGTGCTCTGCAGCCATAAATAACCAAAACTGCATAGGTTTAATTGGACATGTTGGCATGATGTTTGTGCATTGTGCTTTTTTTTGCTCGTTGCATTAGTACAGAATTAATTACAGTAATGCCTTACTACGTTGTTTAAGCAAACTTCAATTACATGTTTATTTACATAGAAATCAGAGGCAAACAATATTTTTTATGTTTTTTAGTGCTTAAAATACAAACTTGCTTTGAGAAATACTAAGCTAAAGAGAATGAAATTACCACAATTAGAAACTTTGCACAATATGTTGGCCGGATTCCAGGGGAAACATTTTAAAGTTACCCTGCTCATTGAGCATTCCGCATCACTGCTCTAGTGAACGTTCAGATTGCGAAGGCTATACTGCATATAATAGCAGAGTTATACTATTCTATTGGAGCGGAATCAAACTTTGTGTGAGCAAACAAGAAACCAAATATTTTTGCAATCAGCTCTTGAATAGGATGGAAGAACAAGCAACAGGCGTTGAGCCATATGCCATATGCCAGCAACATGCCTAAACAATTATAACTTTTTTTATGGCTTTATGAAAATATTTAACCCTAACGAAAAACAAATCAAAATCATCTAACAAAACCACGTTTGAAACCGAAACAACAAAAACAATACGCATACACGTCCCGCTGAGCGAAAGCACTTAAGGCGTTGAGCACAAAAAGTTTATAATTTCATTTACGCAATCAAATCAAAATCAAATTTAAACAAGTTAAATTCCATTATGGCATAATAACAAGTGAGTGACAGAGTTTGCGAACAAGACGCACTCCATGATGTGAGTGTGCTTACCGGAGAGAAACAGAAAGAGAGAGAGAGCGAGAGAAAGAAAGAGGGATAGGTGGAGTTAAGAAGAGATACAGAGCTCTTGTAAGCAGTGAGTGAGTGTGGGCACTGTGGGAGAGCACTTGAAAACTTTTATTTACAAAATTTTGTGTTTGTGTACAAGGGCCCGAATAAATACGCCCGAAAGTTGTTTGCACATAACAGCAATTAAAATAAATTATGATTTACGTTTAATTGCGTCTAATTGCAGGTAAAAGAGTCGAGTCAAGTGTACAGCTCAAGTGCCTTGGCGGCGATGTAGCGCATGCGGCACGTACTCGAGGCCATGCCAAAGCCGAGAGACTGAACCTCTTGCGGCGTGTGGCATGTGGCGTGTGGCATGTGGCATGTGGCACAAAAAGTAAACAAAGGTGTCGAAGCAATGCAAATTAATTATGTCAGTTGCTGAATAATTATCAAACAAACTTTTGCAAAAGCTTTCAACAATAATTTTCGGTATGCGAAATTTCGTGCGATAAACTGAAATTTCGCGAAAAATGCCATTTTAGTTGTTTGGCCACGAGCTAAAATAAGGACATCAAATTCGCATAAAGTAAATCACCGTAATATCATTCTTGTATGCGCTACACTTTGTTAGATAATGGCAGAACTTATGGTTTTGTTTCAGGGAAAAACAAGCAGAATTTTTGAAGTGTTTCTTCTTTTTATTTTTCAGTAAACTGAAAACTGTAGCACAGCACACTTGAGTCTTGAGTCACTTTATTGAATAAACGTGACGTAATGGGTTTCTTGTTGCTTGAAAGAACTGAGTTGTGAAGGTGAAAGCTTTCAAATATGCTCACAACTTTTGTAGTGAGGGCTAACTGAGGATCCTTTGGTGTTTCTAATTAATTGTGTGTTATAGAAGTATTTTATTGCATTCGAGTCGAGTCGAGTCGAGTCGAGTTTTGCAGCTTAAACTTCAAACCGGCTGCTACTTGTATTTGTAAAAGGAAGTGTATAAAAACTCGAGTAAACCTACCTTTTTAATTTTTTTTTGGGAAAAAACTTTGTTTGTATTTTGTTTTGAGCTAAAGTGCATTTGCATTTATGCATTAGCGAGTTTTGAGCATATTTGATGTGAGCGTTTTATTGTTTGCATGTGTGTGTGTGAAAATGGGTGTGAGAGTGGGTGTGGTCAAGTGTGCTGCGTGCTAGAATTGTATTTTTTTTTTTAAGTTTCTATTGCATTTAGTAAACGTATTTGTGTTGCAAATGCAGCGCTTAAAAAAAACTTTATTGAAAATCTTCACAAAAAAGGACTAAACAGGACAATGGTCCACTAATTAAAAACCAACAACCAAATGAGATTTTTAATTAAATCCAAAGAAAACTGTGGGTTGCTTAGGTTAACGTTAACACAAATTTTTTGTTACTTTTTAGCACATATTTTCTTTTTCGGTTCATTTGCTAAGTTATTTTTCTTTTTTTTTTGCTATTTGTGCTTTTCAGATTGCTGCCCAGACAGGAGTAGCACAAAAGCAAACTTGATGAGTGAACAAAAGGAAAAAAATGAAACCAGAAACATTTGAAAAGCATAAAATGAAACATTTAAAAGGAAAGCAAAGAGAAGTCGCAATACAAATTTAATTAACAGCAGGTGTGGCAATAACGAATTTGATGCGATTTTTAACCAGGTTTCACTTTTTGTTGCTCTTTTGCATTTTTGATTCACTTTCCTTTTGCTGGCGGGAGCTCAAACAGCTTTGGCCAGTGGGTTAAAGTGTAAAAATGTGTTATATAGGTAAGTGCTTTGGTTGCGAGTTAATTTAATTAAAACTGATCGCTTTGATAAAATTCGTTGCATAACTTACAGCGCGCATCTCTATTAATTTGAAGTTAAGCAGCCGCCCTTAGACGACTGCTCATCATCATCGTACTCTGCTGCAGGTGCGGCCGCTTCAACATTGCGCTAAATTAATGAAGCGAAAATTGTTCGTGTGGAATGTCAGAGTGCACAGGAAGAGGAAATTGATGCCTGATTGCAGCAACTGTTGTCGTTAGTCCTTCACTTTTTTTCTTTCTGTATTTTCTTTATTTATTATCTTTGTTGTTGCAAAGCTATTGGAGTGTTGTTAAATTGTTGCATGAAATTACAAAATGGGTTTCAAATTAGGTTTTTATTGCAGGCGATTAACAAGAATTGTATTTAAACACAAATTGCGACTGTGCAATTAGGCATGAAGGTGCAAAGAATGCCTGGTTTATCTGCAGTTCATGTTTATTTCAAAACGTGTGAATATTTACTGAACTTTGGAAATGGAAGCTAGCAAAGTAAGTGTAATTGCATCTTTGCTGAGTATGCATCTTGTCTTGCTTGCTTGCATAAATAATCCATAAAGAATTTAATTTCCTATTTGCCTGGACTCGTGTAGTTAGAAATTCAAGATGATCGAAGCGCTCACGATCCAAAAACAAGAGAACAATTTCGCGCTTCAGGTGGTATAATAATGTGTTGCTTTTACGTAAAAAGAGTTTTGGAAAAAAAAGGTTTTTTTTATTTCCTTGATTCAGGTGTGTTATCTGTATAATGTACATATATATAAAAATTCATGTCTATTCGATGTGAGTTGGCAAGGCGTCAAGTCATTTAAGCTAATGGCGAAAACGGCTTTGAATTCCAATTGAGACAGGGCATTGACTTATGATTCTCTTAAAAAACGGTTCGAATTAGAAGACGAAAAACATCTGGTTAGGCCTGCCTAGCTCTTGGAAATCCTATGGATAAGCCAAACACTGCATACTAACGATTTTCCTTTTAGTCAGCCTTTGTACGTTTTTCTTTTGCTTTTCTTACAACGTGCACACACTCGCGTGGCATATTCCTGTTGGTTGTCGTTAAACTTTTGCCAACGATTCGCTTGCTATCAGATTCATGAACATGACGCGGCATATCTGTCCTCGGCGCTTGCAATGTTTGTCTAATATCTGTAAAACAAATTAAATATTCATATTCAGTTTATTTACTTAAGCAAATTGAGTTTTCACATTTGACATGTTGAATTTTTGAAATGGAATTTCATCTCGAAAGCGCATGATTCAGCATACGAAGTTGTAAGGAGAATATGGCAATAAAAAAAAACAAAAACAAAAATTGAAAGACAAGAAAAAAATAAAACAAACTGAAAAACGCAACGAGTT
Source organism: Stegana nigrithorax (assembly GCA_037044495.1). Lineage (NCBI taxonomy): Eukaryota > Metazoa > Arthropoda > Insecta > Diptera > Drosophilidae > Stegana > Stegana nigrithorax. The sequence continues at coordinate 1,409,378 of JBAMBQ010004241.1, read as the reverse complement.
GCATTAGAGTTGAAAAACAAAATGAATACGTTCAAGAATGTGAAGTTTGTAATAGAGTCTGAGCTGTTGTACATATTGAAGCTGACACGTAAAGTGCGAGAAGTTATGAATTATTCAGTGTGTGTGTGTGTGTGTGTGTCTGGAAGTACAAGGATTACTATGCAGACAAAATGTATTCAATTGCAAATAAACAAAATGTCGACAAGACTTAAACGTTGCCAGTTAAATGCTAAATGATTGCAATGGAATTTGTTTGCATTTATCTTTACTTTATCAGAGTCAAACAAGCCAAATTCTAGAATGTCCTTTAGTTAAATTTAATCTGGTCAGCGGTGTTTATGTTAAGACTTAGAATAATAGAATATGCAAAAATATATTGACTTGCATCTATGGAATCTGAATGAAACGAGATAACAGCAATTTAATAACAGCCAAGATAAATTAAATTTTAATTTATCAAAGTAATTGAGTCACGTTAAAAAAAGGATAAATAATGTTAATAATAAAAATCTATAATAAACATTTCGTTTTCAATCAAGTTATTATTTTGTACCCAGATTTTTTAAACAGTTTATATTTTTTTATACAACATAAAAATTTTACATTTAAAATTGAACATCACAAAATAATTTTGATTCATATTTACGCCAATTGGGTTAAACTTCAAATTCTCTCATTTTCGAATAGAATGCGTAAACAACCGTTATGGAAAATATTAGTATCGCTACAACAATAAAAAAAGGGTAACACGCATCATATATTTTTTTTATTGCTCTCACATAAAGAATATAAACTGAAAAACCTTAAATACATCAGTTTATATAAATTTTGTGTACAAAATTGTATTTATGTATTTTTAACAACTCACCTGTATAAATTGAGTGAACTGTTAGTACGATTGGGTCAAATGTAAAGGACGCTATAATATATATAAAGATTCCAATATAGAGTATTAAATTACTTGCGGAAAAAATAATGTATGCCAAAATAAACCGTGAAGAATTCTTTGGAAAAATAAAATGTTTGTTTGAATTTGATTATTTTTGGCATGGTTTAAAAGAAATTAATTAACCATACCAGAAAAATGCCAACTAGAAGCGATACTCCATAAACTATGTCAAGCGATCCCATAACATAATCAAAGACCCTTGTTTTTACTACAATATTTATATTTTACTTCTACGATATAAAATTGATCAAATTATATTATATATAGTTACAAGACATGTCCTGCTGAATGGATGCGAAAATGATTGCAATGATTCCAAACAGGATGCAAATTATTGCAAATATTATAGATCCTGTCCGAAGGCTGAAACAACAGCATCTTTTTAACATTTGTATTTAAAATTTTTTTGTTTTACTCAATTAAGTCGAGTAATTTTGTAAAGAGATTGGAGTTCAATTTAATAGCTTAATACGATGAAAATATTTTTATTGAACATGTTTTCAACGATGAGCTGATTTTAATAAATATTAACAATTAATACAATTTAACAAAATTTACACTATTACAGATTGCAGTTTGTTGTTGTTGTTATATAATTGTTAATATTGTTGCTTAGTCTCTTTTTGATTTGACTTAAATTTACACAGAAAAAAATTTCAGTGACACAATATTTCTAGTCAAAGAAATGTTCGTAGCATTTTTAGATTGAAAACAAAAACAAATATTATCAACTTGAATATTTTTTAATGACAAATATTAATTTGATTTTAATTTGAATTTTATAAAGGGAATTCTATATACTCGTAGTTCAACAGGAAAAAGTTCGAGGTATGGAGACTTTGATTTAATTGTAGTTATAATAAAGTTCGAATTGTAGAGTTTCGATTGTATATTGTATAAGCATAGATTTTTATCTTTATGAGAACCATAAAGAGAACTAAATGTATGGCATATTTTTTCAAGAACAGTTATAGCTGTATCATAATCAGTTTTTTGCTAATGCCGTGATTTGCATGTTACTTTTCGATACATTTATAAAATTGAATCGCAACATACTAATTTCATTGTGACAATTTGTTAATTATTTTAAAGAAATTAGTGTTGAAACTTTTTCCATGACTTGCTTGCCAGATGAATTACGCGCATAATTAGCGCACATAAAGACTGATAATTTAATTTGCAGCAAATACGCTGCCGCCTGAGCCACCATGCATACAAAAAACAAGAGAATAAAAATAAAACAAACGAAAAAAAAAAAAAACGAAAAGAAATATTAAGTGCAAAACATTGCGGAGGGAACATGGATGTGTAAGTGAGTGTGTGTGTGCGAGTGTGTGTGTGAGCCTGTTTATGTGCGAGCAGAACCCGCATAATCGCATTAAGCCCAAGTCAGAAGTGTTGGCAATAAGCTGCTCCAAAGGACTTATGCAGACTTTGCCAGGCTCCGCGTTGCTTAATGAATTTCATTAGCATTTATGACTCGCTGCGTTGCGCCATTTCTGTGCCTTTGTACTTGTTGCTTTACAACCGAGCGAACCGCAAATCCAAAGGCATTCCCCTAATTATGGCAATATCAACTTTGGGCTGCACGAGTCAACAAATCAAGTGTCGTCGTCATGCAGAAGTGAGCATTTGCACAACATTATTGCCAATCGATTTACTTTAAGCGTGTTAACTTGAGATTCTTCTAACAACAACAACAGCAACCACAACAACAACAAACAAATTTAATTTTCCTTACATTTATGTTGCTTTGTTGGTATTTCATTTAAGTTTACGATTTGCGTGTTACATTATTTGAGGGAAGGCTGTGGCTGCTACATACACGTGCAACATGAATCCTTTTCAGTGCAGTTGTCCTTGCTGCTTGTAAGCGTACATTGGCGTACCCCAAAATGAGGAGCAGTCAGGGACAGTGAAACAAATGAAGCGGCTCTCGATTGCGCATTGTCAGTTGTTGGCGTAGAATCAAATTAAATTATAATAAATTGTTGAAGCTTGTAACTCGTTTACTTTCGTGTTCGCTCCATTTCTTTCTTTTTTTTTTATTTGTTTTGGTTGTTGTTTTGCTGCTGTTGTTGTGTTTTTTGTTAGCTGTCTGGTATTGGTTTCAAACCTTTTGTCTTGACTTAAATCGTTTGCTTGTTCTTGTACTTATCTGGGGTATTTATGCGCTTGGGATTTGTTTTTGGGTTTCCTTTCGTTTTTTTTCTTATTCATTTTCATGTTAGCATTAAGTACTTAAGTAAAAACTTTAGCAGCTAATGTGAAGTTAATTTGAAATGTTTAAGTTGCTGTAATTGTAATCGATACATACGATGAGGGACTACAAGCAAAAACGTTTATGGCATGTATGGCTTTTGTGGGCATTTCAAAAATGAAAAGAACATATCGAATTTCCTGTGCAATTGCCTTTAGCTTCAGGCAAAGGCAAACTATAAATTATTGACTCAGAGCCCTATTTGCGGTTGCCAATATTACACAAAGAAATTCCGTGTAATTTGCCATAATTGTACTTTTGCCAAAGTGTATTTATTCTGGTTTGGTTAGAAAGAACAATTTTTGTATAATCTAAGTCAATTAAGGCAGTTATGGCCATTATGTTATTTATAAGGGTTTAAGGATAAATATGTTGGGTCAAACTTCAAATTTGTAATCATTTAACATTAATATTAAAATGAAAACTGCATTGAAACGATGCAAAGGTGGAAAAATTCATATATATTGTAGAGTTAAATGTTCACTGAAAATTTCGTGAAGATTTTTGCTTAACCAATCATAGTAATAGTAAAATATTTTAATAAAAAATATTCATATTAATAAAATAATACTCCCGGCTTGAATGGATTGTAAATATAGTCGGATTAATAAAAAAAAAAAAATAATAACATCTATTATATTTTTATTTATAATCCTCCTGTTACATTAAGGAATACCAAAGAATCTTTGTGGAGGATTGGAGTGCGGATTTAATGATGCGAACCTTAAATTCAGGTCAACTTAAGGAACACATTGCTTTTCTTTTAGCTAAATTATTAGTCAGGTTAGTCTGGCTCTTACATAGTTGATAGCTCTTAGGGTTAATGTTCCCGAAGCTCAAGGAGAAAGCACATCGATCAAAACGGAAATAATTGCTTAAAGCACTTGCATGTCAACTATGTTATATGAACATTTTATTGTAACTTTAATTAAAAAAAGTTCAAAACATTAAATTGGTTTTGTTTTTGTTTATTTTTATTGCTTACTATGCTCAATTGCAATTCACGTAAATCACAACAGATTCTACAAAAAACGTGCAACATAAAATCAAATGTTTTCTATGCAGACGTCTTTATGCGTGTTCCGTTACAACGCATGTGTACGCGTATTTTTATTTAACACTGTATATGTATGCATTTACTTTTATGCGTTGCTGTTTTTGTGTGTTTAATGACTTTACGTGACCTTTTGAATGCTTGAAAATTTATGTGCACACTTGACATTCGCTGCGAGTATGAAACATGGCCAACATAAACACAAATGCCATGCCGCATTGCCCAATTACATACGTATAGCCATAGGAGACAAGGACAATTGCTAGCTTGTTTATGCTCTACGTCGCCTTGCTTAACGTGCCATCGTGAAAATTAAGCGACAAAACATGTACTGAAACGAGAATGAAGTGTGCTCTGGCAAATATTTAAAACAAAGACAGCTGCACATAGAATCCTTTCATTTCTATTCCTAATGCTTCCAATTTTGCTTTTACTTTTTAAAGCTTAAAGTACTCAAGGAATTCCATTGTACACATCGTAGTGTGCTTATGAAATTAGTTTGCATATTTTATGCAAAAGTATATTTTTGCAACTTGACTAACTCAGCTTAAGCTGAATGCTGTTTGCGAAAATATTTTCATATTTTCGTTTTTTTCATATTTTCGTATTTTTATTATATTCTATTTTGCAGTAAATTAGTTAAAAGCATAAAAATGTTTCAAGCTTTTGTGTCCATTGTGCGGCTGTCATGAGAAATTTTGTTTTCATAAAATTATGTTACATTTTCATGTAACTCAACGAGTGCACGCAGACGCAGACGTTGGCGACGCTCTTGGCGACTGTGTTGGCGGTGGCGACGGTGCAGGAGAAGGTGCAGGCGACGGTGTTATGGCGTTCTTGATGTTGACAGTTGTCAGCAAGGCTATTTGTCAGTGGATTTTCATAAGAAAACAAAAAAAGAAAAAAACAAAAATAAAAAATGCTTCCACGCTTTGGTGTGTTCTAAGAAATGGCAAACAGTATTGCGGCTTAAATGCAAACAACGTATTTCGCTTAGAATATAAAATTTACCTAACAAAATCTAGTTATCCTAATGGAAAAATATTACAAGGAATCCATTATCGAAATGCTGCTTTATGTTGTTGCCTACCTTGTGGCGCAAGTACACGCTAGCAAGGATATATGCTTGATTTTGCTTGCTACCATGAATGGAACATTTTAGGTCACATAATATTTCAGCTTGATCTGTTTGTCGGACGCTGTCAAGCGTTTGATCTACTACAGATTGAACAATCAATTATGTGCTGGCAAAGGCGCATTCGTGCATGAATCGCATTGGATTCGCCTGGGCCAGCATGTTGCATGCATGCAGGCATGAGGTCAAATAAGCACAGCAGCTGAGCAACTGAGCACCTGAGGCAATGCAGTTGCACACTTCGTTGCACACTCAACCAGTGTGGCTGAGGTGACAACAACAACAACAAGAGAATCTACAAATATGCACAGCAAGGACAAGCCATGCCAAGGTAAGGCACAACAGCCAAACCAAGCCACACAGCATAGCACGTTACAGCGTGTGTGTGTGGTGTGTGTCCTGCATTGCAAAAAGTGTAGTGTAAATGTCTCCAACAAGCGGCAATGTGTGGCTCATTGTTTTCATTTTTTTTTTTTTTTTTGTTTTTTCAATTTAACCTGCATCTACTTTGGTTGGGTAAGGAATGCAGTCAAAATACGAAAACTGTATGCAAAAAAACTTATGCAATGCTGTGCTGGCATGCGTGCATGTCATTTCGTTGCATTTTTATTTCTTATCAGCAGCCAGCACCAAGCGCCCTCCTGCTTCTCCTTCTCCATCTACACGTTTACTCCCTACTACATTGCAATCAATTTCCGTTGTATTTTAAATTTTGCTTGAAATGGCAGTTTGGATTTTCAGATACAAATTTGTTGATATTTTACAGCTTTAATATAAAAGCAACCTAATTGCAATTTATTTTTCAACATAGCAAGTCAAGTATTTGTACTTATGTAGTCGATTTATCTCTGCGCTTTTGTTTTCTAACTTTTCCAACAAAAAATAAAATTAAGAAATAAACAAAATAATCCCACTGCTGCTTGCACAAGTGACCAGACGCAGAGTCAGACATTTGTTATTTATTTTATTTTTTAATTTCAGCCATTGTTGCTTTGTGTGTCTTCGAATTTGATTGTTTTTTCTTTTTTAATGCTTTTCTTCACCTAGCAACGCAAAGTATGCAATAAAAATTTGCAAATAGCATAACTGTGAGTTTTTTCTGGCGCTGAAGTGGCTGATTAGCAGAGCAAGCCCGGCTAAGCTCTAAAAAATTTGACTTACTCTTGTAAACGTGTAGCATGAGCATAAATAATAGAATATATTAAATTAAGCGGAAACTAATTAATCAACGCTGATGCAGTAATCGTTTATGAGCGATTGCTTCATTAGTAAATGAGCTACAATGAACGATTGCTTAAGATAATCATATGTATATATATATAGAAATTAAATTTAGTCTGAAAACATGTGTGAAACAAGATGTTGAAATTCATTCATTAGATTGATAGCACATATGCATAAAAATAATTTATTTATGTGTGGCATAATAGGAGCAACGCTGGCAGCCTGCTTTTATATTAAATTGTGTGAATTACCTGTGCCTGTGTTGCAGCTGTAAGACAAGAGTGAAAGAGCAAATCAAAATGAGCGAGAGAATTTGCATGCGTCTGCAAATTGGCTTAGAAGAGTAGGCTTAAGAGATGGTTGCCGAGAGCGCTTCTGTAAGCTATCAGTTCTACTCTTTAGCTAACACTTGCTCTTAAGTCATGCTCGCGGAGCACGTTCTCTTATGCTCATCTTGGCAGTCAAACGGCATTCGCTGTAAGATGCCTTAAAAGTGCGACAATAGCAAAATCAACTCGCAGTCGCATTTGAACTGCCACAAACGATGGATGTATGAACGGAACGTATGCTGGTGAAGCGTGTCTTGCTTATTTCTTTTATTTTAGGAATAAATTACGTATACGTAGTCGTATATGTAATTACTTAACCCGCTGACTGGCTTGAATTGTAGTGTGCATATGTGCTGTCATTAACGAAATGCGGCATTTCATGTTGAAATACAATTAAAAACTGTTCCAAATTGCCGCTTTTAATTGCCAAAGTTGGCGATAACAGGCCAAGTTTCAGGCATAAAGTGCAACAGAGAAATGTAAAGGATTGCAGCGGATGTGTTGGAAAACATACACATTCATATGCATAGAGCAAATCAGTAGTTGATTGTCTTAAACGAAGCCTCTGTGTGGAGTCTTAATGATATTTTTTAATTATATGTATGGTTTTCTTTCCACTTTTTCTGATCATTAATAATGTGCCGTGCGCTGTGTGTGTAGGCAACTTGCTTAGTCTCAATGTTTGTTAAAACGACTTAACTCTGATCTAGTGTTCAAAGAATACCTTCTATTCACTGTTCGGATTGTAGTACCCTTAGTTGAAGTGGTCTGCTTGGTATTTAGTTAAGCATTTGTGCAACACGTTTTCATTTAGTTCGGTTCAGTTCAATGGCTATAGATGTATAAATATATATATATAAACCAATATAAGCCATAAATATTTCCTTATTTAGATCTACAGTATTATTGTGTTCATTTCTTTAAATCGCTCTATCCAGGGAATGCTAAGCCTCAAACCAATTGTTGCAATATTTATATATGCTATTCAATAATTTCTCTGTGCAATTTGAAGCATTTTTATTTGCAATGACAGCTACCTCACTGATACTTTTTAGACAAAGCTTTTCTTTTCTTGAACATCGTTAAATAAAATTTAAGATCATGTTAATCTGCGTTTAATAGCGATATTTAAAGTTATGGGCCTATTCCCTATTCGATTGACATATTTCTGTTACTGAGTTTACGGTTTGTCACAAAATACAATTCTAAGATTCATTAATTCCAGGAGTTGAAGACATTCGACAACGGATCACAGAATTGGCCACTAATATAGGCTGATTCCCAAATTAAACAAGAAGTCAGTAATATTTTCAAATTTAATCAAAATCTAGGAAGCGAATGAATAATAAAAAGTATATTGCACAATAAAGGGAAAAAACCTTTTATTCAAAACTCATTGTATACAATTTGGAGCGTGATTTTGTAAGAAGCTTGAAATAAACTGATAAAAAACTTAGATGTGCTTATAACGGTAAAAAAAATATATTTTAAAATCACACTTCAGAACAATGAATGTCACACCTTAAAGGCAGACAATACGTAAAGACAACGAGTCTGTAAAATTATTTAACACGTTTTAACCAATCGAAGCGCAAAAGAAAAACATTAAAACTTTTGCCCAAGTTTTTCAATGCTTTCAATTAGCTGGCAAAAATCCTTGCGCCAAAAGTCATTGTGAAACGAATTGGCTACAACATGGTCTAGCCTAGCCAACGATTGACGTTGGCGTCTAGATGGCATGGTGATGGGATGGCACTTTGTTATTATTGTACGCTTAATGCATAAGAAATTAATTACCTGCGTTGCCTACACCGCAACCAAAGTGAAATCAAAAAGGAATTATGTATTTATTTTGCATGTAGCCTACTTTGAAGCGCAAGTTTATTTAATGGCTTGCCACGTGTTTATGGAGTGAACTGACTACGTTGCGTGCAGAGCTCTGAGCGCAGGCGAAGCAGCAACCGAGGTCTCAGCTACCTTTCGCCTGCTGATGCCGCCGTCGCTGACGCTGCTATTGCTACAAATACTCATTTCGTTTGCTAAATAGATACATCCCTTGGGCGAAATTTTGTAGCATAATTTTGTGCGCTGCGCGATGCCTGCTTACCTACTGCTGTTGCTTACTGCTTAGCCGTTGCTGCTCGCTGCTTGCTTGTTGATTCCATTTTGTTTGGGTTTCGTATCGTTTCACTTTGGTTTGGCTTCGTTTCGTTTGGTTTGGTGCTGCACAGTTTGCTAACGTTTGCCTTTGTGGTTTGTTGCCTGCCCATATTTAAACTTTTATTGCGTTTGCTTGCTGAGCTCGCTTGGACCATCATGAGTTCATGTTTGTTTGCGCTATTTTGACCACCGCTTGGCTGACTTTTGGGTTTCATGCTTCACTGCTGTTTATGCGCTTTTATCATCGGTGTGAATAATAATGTCTTTTCTTGCTGCCTTTTTTTCAATTTTATTTTCATTTTTTATTTCTCTTTGGTTTTCATATATTTAGCTTTGCCATTTTTTTTGTTGATGTTTTTGTTTGGCCTGTAAGCGCTTTATTGGTCATTGGTTCATTTTGCAGGTTGCCTATTTGAAACGCCTAAAAAGATGATAAGTAGCCTTATGAGTTTGGTCTGGTAACGCTTTTGGTTTGATAACTATTAGAAACTTAAAGAAAACTTAAAGTTTTATTAAGTTAACTTAGCTCTTGTCATGTTTTCAGTAAGAAAGAAAAAAAAAAAACCATGAAGTCTAACCGAGCAGCTAACTTGTCGAAAATCTTTTCATTCCACTTACAATTTTTCAATGCCACAAGTTGAAGCATTTAGCGCAAGCCTGCGAGCAAACACTAAAAGCCGATATTTCTGCCACAGCAAGCAGCACCGCAAGAGAAATCCATTAAGTTAACAAGTTTTCACTATGTATTGTATATTTTTTTGTTTTTTTTCATTCTTATGGTTTATTTTTTTACTTGTCTTTTTGTTTTGATTCTTGTTAATGTTTGATTTTGCAAAGGCGTTTGTACTTTCCTATTTTTTTGGTCACAATTTTGGCAGCTTGCCAAAAATTCGGTTTTAGCCGGCGTGTAGCTTTGTCGGTACTTTTTTGTTTCTTGCTGTTAATTGAAGTTTTCTTTATTTTCGATGTTTTTATTTTTTTGTTTGAATTTTTTTATATTTTTTTATTTATCGTAATGTTGTTAAGTTGTTAGTTGTGTAGAAATGTTGGCAAAAGTATTGTGTGAATTAGACGAACGGCTTTCAGAAGACATTAAGAGACGCATACCTCAACATGATAAACGCTTAGTCAGTATGAATATGCGACATTTACAAATATTCATAATATTAAGTATACGATTTTTATTCAAACTGAATGTCAGTTGTTTGTATAGATACAAATGGGTTTGTCAAACTAATTGAAACACTTCTAACTAATGCATTTAGAAGAGCATACATACACATACTCAATTTGGCAATCATAAAAAATCTATTTAGTTACTCCATATCAAAAATCAATTTATCGTAGACATTAATGTTCGTAATTTTTTTTTTTTTTTGTTTCTTTTACAATAGTTGTCGTTTTATACATTTTGTTCAAACAAAAAAAAAAAAATAAAAAAAATTTAAATTTTTTGTAATAATAATGTTGACAAAATGCTGTTATTGTTGTAGTCTGCGAAGTGGTTCTATTATGGTGGCAGTTTTTTATAAAATAAGTGGTTTAATTACGATTATTGGGCCCCTTCTGCCAGATGCCGAAAGTAACTATATATGATTTAAATATTTAAGTAACTCAAAGGCGAAACTGTTATGTTGCAGGAGTGGATACAACACCGAAACAGATATTTTTTATAACAGGCGCATTGCTTTTTTTGGCTGGTATATTGCTTCTTGGAGGTGTTTGTTTGGTATGACGGGATTTCTTTTAAATCGTGCTGATGAATGAAAACTATTTTGTAAATTAATTTATTTTTCTTATGAAGCGCTACCCACGGTTAATTTTGGCATTTCTTATACTTGCTGTAATTTTACTAATTGTATGCTTCGGTCTACTTATGCATGATTTATTTGCTCAAAAGTTTGACCCTGTACTTTTAGTGGGAGTAGTGTTATGTATGGGTATGTTCATAAAATGTGAATATTTAAATAAACGGAATATATTTTTTTGGTTTTACTTTTGTAGTCTTAAGCCTATATTGCATGCTTGTTGCGGATTCGTACTATTTGGAAGTGAAACAAAAGATATAACCAGATGTGTTGATTACACTAAACTTATGGAAAAGTTAACTTCTTATGATTTTAACATATAGCTGGACCAGGAAAATGTATACAAACGGAAATTTGATTTCAATGCAATATAATATTTTGTACATTCAAGTGAATAACGTATTAAAATCTTTTCTACTTTTCCACAATTATGGATATGTGACGTTTTTTTAAGCACTGAGTATTCTCAAGGATTTACTTAAGTAGTAATTCAATCCATCTTATATAACTTTTTGATACCAATGCATTGCTATTAGACTACCTTTATATACTTATGGAAGGCTTACTAATTGTCCCTAATATATATCCTGTTTTTCTCTAAATAGTTATGAGTTAATATAAGTAACGGAGTACCAGAAAATAAAAAATTAAATTTATATTTTATATAACTAAAAATATAATTTAATGAAGCTGTGATCCTTATGAAGACATAAATTATACATTGAAATTTAAATTATTTTAGCCGAGAGGAGATAGTTTTGCTGAATGCCAGCTAAAGCATGCCAAGTATTCCAATTTGAGTAAGTTTCTATTTGATCGATGGAAGTCGCTATTATAACGAATTAATCGAGATATACGTATTATAAATAACAAAAATATCAGATTATCATTGACAATAATTTTTGTGTATGAATATTTTAATTCCAACAGATATTTCAGTCTCGAATTTTGAAATTTTCGAAATTAATTTTAATTTAAATAATTATTAATTATTTAATTAAAGTGAATTTAAAATACAAATTGCAGTTAAAATGAATCAATTATGTTGTTGTGTCAGTTTACGAACATCTTGCATAATATCTGGAATCGGTTATATAATAGTGGGAATGGTACTGATTCTACTTACAGCCCTTGATACAAAATTTTTTTATGATCACCATACCATTGCAATGTATACGTTTGGTGGAATTTTTATTTTTATGGGATTACTGCTTCTTATTGGAGCTTTGTTGGTATGTTAATGGAATTTCGCTAAACCTTTCAGAAAATAATTTATTTTATTTACTAGAAAAATGTATGGTTGATCACGGCATTCCTAATTATTGCTGGCCTTGTGGGATTAATAATGATTGTTGCTTTGATATATGCATTAGCTACTGAAGATTTTCGGTGGCCTCCTTTTGTTTTTTTTTTATTCCTTATCGGTATGTCAAAAAATAATCAACTTATTTTATAGCAATGACTTGCAATCGTAATTATTTATACTAATTTCTATATGAAGTTTGAGTAGATTGAGGTATTGGGCGCAACTATTATCGGTGGCGTTAGTATGCGTTTGTTTTTTATTTACATATTTCAGAAGTTATTTTAATAGAAATTTGACATATAAAAGGATTCGAATTTTCGTTTGCACAATATTTCTTTGTGAATATATTTTTTTATATTATTAATGTCTATATTGTATATAGTTTAGTCTCAGTTGTTAATTAACCTATTTACATAAGAAATTATGGCAAAACAATTCACGGCAATTCAAGTTTAAGCTATTATCAGAATTTTATTAAAAAAGCATTTCAAAACTATTGAATACCATCAGTCATAACCAAAAAAAAAAATGAATATGATGATTGCAATGACACAAGAATTAATTCCAAATTAATAAAAAGAATCAGAATGAATTTTTTTTCAGTTTCAATAAAAATTTATATTTGGATTGCACTAACATACTTTTATTAGGGATGCAATGTATATATAGTGCTTTTAGATTTGCTTTCGGTTTGTATTCTTTATTTGAACAACATAAATTGCTGAATGAATCTTTATCTTATTTGTTGCAGTCGGTCTTATAGTGGACTGGATTATGGTATATGCATACTATAGGGATTTAAGAGATGATGGATATGATTACTATTATTGATTAAACGACTTTTAAAACTTATTCAAAAATGATGAATCAATTACCAAAAATGTATTTTAAACTACTCGGAACAGAAATTAATCACATATATAACCGCTTTATCATTGCTGTGGACCTAAATAAAATAAAATTTCAATTAATGTCTTTCCCAATTTGTTAGCTATGAATATACACGTATGTGTGTATTTTTTTTATAATATTCAAAAAATTTGATTAAACTAACAATACTCTGTAGCGGGTTTTTATTGTATTTAATTTTGCTTTGAAATTGTTGCGTTATATTTTCGTTACATACAACAGAAAGTTGGCTTCAAAAGCTCTTATCACAGGAACTGCACGAGACACATGCTTTGAATTTTCCGTGCACGATTGGAACAATTGAGACTATGCAAACAATGAGTGTGCGCGACAAGAGATGCTTCATGTTCAATGTGGCAAGTATGGCAAACTAACAAATTTATCATTTCAAAAATGTTCAGTTTTAACAAAACTTTCATGTCATTGCCATAAAGGTAACAGAAAACAACAAAAAATTTCAAGTCTATGTTGGCACAAACAAAGAAAACAAAAATATATGTCAGATACCTTTTTGACTTCAGATGTTTATATATAGAAATCAATAAAAAAAAAAAGTAAATTACTATATCTAATTCAGATATTCCTAAAAATATTTAGTGGCTTTATGGTACTAAAAATCTTGCTTCATAAAAATTTAACAACCATCCATGATTTAGAAGAAAAGTGTTTGACCTATGGGCAGATAAATTTTATACTTTGGTATTAAAATATTTTGTGTGGAAAGGAGGCAATTATATTGCTTGTCAGCTTAAGCTAACAATAATTTAATTATTCCAAAAATAAGTCAGTCATGGAATTTACGAGCACATGCACTCACAAACAGTTTCTTGTGTTATAGTTGCTCGGCCAATTGCTGGTGTTGCACAATTTTCTATTGTTTAGCAGACAACTAAAAATAATATATATATAATAAATAATAATACCATATGTTCAGTGCTGACTGAATAAAATATTCAATTACTTGTTGTTATGGATTTGTTTTGTGTTAAACTTGGCTACATAACTTTTTTTACTTTTAGATGAGTCTGCAAAGTAAGATAGATAAGTCTCTTTGTACTTCTATGATACATAGTAACTGACCCTAATATAGATTTTTTGTTTCTATCATATGTAAACTCAGTTAGTTTATGCACATGTAACTGTTAGTTTATTAGTTTTGCTACAAATTTATAGGTCCAAACAAATATTAACGTACTAAGTTTTTTTTTTCGTTTTATTTTCTACTTTTGAATATGATATTTTTTTAAAATTAATTTTCTCGCCTAATCATATTTTTTTATTGAATAAATTAAACTTCTACTACTTATATTTTTATCTTCAATTGTAGTAAGCAAAGCCTTAAAAAAATCCAATATACATTTTTAAGTCCATTTTTAGCGAGTTTTACAATCTGCACATGTCTAATTGAAGCTTGGAATCGCCCATTATGTCTAATTTATCGATATGCGTGTATTATAGGTAGAAAAAATAAAAAAATAAAAAATCAGCTTGTCATTGGAAAAAATTGTTCTTTAAGTATATTTTTATTTCAAGAGTATTGTCAGTTTTAAGTTTAGAAGCTTTTAAGTTTGATACAATTTTCATATATCAATAATTATTTAATTTAAATAAATTATGCAATGCGGATGCGTGTTATTTGGAATATTTTATATAGCATGGGGTCTTTTGCTGATTCTACTTAGAATCTTTGATAAAGATGTATTCAAAGGTAATCACTCCTTCGCGATTTACATATTTGGTGCAATTTTTATTTTGATGGGAATTTTGCTTCTTGCTGGAACTTTGTTGGTATGTTAATAAAATTTCAATAAACACATAAGAAATTAAAAAAATTTTTAATTAATTTTGTTTATTAGGAAAATATATGGTTAATCATGGCATTCCTTATTATCGCTGGAATTTTAGCATTACTAATGATTATCGCCTTGATATATGCATTAGCTACTGAACAATTTCGTTGGGGTCCCTTTGTTCTGTTCTTAAGCATGATCGGTATGTATATTAACAAAAAATTTACTTTTATATTAACGACATGCAATTGCATTTATTTACACCATCTTCAATATAAAATTTATGTAAATTGAGACAGTGCACCCCCGGTGGGCGCAAAAATTAATTGCTAAAGCCAATCTATAGAGTAGGTATTAGATGTTTTGTTTTCTACTTCAATAAATTTTCTACTGTAGATAACACTTAATTTCTATACCGTTCTGTTTGTTTTTGTAAATTTTAGTACAAATATCTTACTAACATTTGCAGATATAAATAGTTTAATTTAAGTTAAAGGTCTATTTATTTACGACGTCCAATATTTGCACTGATTTTCATTTCTCTGCATGCACTGTATGTAGTATGCCTCTAAAATTACTTTTAATTTGTATTCTTTAAGTGAACAACAAAAAATAGCTGAAGGTATATTTTTCGTATTTGTTGCAGTCATCGTTGTCCTGACTTGGATTATAGTGTATTTTTACTATCAGGAACTAAAAGATTATGAATATGATTACTATGGTTGATTGAACGGCTCCATTAAAAGCAAAATAAATCTTGCTAAAATTATTTGAAACTGACGAATCGATTATCAAAATTGTATTTTCACTGCTCAAAACAGAAATTAAACACGTGCTGTGGTCCTAAATAAAGTAAAAATGTTATTATAAAAATGTAAGTGTACATCACCGTCTTTCCCAATTTGCTAGCTAAGCTTAAATTTGTGTTTTAATATATAATATTCTTTAAAAACGGTTAACCTAAATCACAGGAACTGCACAAGACACATGCTCTAAATTATCCATTCACTGGCAAAAGTGAACACGATTGCAACTGTTGAGGCTATTAAAAAAAATGAGAGTGCACAACAAGTGATGCTTAATTTACAAGTACCAGATAAAATATGATCGAAACGTTAACGCAGTTGGCATAAAGGCAACAGCAAAAAGCCGCACCTACAAAATTAAAAATAAATTTAATTGAAAAACAGATTAGAATCGGATACTTGACACCTAGGTAGGTAGGTAAAACGAACCAGAACTGACCAACGTCATCCATTGGCACTCTAATTGAACGCCACTTGAAGCAAACAAAAAGTAAACTATTTCAGAAATATATCTGCCATAGAAATCACAATGAGACATATGAGGCAATTAACTAAAACGTAAGAGATGCTGTGACAGCATTGTGGAAAATTCCATACGTCTGCATCTGTTCGTGCAGATGCAAGCTTAGCACAATTTTGCATTGTTTAACTGGCAATTGTTTGTTCATCAATGCTTTCACAGTAAGGTTTGGTTTTTATTGTATTTTTAATTAAATTTTAGCTTTGGCCCGTTTAATGTAGAAACGTCTTAAAATTTTTGTTGCACAAAAAGTTTTGAAGGCTTTCTATAATATATATATTTGGCCAAAATTTAAATTCAATGTTTTTGTCATTTGCTGTCTTGCCGCTCCGCGCATACTCGCTCATTCGTTACTTGTCAGTTCCTTTGTCACTTAAGCCTTGGCATTGATTGCTGCAGATACTTGTGCAATTTGTGTGTGACGACGAGTGCACTGCCATTTTGTAAGTCTGTAAATAAATACATTTTTTTGGTTGGTTTTAATATTTGAATATCTATGCAATGCCATTAAAAGCATGCTTCTTTTCGGTTAAGTTCAAAATCAAGTAAGATCCTTCATTTTGTTTTTACAATGGTTACTATATGCAGTTTTCCTACTCGCTTCAATGCTTCATAGCAGATCTTGCTTTAATTAGAAGTAAAAACAAAATCGACGTGGCACCAATTCAAAATTTAAGCAGGTCCATCCCAATTATTCTAAAAACTTTTAAGGTCGAATTTTCAGGATCTTACCTAAAAATTCCAAAGCTTTATTTTTTTGGTTTATAACATGGATCTCTTTTCTTCTCCTTTTCCTTTTTCTCCTTCTCATCTTTCGGCACGTATTTACGCTTACATTTGTTGTCTTTCTCCGGTTCTTCTTTCTTTTCTTTGAGTTTCTTTCTTCGATTTTCAAATTCTTCCACTTTTGCGACGATAGCTTGGTTAACTTTATTTGTTTTTTTCTTCTTAGGTTTTTTCTTTGGTTTTTCTGGTTTCGTGCATTGTGGACTTGTCTTCGATTTTACTAAATAAGAATAAAAAAGTAAATGCTTATAAAAATTCTTCATCTATACTCCCAATTCATTTACTATCGCCGCATGCGTCTTTTTCCTGCTTTACACCATTCTCGTCTTTGCATTCACACATCAAGCGCACCGAAGTGATAATGGACCTGCTCCATTGCTGACAAGGCAGTCTTAAAATATTTTTAAATCTCAGCATTATATAAACACAATTAATAATTTTTTTTTTTTATTGTTGGTCAATTTAGAATTTTGATTTATTTGTACTGACTAGTACAATGTTTCAAAAGAGACTAGACTAAATTTGATTCAACAAAAATAAATGTGAAGTAAATTTTCCAGGCTAAAATGGAGGAAAAAAAGAAAACGTGAAACAAAATTAGTAAATTTGACAGTATACAGAAATTCAAACGTGTACTGAGTTTCAGGTTTTTTTTATTTGCCTTTTTTTTCTTTAAAAATATCTGAAGTTTTAATATTCTTATGAATATTTTATAGTTTTAGTTAGGCAATCATAATTCTTTTATTGTATCTGAAAGTTTTACAGTTCACTAGCTACTCCTAACTGTCCATGCAGTTGTAATGCAGTTCTACAGAACATGCCGAAATGCTGTCAAAATGTTGTCTTCTGTTTTTTGGTTTTGCTCGATTATATGTCGAGTTGTCTATGTTTTGCATAAAAAGTGGTCTTACCTAAGCACGATCGCTTCAATTTATCTGTTGCATGGTTTGTCGTCTTTTTTCGCTTCTTTCTCCTTGTTTTTGTCATCGGCCGGTGGCGGTGCTTGTGGTGTCGTACGATTGCATCTGGAAATACTCTCATGCACTTTTACTTCTTTTTCTTTTTTCTCAACAGCAAGCGGCGCCTTGCATGCCACTGTGCCTCGTTGTTTTTGCAAATCCGCGTTTAGCCGTATGCATTTTGCCTTTTTCAATGCATCCTCATCTACAACTTCGGGTTCCTTTTTCTTTTCTTCTTTCTTGCATCTTGGTTTCGTATCCTGTTTGGCTGTCGTGTGTTTCATACAAAATAGTGACAATAGAAAAATTTAATTTAATTTACTCTTCTCGCAAAATTTTTTCTACTGCTATTCATTAAATTTACCATTGCCGCATTTATCCTTCTTCGCGTTGTCCTCTTTGCATTCAGACATCACACGCACCGAAGTGTTGATGGTGCTGCGCAGTTGCTGACACGGCCATTTCATTAAACTTTTCATCTTAAGCATTATATGTTAAAAATAATAAAATTACTCCAATTTATTTTCGACGACAAATTTTGAATTTCCTCTCTATATGTACTGACTAACACAATACTTCAAATTGACTAAACAAAATGTGATGTTAAATGCAAGGCTGATTGGAAAGAAAATGTGTAGAAAATAAGAAAACTAGGAATTCGTAGGTTTCAAATTTTGTTGAATTCATATTTGTATAAGGGTGCTGAGTCAGAGCGTTAAAAATTCATTGTGTCTGTGAGTGTGTGCGGAATGTGGAAAATGTGAAATAGCGTGTGGCAGGTTAAGCTGCAACATGAATATGCTCACACATGACCAAGGGCATACGCATGCAAATAACATTTAGAATTCATTTATTTAATTTTCTTTTATTCATTGCTATGTTTTCTTGATTACATGACCCATGCAACACAAACACATTGCTGCCTGCAACAAAAACGCATCCATATGCCAGGCAAGGCAGCACAAAGCATAATTTAATGAAATTGTGCAGCAAGCATTGAGGGCTACAACATTTCTTCGCACATGTATTCGTAGCATTTCATGTTGACTGAAGCACACTCAACGTCGGCGCAAATACTCCGCCTTGTAAAATAGTAAAGCATGACTTCAAAGGATTAGTATTAGATTAAAGGGCAGTTGAAAAGTTCGCTTGGCATTATTGACTGAGGTTGGCTGTACATAAACAGGAAAATTCAATTCGCTGAATTCCATAATATTTGAAGTCTGTAATTTTGTACGATAATTTCGTATTGGCTAAATAATTCCTGGAAAGTGTGCCAATGCTTTTCAAAGTTGCTGGTTTCATTAAATAGATTTTCGAAATTTGATAAACTTTTTGAGGTTACCCTATGTATCACGATATGTCTCAACATATCAGACGAACTCAGATGTCAGTATTATTTGTAGGATCATATTTTCGTCATTTATTTTATTAGAGTTGAAAGTCCCATATTTGTTGCAAAATTTCAGCAGAGGTGTGATTTTTTTGACGTTTGTTGTTTGCAGCCGCCTGTAAGAAAATGCATATGTGGCAGCGTTTGTTTTTGCACCATTTGTGAGCTTGTTTGCGCAAGCATGAGTGCACAGTCATGTGTGTGCGTGTTTTTGAAACAGCAGAATGATTTTGGTCACAAAAAGCCTTTGTTCATTTCTCATATATGTGGCACAAATGTATTTTGCAATTCAATTGGACCACAAAAGACAAAGAAATAAAATTATTAAAAAATAAAATAAAAACTCATCATTATTAAAAATCATAGTGAAGAAAATTTGGTCAAACGTTTAAATAAGCAATCTGGGTTATTACATGTTTTTTTTTTTTGTTTAGCAACAAAACAAAGTTGGCAGGCATTATTATTTGCTTTCTTTTTTTTTTTGTTTTCTTTTGTAAAATTTGCTTAACGCAGCGTTTTTTTAAATTTAGTAAAGCATTGCGTAAAATATAATATATATATATATATATATATATATACTAATATAAACTAAACAAGCCTTAACAAAAAGGTAGGATTTTTTAGTATGCTCCAAATCCATTGCCTTGTTTTGTGCTTCTCTATAAAAAAAATGCCCCCAACTCCTTTGAATGATACTTAGTTAACATGTTTGATTTTTCCTTGTTGTATTTTTATTTTTTTTTGGGTTGTCTTTTCTTGTTGGATTTTGTTTTCTTTCTGTTTTCTGTGATGCCTTTTGTTGTACAGCTGTTTTATGTCGTATTTACCTTAATAAATCTTTTGCCCGACCATTTCACATGTGTGTGCTGTCCGTTGCCTCAACGTTTTTCCAACTTGCATTTAGATTTATGATTATTTTTATTAAAAACTTCTGTATGAAACAGCACTCTGAAAAGAGACAAATGTGTTTTTAATAGTAATAAATTTTTTATTGTTCGAATACAAAAACATATGTATATGCATGTAAGTTGTTCCTTTCTTTCTTTCCTTTTATTTTTTTTTCTGCGTGTCAAATCCATCACGTACGTTTAGCATGCGTATACGTAATAAGTTTGCCTTGCCTTTGTTGTATTATAAGTGAAATTGGATGGAGCGCAAAATCTGGTTTAATAAGCTTTGCAAAATACTTTCATTTTTGTTATGTTGTTTTTTTCTTTAATTTGTTTTTTTGAGTGCAGTGATTCGATTTATTAACTTTAATTTGTACGTACTGTATAGTTTAAGAAGATATAAAGCCTGACGTCGCAAAGCAAACAAAAATTAAAAAATAAAAAAATCAAATTGAATAAGTAGCAATAAATGTAATTTGTATGCAGAATGTTGGCTAACCATGAAAAATGTGAATTTAATCGCTTAAAAGATTTATCGTGGCTATCATTTTTCATGCTTATTGACAGGTGTACAATCTGATAAATGCCGCAAACCGCATGGCAAGTGACAAAGCTTTGCTGAGATACGAACAGCTTTGCCTCGTGTCGGGCGACGAACGTGCAATGCAACATAGAGAAAAAATGAAACCCCCAGTAAACATTATTGTGGTTTGTTTTTTTGCAGTCATGCCATAAAATTGTCGATTACCGTAAAAATGCGTCAAAGCAAAGCCAATGAAAAACGAAAGTATGGAAAATTAAAATGGTGGCTTACAAAAGCTCCAAGTCAAAATATGCAAAAAAAAAACTTTGAAATTTGCAACACACCAACTTTGTTTTGTAAATTTGAGTGCACTTTTGCCTAGTTGTTGGTATGAATGGTTGGAAAACGCAACAACAAGCAAACAAAGATGCCTTCCATGCAAAGCGAGTGGCCAGACTTGACGGTGCTTAAGCCACTTGCGCAGTTTTATGCAATGTCTCGACTTTTGACTTTGCAAATTTTGAGAGCATACCGACATGGTTAGACTTAATAACAATTAAATTAAAAGGATATTTTGGCATTTATATTAAATTTCATAAGCAAATGACAGTCGATGTGTAAAGAACTTTTAAAGAAAAAATGCATGTTTTAAAATAGCTGAATAAATTAAAAATTTATTTAAAAAAGAAAAATGACTTCAGATGGTACGAGTATGTGCACAAAAAACCAACAAAAAAGACGATTTGGTAAATTGATATACTTCGCAGAGGGCTCAGCTGAAGCTTCAAAATTCCAGATAAGCCGACGCGCATTTATGTTTGGACAATCTAAAGTAATTCGTTTAATTTTTTCAAGTAAGTGCGACTTGGTGTGCTTTGCAATATTGTTCAAAATTTACTATTTACTTACAAATCAGTTTGTTTGCCAGTTTAGCTCTCTGTGCGCCTTATGGCTTTAGTGTGAGTAACTCTACTGCAGCCTGCTGACGCAAGCGCATTTTCTTATTCACTGAGCGAGAGTGCAGCCACCCGTAGAGGACGAATTGCATTACAGCAACTGATTTTCGCTCGATGAGAACACGGAATGTATCTCGCAAATTATCTAAAGTCAACGACCGATAAACAATGCATTGAGTGCAGATTGCAGCGAAGCCTTTCGTACCTTGGTGCCTTTGTGGAACATTGTGTGCAGCCAAGAGGAGTGCTACAGTTGTTCTTCAGATGGGGAAAGCAAATGTTTTCAACATTTTAATTTGCCAAAGCAGCAGGTAAGTAGTTTTGCAACAGCAATATGCAATTTGAAATAGTACTATTTAGTTTTCATATATTAAAACTTCAGCATATGCTCAGTTGCGCATATGAAATTTATTCTGTTTTTCCGCTGCATTGCAATGTACCTTGAATTAATTTATCTACACTAACTTGCATTAATTCAATTGTTTCTACACCAGCTTAAAGAGCTGTTATAAAATGTAAAATGGTATTTAATTGTTGCTTATTTTACTTATTTTGTATTGTAATTGTTTATATATAAAAGTGCCACAAATTCTTACAACACATTTTTATGAATATTTTCAAGGCTTCTTGCCATTTGATCATTGTCCACTGCAAATGTACAGACTATGATTGCAATTCGGTGCTGTCTGTTCTATGGCGCACGGCTACCAGTCGGCAGCTGCCCTTTAGTCCTTGGTCGTGTTTGGGGTGCAGCATTTTGTGAGCTGATGTCTATCGTGGTTTCCTTGTCATGGCACCTACGCATAGTCTACATTATTGTCAATGCTTGGTGCTTGCAACTATCCTGTTGCATTGGCCATTGTGGCAAAGTTTTCGAGAATATTTTGATATTTGTTTGCATTGATTGGCATTTGCCAAACAACGAAACTCAACTGACAGCAGCCGTTCCATTTGAAACAAAGCCAAAAACTTGCCTCTCACATCAGCATATACAACTGGCAGACACAACACATTGGAGTCGATATTCGTGCCAGTTTGTTTAATTTATGTGCACAAAAATAGTTCAATTAATCCTTTGCTTTAAAATTTATAGCCACATCTGCAGCAGACATTACGTTTCACATTTGTTGCTGCTAATGCAGCAAATTCAAGTGAGGCATGCATTTTTATTGAACATGCATTAAATTTGATTGTGAATCCAAGGTCCCTATACATCTCCTGGGTGGTGCACTGATGGCAGTGCAAGCCATTTCATTGCCTGTACGTAGATATTCTAATATTTGTATCGACTTTATCGACTCATTGCTATTCATAAATGTGATATTATGAATTTTTAGTGCGTGTTGAGATTGCTTCATTGCCTTTGTACTTTGATTTATTTGCATTTTTAGCAGTCATTGCATTACAGATTTTCCCTCTGTGCTTGCTGATTTGTTTGTGTTGTTGTGACTTATTGCCAATTCTATGGCTTATTGTATATTATGCGTCTGTGGCACAGACATCAAATTGGCAAACTCTATTCAGTTGCATATGAAAATCACATTTGCCTGATACTCAAAAGCACAAATACGCAAGGCTTATGTGCACAGGCAGGTAGAATAGTTAGAAATTGCAGAGCAGTTACTAAGAATACTGATCCCATATTTCAACACATTCAGCTGTTGAAAATTTCATTTTATGCTGGCTTTATTTAACAGTAGAAAATGTTTTTTTTCTTTTCAGGCTTAGATAGAATTTTATTCTACTCGTGTTCCGTTTGCATCTCTTAGTTCATAATGCCATGACTTCCCTAAGCTCACAGGTACAAGGTGCATATCAAAGGGTTTCTTATCAGTGCTTTAAAGACTGAAGGTGTCCTATTTAATTAGTCCACCTATAGTGCAGTTCTGTATCCCTAAGCTCATGCATAACTTTTTTCAAAATGGGCTGGCCAAAGTCGTCAAGAGTACTGCGTTATAATGTTTAAACGTATATATAAAATTTTTTTTTAATCTGTTTTCTCAGTATTTTCAAAAGACTGACAAATGAAAATGAACACTTGTCTTGCCAGTAAACTGTATTTATTTTCTTGACGGCTTGTCTTAGCTTGATAAGTCCATTACTCAAGTTCTTCATTATACAAAATTGTATAGCAGTCAGCTGCTTAGGCGTAGCTGAGCTTTATCATTCGTGAAATTAAACAATACCAAGTGAGAGCAACAACAAAAACCACAATGCGCAAATAATTTACACGATTGTAATTAGCAAAGCTTAAGCATGGGCAAGTTTTACGCTTAACGGCATTTTCATTAAATTTTCTCGATATTCGTGTTTAATTGGCATAAGCTGTTGATTTTTCCTCACAAAAACAAAAAAAAAATGCTATTAAAGCAGGAGAAAGCTTTACGAATATGCAAATTGCAAAATTAAGTTAATCGGAGGCAGTGTTCTAATTAAATACATTGGCTAATTAAATAATATAAACCCGCACCGTGAGCATATTTCCAAAATTGTGCAGATGAGTTTTAAAACAAAATGCAAATATTTAAAATTTATGGTTTTTTTTTATTTTACTTTAGTTTTAGCACATACAAAACGTTTGTTATTTGAGGGACAGGACAGAACAGGACACGGTAGACAGACAGGCCGGGAGGGAGGCAGTTAGGCAAACAAGTTGAGCTTTTGCCTGTAGCAGTTCAAATCGTGCAATAAAATGCAACATGCGAAATTGATCCCATGGGATATTCGCAACGATTTGCAAATAGCAAGTATACAAGTGTAACTGAAACGCAAACAAATGAACAAATAAGCAAACAAATAAATAAGTAAATACAAATAAATACAACAAAATGCTTATTGCAATCGTTGCGATAAAATTTTGCCAAGCAATTTGCACGAACCAAGCAGCCAGGCTAGCCAAGCATCGTTTCCATCTTCAACTAAGATAAATAGAATTGTAGCCGAAACCGTATCCTTGCTGGGCCAACACGAAACGCTGGCCAACGCAAAAGGTGCCAGCATTATCAGCAACGTATTCAATTGAAGTGAGTTTGTGCAACATTGGGTGGATAATAAAAAATAAAAAAAAAAGAAGAGTAAGGAGACGTCTAAGAATTTTGGCGCAGTGCTGCTATATTTGCAACGTGGCAAGGGGCTTTTATGGATTTGTGCAGCATTCGCATAGAAATCACATGGCCTATAGCAAAGGCTGAGTCGGCTCGATGTTGTTCCCGGTTGGCTTGGTCAGTGTGGGTGGAGGATGGGGTGCTACGCTTGATCGTTACGGAAATTGGAAATTTTACACTTGCTGATAGTCCAAACAGAAATTGGCCAAACAATACTGTTAGCCGTGGGCCATCTAGCGTGTGACTGCGTGTGCATGTGTGTGTGTGTGTGTGCATGGGAAATCAAACACAGACGTATATGGCCAAGTGTCCGTTTCTCGATTTGCGGTTTTTGTTTGAAGCCTTTTGGGCGGATTGCAGTCTGTCTCTGCCTTTATGACAGTCAAATTGTGCAGGCACGGACTCCTGCTTTGCGTTGCTCTTATCGTTTTTCATTTAGTGTTTCTGTTGCTTTTGTTGTTGCGGCCATTGACACCATGTCTTTTGATTTCCCATGTGTGTGTCTTGTGACTGTCCATTATGGTGAGGAACGACAGAAATCCAAGCCAGCAATTTTGTTGCGTAATTTACACAATTTGCTCGTAAAGAGCTTTCGTCTACGCATATGACACTTGTATGCCTATCACTTGGCTGAGATGTCACTTGTTTACGAATTGGTTTTCACATATGCCATTTGTTTTGCAATCAGACGTAGGCAATCGCGCTTTGTTGCCGCTCTATAACTTTAATATGTGCACCGTTAAAGAATATGCGTACTTACAAAAAAACAGCAATATAAAGTTATGAATCTATGTAAGCCATTGTTAAAATGCTAAGCAAAGTTTCATTACTAAGGTTCATCATATATTGTTAGCAATTTCGTAAAAACATCCTTTTAAATTAGTTATAAACAAAAGCAATAATATCCTAATCAAAGAATCTTTGATAGCTGCATGAATGATGCTTAAAGTAATAAACTATAAAAAGGCAATAAAAAAAATCAATATATATGATTCAGTAAATTTTTATATTTATGTTGCTATGCAGTTTTAAAATTTTACATATGTTTTTTTTTTTTCACATACTTTGCTGCTTCGCTTAACTCGTTTCAAGTGTCTTTGAAGTGGGAAATATTGCATAACTTTGCGTTGCCTTTCATTCGTTATTTTGCATGCAATGTTGTCTCTTAATGATTTTTCAAGTCTTTATTTGCAGGCTTAGCAAGGTTTTTTTTGTTGCTTGACTGACATTAGACATTAATATGGCAAATGCCATAAGCAAAGGTTTCACTAATAAATGTTTTAATTGGATAGATTTATATAATCGATATGTTATGCATTAATTAATTTAATAACTGAATTAGGTCAGTGGCCACTTGCGATGTTTTGTTTTTCTCTTCAATTTTAATTTTGAATAGAAATGATGCTCAGCTGTAACTTCTTCTAATGTAAGCCAGCCGACATGTCTTTTGTCTACGTATTATAACTGCCTGTTAGTTTAATAATTCATATTAAGACTATTGGATTAAAGTGGAATAACTTTCATTGTGTTTGTGTTTCAGTGCTTACTGTTTGTGCACAAAAGACGAGCCAGTGCTGATAAGCGAATGTAAAAATTTGTAGACAACTTAAAGCATTCCCGAGGACGCAGCATTCATTCAACATTCATTCATTGCGATTTTAATTTTACTTCTTCTTCTACTTCCTGCTTGCAGCTGCTTGGAGCCTCGCAGATAGCAAAGGCATTTCTATAGAAACTAGCAGGCCAAAGTAATGCCTTTGCTGCATGGGCTTGTCTGCCATTCAAACTACTTTCAAAGACCTTTCAAATTGATTTAAATTCACCATTGAATACAACTTAATCTATTTGTAATGTGAAACGGATTTGTATAGACTCGTAACTAAGCAGACAGCTGTGCTGCCGCCGCCGCCGCCGTCGCTGCTGATGTTACTATGCCCTTATAATAACCATGCCGGCTATGGCACAAATCAAATAAATTAGCAGATGTGTGTCTATTGAAAACATCAAATATGCCTTAAGGCCTCGAAGTCTTTAAACAAGACGTGCCGTTGGTCTGCTAAATGTATGAAAATTTTATTAGGCAACACAATTATAATATAGTTAAAGATACTTTATAGCAAAGTTTGTTATTTTAGTTGGCTATGATGCCGTTATGTGTTAAATTAGCAAAGCTTAATTTGCTTGCAGTTGGGTGCATTGCTTTGTTTGCTAAGTTTGGCGTATTCAGCGTATCTAAGACCTTTGCACTCTATACCTTGTGTTTAATGAATCTTATTTTCTATAATATCAAATGGGTTATAATTGACATTTTTGAGAGATTCACTTTATCTACAGATGATTCTTCCGTGTTACTTGCATGGAAATAACTCTGCTGATCTCATTTAGCACGTAGAACTAGCTCAACTAAACGAGTGCTGACTAGGTAAGCTCAGTTAATTTTGGCAGCATTGTTTTCCAGATTTTAAAAGTTTTAAAATTTATATATGTACTTTGCCTTTGCTTAGGCTGTGGCTGATGACTTCCTAACTCAGACGTAAAAACTTAATTAAATTAAAATGCTGCTAACTTGTTTTTAAGCTGTTAAATGTAGCCAAAGGCTTTAAGTTTATTTTAAAGTTTTTGAATATGTGTTTTAAAACTGCAACACCGTATGAGATACAAATACTGTATGAACATATCTATATATGTATGTGTATATTATGCATCTCTTGTAGATATAGATAGAAGTATCTAGCAAAGCAAAAGCAACACACATGCGTTAAATGCCGGAAATGGGAACTACATATTACCCTTGTGGCCATATTAAAACTTTTATCATTTAAATGACAACGACATTATTTCGCAACATATACAGAAAACACAAAAAACAGAAATTAAATAAAATGCAATAAACAGTAGCAAATGAAAAACCAAAAAGAAGAAAAAAGCTAAATCACTCAACTTTTGTTTTTTGTGTGTGTGCAGTATATATGTATGTACACACACAAGCATGTGAACATATGCGTTCATTTTTGCAGCATGGCTTACTTGAAAAGCAATAATCAACGAATTCGATGCGCCACACTTGAGAGTCCAGTTGCGTTTCTCACAGCGTATCCTGCATACCCTGCCAGAGCATATGCTGCTGGCCAACAGGCAAACATATTTTCACACCCTTGCCAAATAGAATATATTTTTAATTTTGTAGCTTTTGACAGTCGCATGTTGGTCACGTAGGTCGCCCAGTGGCGAAACCTACCACGTCATGCTGCTTTGTCTGTGACTCCTTTAACATGTGGCGCATCGTGGCGTGGCGTTGACCGAGTCTGCGCCAGCTGTTGTGCGGTGTCACGTGCTGTGCCTGTCAGCCAAGCTTTGTTCTCTCAAAATTTAATCAACTTATACCATTTAATTGTGCTTGACGTATTTAGCTCCCGTATTATGCTTAAATAATAAATATTTTATGCGAAGTTAGCTAAGCTTTTGACACTGTCAAAGCAGATTGGTTTGTTTAAGCTTGCTTTGGCTGGCATTATAATTTGCAATTTGTGCAAATCTTTTGTTTTAGTTCTGCCACAATTTCTCATGCATTTCTTTATGAAATGAATGCATAACAATTTATGTCTGGGCTTTAACGCAATATTTTCCTTGCTGTCTTTTGTCATATGGGTGACTGCATGGCATATTTTTTGTATTTATGCTGTCACCTTTTGCTCTGTTGCTTCGATGATTTTGATAAAGTTATCTAAATGATTCTATTGTCGGGCGCAGAGCACCGGAAATTATGCACAAAAGCGCATTTCTAATACATATGTGCTTATGTATATGCATATACAACCGACATACACAGATGTGCAGGATATTGCATAAATTATGTGCACACTCTGACCTTTTGGGCAAATGATATTCATAGTTGCACAAAAGCAGCAATATCAACAACAACAACAATATTGCATAATACCATATATCAAAGGCGTGAATTGAAATGTTTATATTTCGTGGGTTTGATGTTGCTTTAAAGAGTTTCTCAATTGTTAAAGCTGTTTATTATTTTGTGTTTGTGTGTGTTGTCCTAAGTAGAGGTTTTCGTTGCTCGTGTTTATGTATTATTTTTTTTTGTTTTGATTTGCTTTGCATTAAGCAGCTTTAAATTTTTTTCAAATGCTGTTGCATTTTAAGTTATTATACTTTAAGTAGTCCGTGACATATGGCAATTTACCGGCTAACAAATTATTATCTGCTAAGGAAATCATTACATGCAAGCATGTGAGTGCGGAAATTGAAATGTCAAAATGTGTTGCGCTTATGACAAATGCAAGTTGACGCCGGTTTAATGCCAGAATGCTCATGCATTCATGCGACAAAATACTCATTGGAAAAAAAAAAAATCCAACAAAAATCAATGATACCTTAAAGCAACAGTGCGTATACTTAATGCAAACTTTTTAAAGCATGAAGAGCTGCTTAAAAATGTACAAAAGACTTTAAAAGCCCTTTAACCGTGGCTCTACCAAAATAAAAGTTCAGCATTATTATGGTAAGAAAAAGAGAGCAATAAAAAAATAAAACGCTTTCGCTCGATTCTTTCCACCTTTTAGCTCGACACCTAAACGCACTCATAAATGCGTCGCAAACTTTTTACGCATTCATTATGTTGCCTGAATGTCGAATCAAAAGCCAAAAAAGTAAAAAAAAAGCCAGCATCGAGCACGGCGTATAATAAAACCAAAGCATTTTCGTATACAACACTAACCACCTTGGAACGTGCAGCCTCAGCCGGTGCCAACGGCTGCTGCCAAGTGAGAAGCAAATGTAATCAAAATCGGGTTTGGGCTGCTTGGGCGTCGCGCTTTCGTTCCTTCGGACGACACAAGTGTCAATAAAATAAATACTTCTGACACAGCTCAACGACCAAATGGCTGTGCGGGTGTATGTGCGTGTGTGCGTTCGTGTTTAGTTGGGTGTCTGTATTTGACTTTTAGCGGCTATCAGTTGCGAAGCAAACAAGCGAGCGGACAAACAGACAGACAGACAGCTAAATAAACCAAGCAGCCCACAGAACGTTAATGGTCATTAAGTCGAAATGAACGCGCCATGCACGAGATGAGTTTGTGTCGCACTTGTCATTTAAGTTGATTAAAGCTGCTCGATTGTGTGCGATGGCGACGTTCGATAAGCACGGACTCACAGTAAAGAATTTCTATTAAAAATAGCAAAAAAAAAAAAAAAACGAGAAATCATCATCAATTACACAGTCTTTAACGTTTATATATGCCTGCCTGCATGTGCCAGAATATTCCTGTTTTAAAGTTGTCTGGCTTGTCCACATTTTTCAATTAGATTGTTTTTAATATATACCTATTAAAAATTTGTATACAAAATAATGTTATTTAATAAAAAACTGTTTAGTATTCATTTTATTGTAAATGCTCTGGTCACTCGAATGCGTATAGTATTTCTTTATATGTCTTCACAAAGTGAGGCAATTTTTAAAATCATGACATTTAAATTAGTCAAATCAATCAACTGTGTTTAAAATTATTAATAATAAATTAAATGTTACTCATCTGCGCGGCGATGCCCCATTGAGGTGCTTTGCACTTAATTAGCTTCATTGTTGATGATTCGTAGCTGTATATGAATGCGATTATTACCGTATGCAGCATTTGGGATGTTGTTCAAAAGTTGCCATTAATAAATGCAATACAAAATCGCCAATAAAATTGCATTAATTTTTAACAATAACGTTTAATAACGATATTTCAATTCATTTATGAATGTCAATTTTTTGCCGTCAGTTCTTGCTCTCTTTTTTTTTAAGCGTCAGTTGAACATGTTTGGACTTTTCATTATGTGGATGCATGTCGTCAATGTAATTTTATGCAACGAAAGTTGAATTATTAAAATTGCCCATATGCAATACAAAGTAATAGTAACAATGGAGACAACAACAACAACAACAGCAACAGCAGCAACAACGACAATACATACACATACTGTGCCAGCAGCGGTCACCGCATGTCATGCAGTCCGGCAGTTATGCAGTCACCGTCAACGCCGTTGTCGATGTCGTCGCCGTGTCACGCAGCCCAGGCTATTTATCCAATGGCCTTAATGTCATTTTTCTTTAGCTGTCGCCGTCGAGTATGCACGAGTAGCAGCATTACCCCGCCCGCCGCTGACCTGCGCGCGTCATGCTCACTCTCACATGCGCTCTATCCCCAGCTCTTTCGCACTGACTGCCTTATTGTCGCTGGATTGCTCTGTTGGGCGCCATTGCCTTGCATGAATTATGATCAATAAATTGGAAATGTTAACTGGTTGTCATTGTGCTTACATACTCTTTTGCTCGCTCTGTGCCGCCAACATCCCATGGCGCCAGCTACTTCTCTCTCTGTCTGTCTCTCTCCTCAGCCTCACAACATACATTTCTATCTCACTTCCTCTGTATGTCTCTGTGGATGCACAGCACACTTGGTCTGGCTTGGCTTGGTTTGGCTTGACTTGGCGATGCCATGTCGCATTTTGTGCTGCAATTAATTTCAAGCGAAAGTACGCAACCAACACAAAGTGACCAGAGCAAGTTGCATGGGGCGTATGAGTAATAACGTAATTAGCATATGCATATTTATTGCAAAAAGCATGAAAACCGAAAGCGAAAAAGTTCGTTCAAACAACAAAAAAATTGTGAACGCACAGTATTCGGTTTTATATATAAATTTACCGCGCACATTCTTCAGTGTAGAGCGTTTTAATTTTCAACTTCGTTGATGACACTTTATCAATAAATAAATTTACAATTGCAATAAATAAATTATCAGAATATTTAAAAACAAAAAAAAAATATGTAAAAAGTCTTAATTTAAATTAAAATATCGAAATATTATTATGCTAAGCTTTTTTTTTTTGGTAAGTTGTATGAATCAGCTCCGTCAAGTGTAAAATATTGTATAAGACAGATTCTGTTCATTAATTTGACATTTGAAACTCTATCGTAGAAGAAATTTGACCCAAAAAATTAGTTCATCGCTTATACAAAAGTTATTTTCAAGAATTGTGACAAACTTTCATTTCATTTGTCCTTTTTACTCCTTCACTCATTGACTATTTGTTCTACACTCGTTAGCACATTTTTGTTTGTATCTTATTTACAGCGCATTTAGCAACCCAATCATGTACTTCCGCCTTTGGTCTGTTTAGTCTTATCTTACCTTATGGATGCAGTGTGCTGTTTTAAAGTTCAATGAAGCGCAATGATATCAGAAAAGCGCATCACTCGGTGTCATTCATCCACAGTAATCGCTAGTAATGTTGCTTACTCACCTATGTATATATGATGTATTTACTCCAAAAAGATTCAAAAGAAAAAATAGAAGGTACAGAACATTTTTTAACTTAGTCGATTGTTGCAACAAAATTGTTGCAAAAAATAACTAAACAGAAACAAAAAAAAAAAAAAATTAAATAAACGAAAGGAAAGGAAAATATGTTCCAAACAAAAATGTTGTTTGTTCGGGTCAAATACGGATCGTTGTATGCTAAACAAAATGTTTTACAATATGCAAATATCTATTGCCAGATAAAACAAAATACAAACGAAACGAAACGAAATGCACATAGCATCGAAGTTTTTGGATTAAGGCATGAGCCGACACGGATGCCGATGCCGGCGAAGGGGTGCAGAAGCCGAAACATGCGCATGGCATGACTGAGGCACCGCAGTGGAACAATGACAGTGGCGCAGCCAAAAACACTTGAATGCTCAAATATGCATGCTCAACGTCACTTGTATACGTTTCTATTTGTCATGTGCAACTTCTTTTTGCTTATTTGTTTTTGGTTATTCGATTTTTTTCTTCTACTTTTTTTTGAATACTCTTTCATTATTTTATTTTATTTTTTGTTATTTTATTTATTTTTTTTTTTTTTTGGAATTTTTTCTATTTGGCATTTGTTATGTATGCATGCAAATTTTGTACGGTTGCAGCTGAAGACACTTGGCTTTTGGCTCTTTTGCAATGTGCTGTGTGTTTTAGTTTGAACAAAAGGCTGAACCAAAAAAAAAAAAAAAGAACTGCTGTGGCAAAATATATTTCGAATTTTAAAACAAGCCAAATGCCAGGCTTAACACAATTTGCAAAGCAAGTGATGCATCCTCGCGTAAGCAACTGTGTTTCTCACTGTGTTGATTATAATATGACTTTGCAAAAGTCAATGAACGCATTCCGCATACTGCATACTGCATAAGAATGACAAATAGATATGCCATGTGAGTTGCATGGAAATTCTTTGCATATTTTAGGCAAATGTCAGTCTCATGCACAAGCTACCAAATCGCATAGAAAATCAACTAATCATGTTTATGCATGCCAATGTGTTTCAAATGTATTCAAATGCGTGAAGACACTTAATTTTTATAATAAAGTTAAATATATCTTTCATATAAACTTTGCCTATTATATTTCAGCATTTTATTCTATTCCATTACGCATACGCACACGCTGCCAGCAGCTATTGCAGCATGTGTACAAATTGTGTGGGATGCAAAGTAAATCTTTGCTCAAATATGAAATTTTAATTGGAGCTTAGTTATGTACATTTTATGCTTATTATGCAGTGAGTGTGCTATTGATTTTTTTTTGTAAATTTTTTTCGTATTTAAATATTTGTTTTTTGTCTTTTGTTGGACTGTAAAAGCATATACATATGATAACGTTTCCCGCTTATACAGAATACTCGAAAGGGAAATCCACAATGACCGCAAAACAGAATTATGTGCATTGATATTAGTTTATGCACAAATGCCAACTCATTTGCTTAATTACATGTTTGCTCCCTGGGCGTTAAACAACAGTAACTAAATCTGCATTATTTGTAATGCAAAATATTGTTTCGCATACTTTTGTCGGTCCCGACCTCGGCCTCTGTCCCTACTGTACTAATGAGTGCAACTAATGACCATTGTCATGCAGCTGAGTGCGGATTTAAGCATTTGGCTTTGCATTATGTCACTACACACTCCCATCGATTGAAAATGTGTGGCAGTGTGCTCAACAAATGGATCGTTTGGCACTTGTTGCCAAGTATGTAATAATTGGATAGAGCCAATTGAAAAATGTTGAATTTTCCTTTGTAAATATTATTGATTGATGCATTTGTTTATTTATATTTTGTTATTATACATTTACTATTAATTAGCTAGCTGCTGGTTCCTTCGGCTATGACACTTGTTTGTTATTATTGATTTATTCAGCTACTTACAAATTAAACGAATCTGGTTAAGTTTACTTATATAGAAAGCATAGCAAGTCCAAATTATTATAATTGTTTTATTATTAATGACAGATCTATTTTTTAAATTATTAAACAAAATAAATTTACGATTTTCATATATAATTTAAGAGTTTTGGAGTGGACTTGTGTATCTCCACAAATAGCCACTGTTGAGATGCTTCTCATTTAATTTGGTGGTTTGATTGGATTGGTCGGTTTTAGATATTTTTAGGAACTTGTAGTTTTTACTACATTTTTCTCCTGACAAAACACAAATATAGGGAACTAAAGACATTTTGAGAAGAAATAAAAAAGCATAGTCGAAGAATTTGCTATTGTTATTTATTTTCAGTTTTATTAATGTAACACATTTCTATTTGCTTTTCTTGACCCATTCACAAATCAATCGATCTCGAGCTGTTTACGTGTTAAGAAACCATTTATTATCTATCAGCTTTCTTGATTTTTTAGTTCCATATAATAAGAATAAATAACAATTAAACTACAAGAGGCGCCCACTGCAATATTAATGAAAGAAAAAATGAGTTTATAAGTTAACATCAAGCCTCGGGTATTTTTGAAATAATAAAATGTAAGCCATACACAATTAAATAAATAAAGCGTGATTTAGTATTATCTTATCTTTGAAAATAGATCAAATCAATTATTGCTAGTATAGTTTTGAAAACATACCCCCGCCAGTTATGGCCCATGCCAATACATAGTTTCGATCAAAACTGTTTGTCGACAGAATATATATCGCTGCTGCAATCGCTACTATTATAGCAATAACAAACAAAATGAATCCAGCTAAAGTAACACGTTTTTTTATCTAGTGTAAACGTTTTAAATTGAAAATTTTTTTTTTAAATATAACTTATTTTAAAATTAAAATAAATTTTAATGGCTTACCAACAAAGCTCCAACAAGGGTCACGACTCCACTTAAAGCCCAAAACGATCCCGTTATAAAGAAAAAGATCTTCGAGTCATTGGAAAGAGGGCGATATAATGAACCATGGTTAATCCAAACACTTGTGAATAGAGTGGACATAACTCCAATTGTTATGAATACGATGCCTATCATTGTGCACCCAACTCTTAAGGAACAGCAACAGCATTTAGTCAACATTTTGTATGCAAATTTATAGTTTTAGCAAAAATTTCAAAAAATTATTAATATCATTTTTGAAGTATGTTTCAGAGGTAAAGGTTTAATAATTTTAAATATACGTGTTTGAAACTACTTTTTGAACATATTTTCAAAGATACTTGTTTTTACTACTATGTATATATTAAATACTACTATGTTTTGTTTTATTATTATACTTTTTTGTTTTTTTTTTGCTAGGTAGATCTTATGTTTATTCGTGTAAAATCGAACAGATTTAAAATTTTTATGCTTTCATTTAGAAAATATAAAGCTAATGCTGGTTGCCTACTTTAAAGTGCGAGTCATGTTTAATGGTCTGAATATTTTTAACTTAGTATAATCTCAAAACGGCAAATTAATCGCGTCTGTTAGTATAAATGAAGTTGAAAGTTCGCAGTTGCGGCGCAACTGTGTAAAACAAAACTAATTGTCAGATAATTAGTAAATGCCCGAAGGACCAAAAGCATACTATGCAGCAAAAGTGAGGATACCGATAGAGCAAACCGCAAACAAGGAAATCAAAAATGAAACCAAAATAAAAAAACAAGAAAATTTAAAAGAATGGCAACCAAAATCCCAGCAGCGCTAAAGACAACAAACCACTTTGACTATTCGCCAGATAAACGTATTAAAAGTTTTGGTAACACTAAACCATAAAAATGGGAAAAGCTGTGAGTGGTGTGGCAAAAATGAAGACAACTGGAAGAGGAAACAAAAGACAAAAGCGCATGCATGAGCGCAAACCTCGAAGCATATACAAATTTTCATTTGTTTAAAAATCTCTAAAGAATTCGTTGCCAATTTTCAACAAAAAAAAAAAAAATAAAAAATAAAAGAAAAAAAAATAAAAGGAAAAGCAAAGCTAAAACTAAAAGAGAATGCACAAAAACCTTACATAAAAACAACAAAAGCAGCAATGAAAAAAACAAGAAAAAGGACAAACTAAAAAAAAAAAATCGAAAAAATGGCGTTGGAAGTGCGAGCGCAATAGTAACAAAGGACAGAGACGAGCCAGCGTATACAACGTGCTATTAGCTGAAGTAGTGCATGTGGCATGGGGTGTTTGTTGTTTTTGTTATTGTTGTGCATGCAACTAGCCAGCGGAAGCGCACAAGGACTGAGTATGCGGATTATTATCAAATGCTGAAACATTGTTGTGGCGCCCCAACAGACATTAATTCTAATTTCTTTGCTTTAGCTGGCATGTCAACCTGCTAGCGAGTAACCTGTTGGGATGTAGCAATCATGGTATGCGTGACGATGCGGGACGGTGTGAAAAACTCATTTCGTGTGGGCTAATAATTTATATGCGTCAGTCGGTTGCTGCATTTATTTGGCCTTTTGAGTGTTGTATACTTGATATGCGTATTACCTTGTTCACAGTTCGTTTCACTCTAGACATTTCTATAACGGAGGAGTTTTGGTTTTCTAAAGGAGTGTTTTTACAGCAGTTATTTTGAACAGAAGTTAAGGAGTTGTTATGGCAAAGCTGAGATAATAAATTTCACTGTGCATATCGATATTAAATAGCCACTTTGAAGAAAAATTTTATAAGCAAAATTTTTGCATTACACATATACATATATCAATTTTTTCCTTTGCGGAATGTTGGTCTGGAAAAACTGAGTGATTTGATATTTAAAGTATAAGTATTTTCAAGTTTGTTGTTATTGAGATTCGACATAGAAAAAAAAAACAAATAGTTAACACAAGTATATCTCTGAATCAAAATTCAACAAATGGCATAGAAGTATATATAGATAAATTCTAAAATACAATACTATATTTCAATTTTTGGAAAAAATTTTAAATAAAAATGTTGCGTAAATGCTGCTTCTGCTGCTCCCTTCGAGTAGGATGCATAGTTATGGCGATCACATTTTTAGTAATTGGTGCGATTGCGTTGTTAGTCTCAATTTTACCGGAAGAGTATGATGATGAACTTTATATCGATAAAGAAAAAGAAATAGTATTTTATTATGTAACGGGAGCGCTTTGGATTATATGTGGAACATTGATCTTTGTTGGACTTAGCTTGGTATGGTGTAAATATTTATATTATTTTGAATATGCAAAGTAAATGCTTTACATTTTATATATTTTTGGATTTACTTTCAAGTGGCAGTCGCTCTTTATTTTGGGTACCTTCGTTTTTACTGCGTTCAGTGTAACAGTATCTTTTGTTTTAGTGATATATATGTTTGCCGCCATTAAATTTAATTTAGCTACATTAGGTTGGTTCTTATGGACAACAGGTAGGTTTATAACATTTTTTAACATTTTAACACTTCATTCGAACCATTCTCATTACAAAAAAATTTATACAGTTATATAACACATTTACTGAGAAAAAAAAAGTTTTAGAAAATAAATTTTTTAAATTTCTTTTAGTCTATTTAGTAAAAAACAAATACTAAGGTCATTGTTAACTTAAATCCCTGTCTTTATTGCTGTAGTGGTTTTCGTGTATTGCTTAGTGGCTTTATTTTCCTACTATTTGGAACTGAGACATAAAGGATATTGATCAACCATACGCTATTCTATGACATATTGTAAATAGTTCAGAATTGTCTGTACTATCGAAGAATTTTATATTGCATGCAGAAAAAAAAGAATGGTAATAACCTATTTATCTCTGAAAGAAATGTTCAGTAACTGTTAATAGATCCATCTTAGAAATATTCAAATATTCTTACAAAAATCTAAAAATGCAGGCTAAATGCTTTTGGTATTTGTCCTTACGGATGGATGCGTGTATAGGCATAAATAAAATTTTAAGCGGAGTGGCAGCGGCGAAATGCTAACTATTAGTTGAAGTTTGAAAAGGAAGAAAAAATCTTTTGTTTCATCATGGGATCGCTTTGGTCTTCATTATGAATATTGGTCCTGCTCGGTGCTTGTTCGGTATGCCATTAAATCCTTTTTTAATTTACAAAAATTAATGTATTTTTAAACTATATTGATTCCTTAAGCGTGGTATGGTTTTGGATTGAACTATTAAGACTGAACAAGAAATTGAAATCATTATTTCTTTTTCATATTTATAAGACGTTCTATTAGAAATATCATATCAAATTATTTTAAAATTGAAGAACGATCCAATCCTGTGCACTATATTTACGAATAAAGTAAAAACATAAAAATTATTCGTTACTACAATTCTTCTTTCGATTCATCTCTTGTTAGAAGATTTCACTGCCACTTTCAAATGCCACAAAAGTCATTTATGTCTTTGTCAGACTTGTAAATCCAAACCGAGGGAAGTGCGTTCTCATGGCTTCTGTGGCTATTGTTGCGAAGTGGCAGACTCAGAGTATAAACATGGACACAGCGAGCGAGACAAAGAGAGATGAAAAAGCGAAAAATGACAATAAAAATGCTTGAAAATTGTTGAATTATGCTTTTAGCTGAAGTTATGATTGTCATTTAAACTTTTCTTACATTATTTAAGCACAGTAGGTTTTCACTTTGGTAGAGAATTGCTCATTGAAAACACAAAATGACAAAAATCATAGCAATGTCTTCATATTTTTTTTTTATAAATAAGAAGAGTCACAGACTAAAGCCAATGCTAAAATATAGTTTTGTCTGGCTACAATCCCTTGGACCGCAATCGAAATAAGTAAAAAAAGAAAAGAAAAATTTCTAAAATAGTTACGGTCCCAAACGAGCTCAGCGAGGCACAACGGAAAAGGTAATTTATCGTTTGTGCACCGTCTGTGCATGCAAAATGTTGTCGCATTGCAAGATTTGTGTGGACATGCTGTGCAATTTTTAGCCAAATCAGCAGAAAACTGGCAATAAAGGTGCGAGTGAGCCAACCTGATTTCAGTGCTGAAGGCAGCCAGGTACACTTGATGATGGGTGGCATACAACAAATCAGAATGGCAAAGGTCGGTACAAGTGTGTCGTAATATTAGAAATGGCAAACAGGCAGTCCAGGCAGGCAGCTGTGTTGCCAACAATAAAGCTGAAAAAAAAAAAAAAAAAATAAAAATAAAGAAAAAAAAAAAACATGGCAAAAATAAATAAAAACTGTCTCTGTCTCGTTTCCTGTTGAGGCCCCACATGCTTTGT
Organism: Stegana nigrithorax; assembly: GCA_037044495.1. Lineage (NCBI taxonomy): Eukaryota > Metazoa > Arthropoda > Insecta > Diptera > Drosophilidae > Stegana > Stegana nigrithorax. Next base: position 1,370,036 of record JBAMBQ010004241.1, on the reverse strand, counting down.
TAGCAAATAGATTGGCACACAAACTTCTTTAATTAGATTTCTTGCAAACTTTCGAATGAGCCAAAGGATGACGCACACAGAACACCGCAGCTACACACTTTTGCTGCTTGCAGTTTTTGTTTTAATTAATACCACAAAAGGTAAACTATTAGCAAACCTTCAACTAAACTCTTTAAAGCGTAAAATTCACAGCTGCGAGTGCACGAAAAATGGTTGCTAATGAGTAGTGGGATGACGGTTTGAGTAACCATCCGCGTAAAATGCAAACGAGTTGCATTGAAAGCAGCAGCAGCAGCAGCAACAGCAGCAGCGGCAATGGCAGCAGCCACTTTGTCAAGCAGCTAAAGTCTGGCGGATGTGCAATGTGCAGTCAATATTGGCGAATGTGTCAACTGCAAAGTATGCATAAAAGAGAACAAAACAGTAAACAGAGGCACAAAGTCGCAAAAACAAGAAAGGAAAAAAGACATATGCAAAGCATAGCATAGCATAGTATAGCTCAGCAAGGATAATGAAGCCACAACAAGTGCGCATGCACGTGCCAACATAGCGACGCAGCATCAGCCCCAACCCACTTTATTCCTCTGGTGTGCATGTGAGTGCGTGCGAAGGCAGCCGCAACTCTTTTGCGTTTACGGTTTCAGCAGTCGTGAGTTGCTGTGGAGGCGTTTTGTCGACAGCGCCGAAAGTGTCAGCAGCATTTGCATGCAAATGATGCAAGTTACGCAAAAGGATAACAACGAAAGGCTGACTGAAAAGCACACAGTCAGCCCAAGCGCACACAGCAGTCGGACAGGCAGACAGACGTGCCTGCTTGACGTAGTTACCAAAGGCAGTCGTGGCATGGTCGGATTAAGCTGTTTTTGTGTTAATGAGATAAGCATGCAAATGCGAAAATGCCTGCAAAGACCAGATGTACGTCAGCAAGGATACATAAATGCCGTGCGCGAGGAAAAGTCAATTAACACGCGTCGCTTGTGGCGACTTATTTTACCTTCTTTTTTTTGTTTTGCTCATTTCCTCTTTTGATCAGTTGAAGAGCTGAGAAGCCAACGCCAAATGGCTTCATATTCACTGCTAATTTGTACACCTCTACAGCGTTTATGAGCTGTATAGGCAAAACAAATGCTTATCCTAATTAAGTGAGAGGCAACCGTTGAAATCTGTTGACTTTGTGCGTCTTCGGATATCGATATACAAATCCGGACGTGAAATCATTAAGCGCTGTAATTTTGCTCGTCTTGTCATGTGTTCGCCAAGCGGAAATATGAGAAGTACGCGTGGCTTGTCGCTCTGGATGGGGTTGATGATGACGACTGCAGCTGACATTTGTTTGCAAGTGAACACGAAAAATATTGCTGCTGTAGACGTTTATGTCAACTTAATTTAACTTAAGTCGTAAACAAGCTTTCTCTGAGGAGATGGTTATGTCTTAGATCTTAAAGAAAAGGAAAGTCCTTAAAGAGTTGTGCAAAAAATCTATGGTTCGGGAAACACTGCAGAATATCTTCATGAATAATATGAATATGCGAAAGCCATATAGCAAAAAATATCAGGTATGAAGTGCAGAAAGTGTGAAACCATTAATTGTTTAATATTAGATAAATTAAGTAAATATAAGTTGGACAATAATTAAAGAAATGAGTAATAATCATTAGAGCGACATGAGTTGATGTGTGTATTCGACTATGAATTTAGTTTATTGTGTCGATCTTCTGATTATGATTCACCAAATAAAGTTTATTAACAATTTGAAACCTTTTAAATTTTACTAGAGCACTGAGAATAACATTTGAACACAAATGCATGAAACGTGACTTCGACACGAAAACTAAATCGAAGACACCACAGAACACAGACACATACGAAATGCTGTGCAGCAGCAGGAGCATCATGAGGATTGGTAGCAGAGCTTTGATGAAGATAGGTGGATAGGGGTATGTGCACAAGGCAAGACACGAAGATGAATGTTATCCCTGCTTGCAAATATATTTGCTGCAATTCACAATTTATTAACAAAATACACGAATCTCGTGTGTGCAGTGTGCAAATTTAGCAGTTGTGTGTGAAATGTTGCGAAAACTTTTGCCCAAAATGCTGCTATAAGAAAAAATCTTTACATTCTCCGTTCATTCCACACCCGATATAGTCGAACGCATGCATGCAGTCAGACCGACCAGCAAGCAAACAGCACAGCTCAGCGGACAGACGTTAAGACAGACTCACGTTGGCCCAATTGGAGCACAACACTTGTTCGCATTCCTTACAGTTGCTTGTTCAGCTTCACAGAGTTGCCACGATTGGGTTTCAGCTTTAATTTCTTTCACTAGAATGATTTTCATTCAAGTCGATTTAAGTTTTTTCTATAAGCGTAAGAGATGTGCTTATGCACACATTTGATTTTTAATTTAATTGTAATAAATAGTTTAGATTTTTGCTATCAGTTTTTATATGAAATCCTTTTATTTATTTCCGTGTTTATTTATTTGTAGTTAAGTTTTCGCATCTAAACAGTTGTAATTAAATGTACATGAGTGAAAAAGCTTCTTGGTAAGCAAATTGTTTTTTTTTTTTTTAATTTCACATTCCAATGAATTATATGTTTACATTCTTTGAATTAAAGAAAGAAAAAAACTTTTTTATTTAATCACTCATCCGCAAACGACTCACAAGAAGAATAATGCCATATGCTTGACTTATCTCTCTCTCTGTCTCTCTTTATTATCGCTGCGTGTTCAAAGACCTATAAAACAGTCAAAGAATTGATTGTTTTAGTACAATTGCCATTCATTGAGGTGGATGCGACTTTTTGAAATCTGATTTCACTAAGCTTACCTATTGATTTGTAGGCAGCTGGCAGACCTTTCTATTCGGCGTTCGAATAAGTGTCATATATGTACATTATGAGTTTGGCATTGTCAATGCTCTTTCTGTATAAAAGTCGGAGTATGCTAAATCATCTTGTACTTGGAGTGTTTTCTCAAGTGCGCTGGCTTTGATTGCTTGCTTGCTCAAGTATCTGCCAGAAATCAAAGCATCTTGATGATACGCGCGTATGCCACTCAGACAGTCAATAGCTTTGCCAATTCATTAACTGCAGAAGACCTGAGTAAGAAAAAAAGTCGAGTGCATCCAGTTAACAAACTTGCAAACTTCAATCTGCAGATTTTCTGCTGGCCAATTGCTTGAGAGTCTGTGCCTTTCCTTTTATACTTTTTCCCCTTTCTGTGATTTTTTCCTGTTTTTTGAGCAATTCCGCACATATCGCATAAATTTCCGCGGCAGCAACTACGCATAAGTAAAGTGACTTCTCAAGTGTGTTTCTTGACTTGGCTACGAAGCTACGTGATACAATTTGCAAAGTGTGTGTAACAGTTGACAAAGGCAGCTGCAGCGGAATGGAAGCAGAATCGGAAGCAAAGGGAAACTTAAAGAAACGTAAGGCAAATGCAATGGAATGAAATGAAATGCATGCGTAAACTTTCTTGGCAAATAAATTGTGAAAATTGCACAAAAATACTTAGGAATTACTTTTGCACTTTGTGTGCAAGTTGCAGCCGAAAAGTGGAAAATATAACGGAAAGAAAAGTTTTGCGCAAATTGTGTGTAAAATTGAATTGAGTTGAATTGTTGTAATGTCCATGTGCTTTTTTTCTCTTTTTCTCCTTATTTCTATTCGTAAGCGACAAACTTTTCAGATTTTTTTTCGTCTTATCCTCATCCTTTTTTTTTTTTGAAATGTTTTTTTTTTTTTCGTTAATGCGAAACTGTACCTAGTGTATTTTATTTGGCTGTTATTTATTTATTTTTTTTGTTTTGTTTTGTTTTTGTGCTTTTTAATTTTCATTTGCTTGATGAATGTTGGCAAATGTTGCGTGGGTGTTCAAATAGTCGTACATGAGGAAAGCCTGCAACAAATTGCGTCGTTCGGGACTAAACTAAGCCAGCGCATTTTAAAGGCAAGCGTCAACATAAATCATTCATTTTTGCTGCAGTAATAAAAGAAATGATGCATGTGAAATACATTTATTTGTTTTTTTATGAGCACAACTAATCCCAAATACGAAACCCATGTGAGAAATGCCATGTTTTTAGCATACAAAACACGTACGAAAAGTTGCGCAAAGCAATTCGTTCATTTTTTTCTTTTGTTTTTGGTTTTTTTTTATTCGAATTTTGCGAATGCTGTGTTCGGTTGTTGCTGCTCCGTATTCGCGTTGTAAGCGCATAGCATAGTAGAATAAGAAGAAGAAGTGTTTTAAAAATACATTTCAAACATATGTGAAAATCGAAGCAATATGTTGTTGCTTTTGTTTTATTTTTTTTTTTTTAAGTTTGGGCGTTGCATATTTTTTTTCGTTTTACTTTACTTGGGGAAAAAAAACTCGGTTTCTTTTTTTGTTTCTTTTTTGAAATAAATTTTCTGCGACTTTGCGGGCACGAATATTGCACCTGTGCCGATTTTGTGTATTTTTTTTTTTTTTTATTTACCCAGACTGGTGAATTTACAGTAAGGACTGATTTTATTGTCTTCTTATGCTGGTGTGCACCGTCTGTCTGATATCTTGGCTTTGGCTATTTGGTTTCCAGCTCTGCATAGTAAGCGTTTGATTCAAATTCATTTTCGAAGTGAGTATAACACTGCAACAGATGAATGTGTTTAGCCATCATTTAGTGTTTAGATCGTGAACTGATAGAAGATTGTATAGCTTTTTGTATTAGGTTCTCTATTTGCACTTTTGAGTCATCAATGCTCATGATAATAAGCTGTCACACTATAAACTTCATGTGTAATCCTTATGTATAATCGTGACAGTATTAACATTTATACGAAACGAAAAGCAGCAGAAAATGAATTTGAGGCAATACTGTAGGAATTGTATATGTATGTGTTTGTTATTACAATAATCCTATCATGTTTAATTTGGCATGTGACGTAGGAGAACATATACGCTACGTTGAGTTATGCATTTGCATTTTGTTCTTTTCTTGACGCTTAAAAGATGCATAAGCCATTTGGTTTGATGACGCTTATCACGCGTTAATCGAAAGCGCTAAGCATCAAATAAAACGCACGGCATCAACATTTGTCAGAACCTGCCATTCGAAGGCCGTAATAATTTTTATGTACAATTCCGGCTTATGTAGACACATAATTCTTATATGACATTATTTTTATTAGACAACATAAACATGAAAAATTATTGCGCGACATAAATGTGTAAAAAAAAAAAATATAAAAAATGGTAACAATGAAAAAATACAAAAAAAAAGCAACCAACTTACCCAACGTTACTGCACCTTAAGAAAACGTATAAAATGTATAAAATTTAAAAAAAATTGTATGTTGTTTGGTTGGAACAAGTGTTTACCCGTGCTCGCATAATCTTAACTTATCAGGGCACACAGTGCGTATACGCAATGCTAGAAAAACGCTAAATTAAGGCAACGGCACAAGTTGTTTAAAATGACACTTTTTTTAATTAAACGTAAGAAATGCAAATGAAATTTTAAGTTCAAATACAGAAGATAGGAAAAAAAAAAAAAGAAAGAAAATAAAACAAAAAAAGAATAAAAAATTAAAATAACCGTAGGTGGTTTACATTGCCGTTTACTTTTAATTTTAAATTAGAGTTCGTTGAGTTTACACAGTTGGTCTAGGATGGATTCTTTCTTAGTTTTTTTTTTTTGGTTTTTTGCCGGAGTACGGACTCTGTGAAAGGCGGTTGACAAGCTGGTGTTGAAACGGTCGTAATGGAAAACTGTGTGAAGCAGCGACAGACAAATGGATGGCGAAACAGTAGCAGACAGATAGAGTGAAACAAACACCTGAAAATAAATTCACCAGCGTGGCTATAAATTTAATTAGCAGCAGGTGTGGCATTACGTATTTGTTGCAATTTTTTCTCTTCATCTTCTTTTTTACTACTTAATTTTTATATTTCTTTTTTTTTTTTTTTTTGCTGTTTTCGTATTTTTGTTCTATGTGCTTTGCTATTTTTGGCGTCGCTGTTCTTGCTGTGGCAATTGTGCGCATGTAACCGCAGCTTGACGATGAAATCCTGTGGGGCTACTGGAGCTAGCAAAATGTGGTTTGGGTTAATTTAATTTTAACTTATTTCATTGATGGGTACAGCGCACAGCACACGGCCATCAATGCCTGATATCTTCATTAATTTGGCCACTTTGCTTTGTGAAGAATTAATGAAGCAGATGTGTGCAGGAAATTGATTTTTGATTGCATTTGCTTAATTTAACCGAGAAAACTCATTTCTGCCACATTCTGCATTAATTAGTTAACCGAAGTTGAAACCATACCTTGTGCACCTGTAAACTAGAAGTCGGAAAGCGCCAAAAAAGGATACCGTGTTATCCTGTTTGCTTTGCTTTACGTTGCTCGCTGCGCATATGTTGTATTGTCGTTTATTTAACAGCCATAAAGCGAGTTTAAATATGCATATGCACTTTATTTACTTGGGTAAATTGAGTATTCACAGTTGACATGTGAAGTGGATTTTTTTTTTTTTCTCAAAATGTTGCGTGCGTTCAACTTTGTGCGTGTATGCGTTGAAATGTTGCGCACATCGCAGTGTTTTGTGTTTATTTGCATATGAAAAATATTTGGAAGCATATGTCCAACGTTTGCTTCGCTTGGCATGCAAAGTTATAAATATCATGACTTATGTGGTTGCGTGCGACTTGGCACCTGCTGGTGGACCAGAGAGGGGAAACAATTGGTGTCGGAATTATTAAAATGTTGCATTTTGTTTTTAATTGTGCTATCAAATATTTTTAATGCTATGTCATGTCACAATTTAAATATGTGAACGCTTTTTTATTTATTTTTCTTCGTTCCATATGCGTGCAATGGCATGCCTATGAAAAATACATTTCACTGCTCGCCTATGTTTAAACATAAATGTCTGTTGTAACTTAAAAAAAAATAAAATTTCCAAACGCTACTCAACTGCTGTGCGCATATGTATGCCAAAAATTTCACATTTTGGCAGCACAAAAAGCCGAGCGTGCAATAAAAAAAAGTTTAACTTGGCGCACACTCAACGCCAAATAGTTAAGAAATATTGCACAAAATTGTTTTTTCATTGCAGTTTCGTTACATTTATAGAACGTGCAGTTACACGTTGGCCCGCGCCGTGGCAAGCCAATCAGCGACGTACGTAATGGGATTGGCAGCAGAATGCTCTAAAAGAGAAAAAAAAATGAAGCATATTTATTTGAGGCAATCAGCGATTTGTTGACATCGAATGCAAACCAATTGCAAGCATTTCGTCCTTTTTATTTTTGGCACAGGAGCAACGTCGTTATGCAATAGTTTTATGCAACAAGCAAATGAGTTTCCAATAACTGACTTAAGCAATTTACTTTTGTTGGCAATTTGGCATTTTGGAAATGTCCAAACCCTAGAACTCCATAAAAGAGGCCATTTGTGGGTATTTAACTGCTTATTCCTGTTTTTAACTGGGAACATATCTTTTAGTTTTACTCTTACAAATTCAATCTTTTTGTGTTGGGGATATGTATTATGTGTCAGGATTTCAACGCTGACATCGATTGATAGAAAGGTAAGGAAAGTGTTATCCTTAATCATCGATTGAGTCAATCAGTCATAAAATTACATTTATCCGCATTTTATTATTTTTTTAGAAAACACTAATAACGCAAAAAAAAAAAAATGTTAAATGCTTTGCCAACATGTAATCGTACAAAACAAATAAATGTTTAATTAAAAATCAAAAATATGCATGAACGAAGTTTTATCTGAGAGGGCCAAGCTGCTTAAGCATTCTGAATCTGTGCCTAGGGTGTTGGCATGGCTCAACGGCGGCTTATGCGCTGAGTAACTTTGTCCTTTGGCGGTGTGGCGTATTACAGAACTCATTAGCATTGAAAACAAGACGTAATCATACTTGTTGCCGATTGAGGCAAATAAGTTTATCGAGAGCTCACGCCAACAGGACGCAACAAGAATCAACACAAATGCGTTAACTGTGTAAACTGACAAGCAAACAGAGCGACAAGCATGGAAATGGGCTGACGGAGAGACAGACGGAAGGAGAGACGGACAGTGCGGACAGACGGAATTCCACCTGTACGATAGCTAACGCTTGCCTTGTACTCGCACTCGCACTCGCACAGGCACAGGCACTCGTCTTCGTACTCATCCTCGTAATCCAATTCAATCCAATTCGGAGCAATGAAGCGTATTTATCACGTTAAGTACGACAAGTGTAATGCATTAAGTTAACATTATTGCCAAACAATTTACTTTAATCGTGTTTATTTGTTATTGCCACATTTATTGTTGTTGTACACGATGGTGTTCTTGCGGTGGTGGCTGCTGTTGTTGTTGTTGTTGTTATTGTTATGTTCACTTGTTAACATTATTGTTGCTGGTGCTGTGGCTGTTGTTATTTGTATGACTGTCGCCTGTGTGTATTGCCTTATCATGGCTCGTATATACATAGATTCACATTGCTTCACTTCACTTTACTTTGCTTCACATTGCTTTGCTTTGCTTTGCTTTACTGTGCTGAGCTGTGCTTTGGTATCTTCTTCCTTTGTTGTCCCACATACGTGTACGCATAACTCACTTCCGTTGCGTTTTATTGCTTTATTAGCTGCTTCCCTGCGGTTTTTGTACGTTCTCGTATATATTTTGTTACTTTTGGTTTTGTTTTCTTTTTTTTTTATGCTTTGTTGTTTTCTATTTTCTTTATACTTGTACTTTGATTGCGCGCTGCGTCTGGCAATTGAGTTACGAATAACTCGTGCACCAGTGGGTGAGTTACCCACTCCCACCCAGTGAGTCATGAGCCAAGGCGTCATGCATAACTTGTGTGTTGTTGTTTGTAACTTGTTTCGTGTTGGCTAACACGCAAAACATGTAAGCAGCGCTGTAAAAGGATATACTAAGAGTTTTGCGGCATGCCTTAACTGGCTTACACGTTACTTGTGCCTGCTCTTGAATTGAGCGTCTAAGACGTGTTGAAGCTAAGTGCCCTGAATGGGTTAATCTTGTTAGCGTTATCGATACATGCAACAGCTTGAATTCCCCGGCGTTTGTCTGTTCGTTCAGGCTGGCATAAGACTCTATTGCAAATGAAGTCTGACTGCGAGTGGCTCTGCTGTAATTCACATAAATCTCAAAGATAAGCAGGGTGTCACAAATTTAGATTAAATTCATCATTGAGACGAGTAAACTTTTAGCTCCTCTTCATTATAATAAACCAATGACGATCTACAATTGTTTGAAAATACATAAGTCCATTGATAAGTTATTATTATATGTTATAAGAGAAATATATCTCTTGTGGTAAATCAAACGATACAATCAATCAATTTCATATAAATCTATATATATAAATATCCGTTTCAATAATTATTTTTTACTTTCTAAAAGAATTTATTTTATCCACAACTAATTTTTAATTTAACTATATTAAAAAATATTTATTTGTCTTAGTAATATCCTTCATTTTCTTTTAGCTCCACGTAGTATGAGTATAAAACCCATAAGCAGAATCCGACGACGGCTGCAACAATAAAAGAAGTGTATTCCGGTTAATACAAATTAATTATTGCTAAGTAGTAACATTTTTAAAACATACCCGTAGAAATTAGTAGAATAGTTAATACCATGACTAGCTTTCCATAGGTCACAATAACATATATCAAAACTGCAATCATTATAACTTGCTCAACTATAAGGGTAATAAAGCTAGCCATAATACAACATGCTGATTCCTTGGAAAAGTAATTTTAATTTATTTATTTTTGCAAATGAAAAAACTAAATGTAAATGACATACCATACAACAACCGACCAGTATCACTATTCCAGCTATCCAGTACATAGTGAATAAAAATAAGATGCCCATTACTACGCATCCAGCTTGTAGGGAACAGCAACAGCATCGAGTCAACATTATTTTATTCCAAATATTTACGAAATTTAAGAGATGAAACCGGCTGAAATTTATTTAATATTAGATATATTTTTGTCATATCTTTCAGAGGTAAACTTGTCTATACTTTTCGTCTTTTTCTGTTTGAATTAAAACATTGACATCTTTTATCATTTGTCTTTGAAATTAATAAATTATTCAAGAGCACCGTCAATTTCCAATTTAGATAAAAAAAAAACGCAATAAACACATTCGTCATAATAAACTGTTTGATCAATCGACTTCCTTCATTATTTAGTTACAAATAGTAGAAAAATAAAATCAATAAGCTATTCTTGGAGAACAGTGTACAAATCAGAAAATTTAAATGATCCCAGATTGGATGACTCGCACAAAGAACGTCACATATATAATCAAATACTAATTCCTAAATAGATATTTCTTAGAATATACGTTTCATACGCTTGCACCTAAAGTGTGAATATCGGTTTAACTGGGAATCTGTGTAGGATTATCTGAAACAGAAGGCGGCTTGTTTCTCTGTGAATTAAAGGAATACTCATTAATATTTAAAAGAGCTGAATAAAACTATTGAGAGTCCCTCAATTAAGTGCGTCAACTGCATCACTTAAAGTTTACGAAGAATGTAAGCAAATAAGCAAAAGCCAAGTAAGCATCCTTTGCTTCATTGCACACCAATAAATGTCAGCCAAAGGCGTGCTTGAACCCATATTTTCAGTTGTGAAAAACCGCTTGGAGCACAAATAACATTTGTCGCTTGTCGTGCACATTTAAGTCACATAATTTTTCAGCTTGATCTGTTGTTTGCTGTCAAGCGTTTGATCTACAACAGATTGAACAATCAATTATAATGCTGGCCGTACGCAGTCAAGCATGCCAAGCGAACGCGCAGGACAAAGCACTTGCAAGCATATACTCCTGTACGTGTATGTGTGTGTGTGTGTGTGTGTGTGTGTGTGTGTGTGTGTGTGTGTGTGTGATGGGTGTGAGCGTGTATGTTCCAGTTGAGCACCTGCGCCAAAGCAAGTCAGTCACCTTGGTTCACTTAACTCGGTTGGGCTAAGCTGCTTGGCTCTGTGTGTTCGCCTATGCCACGTAGACGTGCATAAAAAAAACAAGTGCGCGACCAGCAAATCGGCAAACAACAGCAAGAAAGCAGGACATCAAGCTTAGAAGCGGCAGAGTGACAAGTGTGCGCAAGAAGAAAAAAACGCAAAGGAAACGAAAGAAAACCGAAAACGGAAAGGTTCAAGTGGTTTTACAACAATGAAAAAAATGGAGCATCGAACGTGTGTTGTTCATTTTTCTTTGGTTATCCCCCCTATTTTTTTGCAAGTCTATGCTGCTCGAAGCTGATGCTGCTGTGAGCATATGCAGCTGGTCAGGCATGACGATATGGATTGAGCAGCACTATAGCTGGGAACGTATGTGTGTGCATTGGAAATCACCCGAAATACGTGCGCTGCATGTAAAAATAGCTGCGAGCATACTTCTGACCTCTTCCTCCGGCACATGGTAGTGGCAAACTGAAGCAATCTACTGCCAGCAATTTCAACTTGAAACCGCAAAGTAAATGGCTGCCAGCAACACTGAATCCCAGTATATACGAAAAAAATAAGTAACCAAACGAACCAAACAAAACAAAACGAAACGAAACAAAGCGAAACGAAACGAAACATAAAACTTGCGCTAAAGTTGAAACAAATGCAGTGCAGCAGCAACATTTCAGCTGAGTTGCACTTCATGTTTTGCCCATTTGAAATAACAATTTTACAACTCTGCGAGTATGCGACCGTGAGATTTTGCATGCGGTGTGCGGTGCACTCTGCTGCTACTTCGCTTGTCCGTCCGTCTTTAATTCTTAAGGTTTTCCCATTTTATTACGATATTTCTTAGTATTTTGCAGTACCTGCTTAATGCAGAAATTTTTAAATACTTTCTCCAAAATGAATTGAAAAACTTCAAAAAAATTCTGCGAAGTCGAGTGAATCATCTGCTTGGTATGTCTTGACAAAGATAGAAATGCAAAATTAAAGAAAAAGAAAAATTCAAGCAAACTAGTTTTTCTTAGCTTTATACAATATGTTTAAAGATTTGTATTAAATGAAATCCACATAAAACAAAAGCCTATATAAGATGACTAACATATTTATACGCTGTTTTAATGTTTTTAATTGACACTATTTAATTAGTAAAGTTAAAAAAAATAAAATTAGTGTTTAAAAAGGAAAATGTTACATTCTTAACAAATTGTTTTTTTTTTTCAAACTATAAAATAATAAAAAGTTTTACATATTAATATTTAAAAGCTTGACAGAACTTTTTCAATCCAAATAAAACCATTGTCATTCGATTTTTTGCAGCATTCACATTTCATAGATTCCATACATGTAAATTCGACCGTACTATTATTTTCTCTCTCATCATTCTGCTGAAATATCTTTATAGAAGTGAAAAAGAGTATTCCTCTCGAAACGGCTCGAATTAAACATTTTAGTGCTGAAGAAACACATTTGCTATTGCAGCTTATTAACTAAGGAAGATAGATGTCTAACATATGATATTCTTACTATTTCGATCACGACTGCATCTTTAAAGAAAGCTGTACAATAAAATATGCATTTGAATGAAACCCAACCAAGGCAAGTTTTAAAAAGGATTTTTTTTTTATTGCATCAAATATATTTTGAATTCATAATTGTTAATAGTTCACATTGTCATTTGTCTAGTCCACTCTCTGTTTAGCATTCGCATTGTCCTTCGGTTCACGCTGTCGTGTGCATGCCAGTTTGTACAGATTTCGATAACGCATTACAAATTATTCAAGCCGCCGTCCTTTTTGTTGCCCTTGCAGTAGGTCATCAGTTCGTTCACCGTGCAGGATTGTTTGCAGCACTCGTCGACAATGCCTCGCTGGCGACGACGGGTTTGCGTAAGCGAATTGATCGCATTCTCCCGATAGATGCTCTTGAGCATGGAATTAGCCAAGGGATACGGAACGACGTCGTTGCTATCGCTAGATTGATTGTCCACATAGTCGAGCAGGTCCACTAGCAAACAAAACAGCAAACAAACCAAACAAGCAAAAGAATAATGTTTTTGTTGGCTATACGCTTTTGTGCGCAAGACATTATTGACTTACATGAGGAACGTTTTGCAATCTTATTATTGTAGCCAAAAGGCTCGCATAACAATGTCAGCATCTCGTTGAGCTTTATGCTGCAGAGTATCTCGGCACGTTCGCCGGGATGCGCTGCATTGTAGGTCACTAGGAGCAACAGGAAACCGAGTAGTTTGTACATGTTGATTTGCTTCGTACTATAATTGGTCGCTTGGCTGCGTAGTGCTTATCGAATGCCTGAGTGTGTCGCTTACACAACTGATGCTGCTCTGCTCAAAGCCTCAAGTTTTTATACCCTAATCGTGTGTGCATAGCCGTCAACCCAACTTAGGCTCAAATGCCGTATGCTAATTGGAGCAGGTGTAACGCATGCACACAACTGCTCCGCTGCCTGTTTAATTTTATTCAGTGTCAACACTTTCGCTTTTGCGTTCGCCATGTTTAGCAGTAATATCCTGGCGAAAGTGTCTGTCTGTTTGCACTTATGCAATCGACAATCGACGTTTTTATCAAGTTCAAATGCGTGTGCGTATGCGTGAATCTTCACTTGGCATTAGCGGCAAAAGGACGGCTGCTTGCTTAATTCAAGTGACAGTTCAGTGACGCAAAGTTGCTGAAGACAAGGCTAAACTTTTTTGTCCTCCTTTTTTATTTTTATTCTGGGTTAACGCGTTGGCGTTGTGTGAAGTTTGCCAGCTGTACAGCAAAGAGGTGCTGAAAACTTGTGCGAGACATTTTCAAACAGTTAAATTTCCATTTCCGCTCTAATCGCAAGGATGCCGCAACGCAACACAAAAAGATGCAACGCAAGTTGATTATAAAATTTTGCTGCAGGTAATGAGCAAACGCAAAGAAAAGTACTAAAGTTTGGCAGCGTCTATATTCTATTTTTCCTTTTCTTGTATATTTAAGGTTATGGCGCTTAAGTTATGGAAATATAATTGTGGCAAACAATTTTTCATTCCTCAAAGAGATAATTTTTTAGAATAAAATGCAAAAGCGTAAATTTCTTCTTTTTTTTTTAAATGCAATCCTTTTTAATATCTGAATTAAGCTGTTATTCCTAACAGTTGCTTTTAATTTGATTACACAGAATAGCTTCGCCTATTCAATGGCAGCTAAACTATCAGAAAACTTTATAAACTCTTGTTAGGCCTTTTAGGCAACTAACATCAGATTAGCATATTTTGACACATACTTAACATTGTGGAAAACTAAAATCAACACGTGAAATCTCAATGCAGTTAACCCTTCCAAGTAAGCCATCAAAGGCAACACGCAAACTTTTCCAAGCCACACAAACCGGCAATAAAAATCACACTTTGATAACATCAACCAGACAGGCGAGCACACATAGACAACCCCCAGGCCCCAGCAGGCAGGCAAGCAGACAGTCAGTCAGTTTGCCACGCAGCCAACCAACAATCAAATAAAAAGCTACGCTACAGGTCAAAGGCAATTCAGATCAGACAACCAAACAAAACACAAATACAACAAAGCCAAAAAAAAAAAAAAAAAAAACAAAAAATAAAAGTTTCAATGCTTGCCTGCCACCAAAAGCAACACTTAATGTTTTCAATTAGCTGCAAAACACAAAACCAAAAAAAAAAAATAAAAGAAAAAAACCAAATTGAAAGGGAAAGAGAAACCTTTTGTAAAGGGAAGGCAACTCCTTCGTGGTGAGGCATTGTGCGCCATCAAAAGTAAAAGGAAACCGCATGCCGGCAAACACTTTGGCTTAACTCAACTTGGCTTTGTATGGAATTTCCTTTCCTGGCAAGGCATACCCCGGGATTTGCGCAGATTTGCCATGACGCGATTATTTGGCGGCGCGCTTGAAGGGAAATCAATTTCTATGCCTTGTGTGTGTGTGTAGCTTACACTGACCATGAGAGGTGTATTTGTACGTGTCTGCCGATAGGTGCTTGCATTATTTCTACATTATTCTTTTAAATTTCAATGTGTTTAATTTTGACATAAGAGGAAAGATATGTAGTCTGATCACATTAAGTATAAATAATGCAGTTTTGCTGCAAATATAGCTTGATGCTTTGTTTAAACGGTTAGTTGGGCTCACTTAATATTAATGTTTAACTTTGTTGTAGTAAACAAGAATGCCCTGATACACTGTGCTCTTCTTGAGCTTTCTATTATTATTGTATTGTTTTTGGAACATATGCGCTGAAGAAATGAAAATACTGCTAAAGAATTCAGTTTTATGGCTCAAGTATCGATTAATTTTTTAAAATCATTAATACTCATTTAATAAATTAATTAACATTATTATAGTCTGGAAGAAAACTATTTTATATGCAAACAAAAACATCATGCGATTGCTGACTTGAGTAGTTTGGCATAAACATGAATGCCAAAAAGCTTCCACAGGAAGAGAAGCTGCTAAGCCAAGCGTCCAGACATTTCCAAACCCTATTCAGGCGCGGACCAAAGTTTTAAGCAAAAATCATATTTATACAATACAACAACAAAACGAGGGTTTTGTTGTTTTTAAAGTCTTAAAGACCAAGGTTTCTGTTTAAAAAACGCATGCAAATTTGTTCATGCAACAGAAAATTGTTGGGCTCTGCAAGCTGGAAGAGTATGCGGTTGTCTGGCACATATGTGATTATATGAAAATTAATGTTTATTCTTCTTGCTTTTCATTTTGTTTTTTTTTTTTTTTATTAACTTGCTGAAGTGTGTAGCACATATGTATAGGGTACCTACTGGCGTCATTAGTAGATTCTGTTAGCCATTTTCTATACTGACTTTTGAAACTTCCAATTGTAGTTGTTAGTTTTAAGTTTATCTTTTTGCCTTTATTACGGTTTTTATTTTTGCTAATGTGCAAATTTACAGCTTTGCGGCTAGTACGCAGGCATTTGGCTTGGTATGCCATTTGTGGCATAGTAATGTGCCTGCACATGCAGACATCTTGAATGGAGAAAAGACACTTTAATGCATATGAAAATATTATTTTTTTGTTTTATACTAAAACATTGGCCAGCATAACTCTATTCCACTGTCTTCAGGCAAGTGAATAATTCTAATTACAAAAGCTGGCGTCGAATAGCAGCAAACACTTGCTTATGCTGTGCGCTTTCTTTTCTAAAAAAATAATTCACGGCAGCAAGCGGCAGTGGCGCCGCAGATACTTTGCATGCATTGCACGCTTTTGACTCTGAATTGTATATGTATGGAGCACTCGCAGATGGACCCAAACCACATGGCGCTGTGCAGCGCAGCGCATGTCGGCGCGCGTCTGCTGGGAATGGCTCATCGCCTGCTCATCCGCTGTTCATCTGCTGCTCATTCGCTATCTGTGACTGTCTGTTGCTGGCATGCGGCGCATATATCTTAGCATTTTTTATTGCGCGCCCGTTTGTCGAGTGTGCCGTTTGCTATTGAGTGGATTAAAGTGTTAATATTTAATGCGCGTTTTCGGCGTAGACCACTTCTGGCCTTCTCCGCCATTCCGGCATTCTTTTGCGCTTAGTATCTGCACAGCACACAAACACAACTACAAAAAAATAAAAAATATCTTTGGTTTTTTTTTGTTTTTTTTTTGAATAAATTGTTTATTTAAACATTTTTTTTTTTAAATATATACATTTACGCCGTTCTTTGATTCCCTTTGCAGCAAATATTTAAACAATAAAACAAATATTGTACAATATTTTACACCACAATGAGTTTTTGTGTACTCGCTTTGACTTTAGTTCACTTATCTTTGAGGCCGACGGCGTTTGGAGCAGTTTGTGTCTGTTTTCTTTTTATACAGGGACAGTGGAGTAGCTAGGAGTAATGACGGGCTGCATGCGGAAATATCCATTAAGATAACAAGTTTTCGGTGGAACTAAACTGTTTGCTATGCTGCTGTGGTGGCTGACGCCGCTGATGTCGATGCTGTTGCTTCTAGCACGACTGTTTTGTCGATTTGTTATTGTTGTTGCTTGTTCATGTTGCAAGTTACTTGCATGATTTTTAGTTGCTACTGACGTAAGTCAGTGTTTCTTCTTCTTCTTCGTTTTTGGCTATTTGCCAGCGAATCGCTTACAGCCATTTAGTGACTCTAGGTAAGGTAGCAGAGGCTCAGTGTAGGAATACTTACAATGCAGTTTCGTGTACTTAGTGCCATTGGCTGAGGCAACTTTTGGTGACGACACCATCAACAAGTACAGTAGATACTTGTACTACCACAACAACAGCCTCCCACAGTATGTGTTTATTATACATAGCTTGGTGTTGTAGTTTTTCACATTTTTTTATGTGTGTAATCAATTACGAATCAAAGTGTTTCGTGCAAAAGTTTCACTCTAACATTCGCAATTGAAAATGCGCTTCTGAAAAAGTTAGCCAATTTGTTGAAAATATATAAAAAAAAACCAAAATACAACAAAATCATGTTATTAAATCATCATTCAGGGCTGTATTTATAAATTAGGCCGAGGCTAGGTTGTGATTGCTTCAATTGGCCTCATTTCGATTTGTTTACCAACACTAACTTTTTCCAAAAATGTAACAAAAGCAAATTGTGGAAATGGTTTGCATCAATGCACATAATTAAAAGGAAATAAAATGTTGAAAATATTTAACTACTGCTATCATAAAACATTAATAAATTAATAGGTAATTAAAATATTAACAACACTATTATTGCGAAAAATTAGTCACTAGCAGAAAATTCAAAAAAATCGACTACCCTGGCACTGCAAGAACGGCAATAAAAGTTACATTAAGTGTGCGCCAAAGTTAGCGTCTACCTGAGTGCGATTTTTGCAACGTTAGTGTGATACACATCAAATTCTACGAAATTCCTTCTTAAGTATTCACAAATTAAGGGTTCACAAAATAACCAGCAGCTGGTTACTTTTTTTGTACGTATAAAAACTCGTTTTGGCGCATCTTGCAAGAACTTAGTACTCAAAGAAAGTTGTGCCGCATACATCGAAGTACGCGTGTGTATGAAAAATTGGTTATTTAAATAACAATAAACTTAAGAAAAATTTAAATAAATTTAAGCGGATACAATGTCTGGCTCACGAGTATTCGTCGGTGGTTTACCCAATGGCGTTAGTGAACGGGATTTGGAGCGCTTCTTCAAAGGTTACGGACGCACGTGTGACATATTCATCAAAAATGGTTACGGCTTCGTCGAATTCGAAGACCGTCGTGATGCGGATGATGCGATCTACCACCTAGACGGTAAGGAATTGCTGGGCAAGAGAGTTGTTGTGGAACTGGCTAAAAGCACGCCGCGCAGCGGCCAGAGAGACCGTTACGATGATCGCTTCGGAGGTCGCGGTGGAGGCGGCGGCCGCTACAACGACCGAAATTCAGCCTCATCTTCGCGCTTTGGGCCGCCGAAGCGCACTGGCTATCGCCTGACGGTGGAAAATCTGTCCAGTGGTGTGAGCTGGCAAGATCTGAAGGATTGCATGCGCAAGGCTGGTGAAGTTACTTATGCTGATGCACATAAGCAGCGTCAGAACGAGGGAGTGGTTGAGTTCGCCTCAATGCGTGATATGAAAACCGCAATCGAGAAATTGGATGGCACTGAGTTGAGAGGACGCCGCATACGTTTGATTGAGGAGAGTCGTGATGGACGAAGCGGTGGCGATAAACGGAATTCATCCCCAGGCAATTATCAGTCGGGTTCGCACAGGCGTAGTCGCTCACGTTCCAAGTCACGTCGTTCATCACGCTCGCGTTCCAAGTCGCCTGGCGATTTACGTTCACGTTCCAATCAACGCCATGATTCTTCCAAGTCGCGTTCTCGTTCTCGCTCTCGTTCGCATTCATCAAAACGCGCACGATTGAACGAAAAGCGTGACTCACGTTCGCGCTCCCGCTCAAATTATCGCAGCAAATCTCGCTCACGTGATCGTTCCGCATCTGTTGACAAAAGATCTCAGTCGCGTTCTCGTTCACCCTCAGCATCGGGCAAAAATGGCAGGGCCTGAACAATATCTTCCTGGTATCTGATTACATTGTGCCTATTTAATCAGTAATCCTTTATTACATTTTATAAATGCACATGTAAACAAAAGTTGGCTCGTTTAACTAACGGTCAATAATCATAAGAACATATAGAATCGTAAACAACGATCTTCTAATTAAAAATATTGTAAACGATTGACATTAATAAGTCATTTGCTTGTAAATGGTTAAAATGAAAGTATGGGCTACGAACCGAAGTTCAAATGCCAGGTTAAAAGAATAAGTGTACATGAAAATTCAAATAATGTTAGGTTACTGAAATGTATTAGCTCTTAAATGTTTTAATAAGTAAGCATCGACCAAAATTCTCCAAAGAAAGATTATGTGCTTATTATATTAAACATTGAATGTCAAAAAAACTATATAATGAAGTAACTAACAAAAATCACAAGTTTAGTATTTACGGTTAGTAAAAAGGTTTTCTTTAAAATTAAATTAAGCAAATTTTTTCATTTAAATAAAATATGTCAGAAAGATTTAAAATTACATCAGGCCTCTTCTGTTTACTTAAGTTAGATTCATGTAGCAGCAAATCTTTCATTAAATAATTTTGCAAGGAAAGTTTTAATGATTACTATTTTAACCATCAAACATCTGTTATTTATACAAATGCTAAAAAGTCCAGTAACTAAGGTGTGTAGCGATTATTAAAAAAAAAACACTTCTAAGGTGTCGAGAAAAAATGGTTTCTTTTGAAAATTCAATTATGTATCATTAATCATTAAAATATATTTGTCATAAAAAAAATCAAAGCTTATCTATTTGTACATCTAAAGTAATTCAAAAGAAAAAGACTGCTTTTGTTTAATATCAAATTTTCATATTAAAGTACATAAAACGATTTTGAAATTTAAAATTTATATGAAACTGGCAGACTGACTCAAGAGGCCTCTAATGTTAATCATAGTTTAAATAAATGAAAAAAAACTACTTTTGTTTGTGACTTCTTTATTGTATTCAAAGTGATAAGCAATTCGTAGAATTTTCTGAACTGTAGCCTGTTAAATTTTTAACCAAATTTATTTCAAACATTTTTCATCATCATTGTGCACAAAAACGAATAAATAAACGCTGCGTACTTTTATCGCCACACGAAAATCCGATCCGTGCTCTTGTGTGTCAATTTTAAACAATTATCAAAACAATTTCCATGCCATTTTGCAGCTGATATACAGGCGTACACACACCTGCATGCGGCATTCCCGCCCATGCACATGTACACACATTTCACAGCAAAATGTTGCTATCGGAGCTGCTTCTGCTGCTGATAATAATACTAATTAGCATGAATATTTTATAAAGAGTCCAAAGCCCCAATAACGCACAAACACACGCGCATACGCAGGCTGCTGGCACATAAATTGTGCAATATTTATTGCCAATTTTAAGCCGATTAGTGTCTGCTCAACACGAGTGTGTTGCATCCGCTTTATTAACTCAATAAATGCAAAAGGTGGCAAGCATTAAATTCTGTGCAAAATTTAATATCAACGTCGTTTAATTGAGCTGACTATTAATTACCACATGTGCAGCAGACACGCCTACATCCGCATCCACGCCCATATCCACGCACATGCAAATGGCTTTGCGCTTCCCATGGCTGCCACAATTGCATTCGTGTTACTAACGCAGCAAAAGGAAAATAGTGGGAAAAGTCAGCATGTAATGGTTTCGTTTTACATGCAGTAAATCCGGCATTAATTGAGCTCAGCAAATAAAACAAAAGGAAAATTAAAGCAAAAATACAAAACAAAAATGTAATAAATGAAATAATAAATAAATTGATTAAATTTCAATGCGTGCAAATATTTAATTAAAAAATAAATAAATAAAAAAATTCAATCAAATGAAAATGATGAAAATTTGCACATAAAACCATACCAATCCGTAAAGGTAAATACAAACAAAAAAAATAACAGCAGCAGTTTAAAAAAAAAATCTGTAAAGTGATGTTAATGAAAATCGATTACAAATGTTTTAATGTAAGCTTTAATTAAATTTATTGTCTGCTGTTACTTGTAGAATAAAAGTGACAAACTGTATAGAAAACAGCGCATACGGCAATTATGTTGCAGCATATAGTCTGTCTATACATTACCCCAGCCACATGAAAATTTAAATATATTTTCATAATTAGGCCTATAACTTATTTTAAGTAATTAATTAATAAAAAAAAATAAGTACATAAAAAGCCTGGCAGGATTTATCTAAAATGCAAAGCACGACGATGCCTCTGGTAACTAAATGGACAAAGCCAGGCTAATTCATGATAGTCAGTTTTTCTTAGGGAATCATATTGAAGGATATTTGTAAAAAAAAAAGTCCAATGCATATTGGCTGACAACGGTTGCTCTATTTTGAGGATCTAGGAGCGTAGGCATAGCATAAGGTCTTACGAAATAACCAATTGCCAAGAAATTCAAAAAGGATACTGTCCCGTTATGCTTTGGTTTAACTTGCCGATGTAAGAGAAGTTTTCTTTGCGTTTTCTTAAAGTTTCCTTAAGTTGTTTTCCGCTGGTTTTTGCTGACGCGAATAACAGCGGCAAATCTTTAATTGGTGCCAATAGCCATTTGCCTACGAACTGCTTAGTCAGCAGCTGCATTTGAAGGATAAAAGCGTAAACCGCATTATTAAAGCTACAACTGTGACTCGTCGCAATGTCTTTTGTGCTAAAATTTCTGTATTTTAATTAATTTAAATAAGTTTGCAAAACTTTCAACACTTTTTGTGCACTTGCCTTAAAACGCTAAACATATGCGCGCTTAGTTGAGCTCAATGCCATGCCAGGCAAGACTGTTTAGCACAGCACAGCAAAGCTGCATGCCGCAATTTGCACTCAGACTTGGTCTGGTCCCTTTGCTTAAGTTGCAGCAAAAAACTTGTTTCGCTTTGGTAAAGTTGCCAGCAGCAAGCTGAAGTAGCGTGGCGACCAACTGCGCGTTGGTGCATAAGCTACTTGGACGACTTTATTAATTAATAAGTTCGCCATGTTGTTGTTAGTCGTTATTGTTTTTCTTGTCGATGTGCTTGTCGTTGGCTGCTGTGGTGTCGGCGAGTGTGCAGTGAGTGAAACTTTCAACTAATTTTCTAAGCGAAATAAGTCGATTGTGTCACTGCTGTCAAAGCGTGTCCTCCCTGGCGAAAGTACAACGAAGCGTTAAATGCCACTAAACTAAGGCAGTTTCAAGGAGTCCTTTGCGAAAAAGGACAAAGCTTAAATTTTTACCACAAATTATGCTTAAGCGTATGATTATCCTGGCCTTTAGTTTCATACCTTGGCCTATATGATTTCTCTTGTGTTCTAATTGATTTTTCTATAAATAAACGTACACACAAAAACGTCATGGTAAACTTCATCATAATGTCATTATGGACTGCATAGTCTCGTGTTTGGTTGGTGTTTTATGTCGACCCTCGCATTTGCCAGCATATACCAGCAAAGTAATTAAGCACATACGTGTGCTTAACTGCAGAAATTGTGCCAACGAAATTCGACAAAAAAAAAAAAAAAACAAAAAAATCAACCCAAAGCAGTGAAACACTCTAATCAGGCACACAATTCAAGTAACTAAAAGCAAAGCTCATTATCATTCCGCACACAAATGGCAGCAAGCAATGCGAAACATGCGACACATGTCCTTTGTCGTGTTAGTTGTGTCTGTCAGTTGAGCGACAGCGTGCGGCGGCAGCGCATTTGCCAAAGCATGTACGGTGGAGTCAATAAAAATCACGCCCAAATGATATGCGCATATTACAGTAAAACAAAATGAAAACAAAAAAAAAAATACCAAAAACAAACTACAAGCGGCAGTTGTGGCTGCGGTCTTATATGCGGTTGACTGAAATCGTTAAGCGACAAGCCAAATATTGTCATTAGGTTTAGTTTGATTTTATGCGTCCATTGTGTGCAGAGCATACGTCCGTAGTATGCCTAATGTTAGGATGGGATTATAAATATTACGTATACGCAGTGTTGACTTTATGTTGAAGTGGTTTTCTTTTGTGTTCCGCTTTTGTTTTCGTTTTTATTTTCATTTTTTTTTTTCCATTGCCCTTTTTCATAGCAACATGAATTTATTGCACATGTGCCAAAGTTGCTAAACACCGACCGCCTTAACCCATTATTGACCCGGCTTAGCCCGCATATCGTCGCCGCCCACTTTGTTTTTAATGGCAAAAGTTTTTCACTTAACATTGACACATAAATTGATTTTGTAGCTCTTGTCGACTTTTCACTTAAAGCAACTAATGATTGTTCTTCTCGACTGAGTGCGTGTACCTTGGGGTATTCTCGTACATACCATGCGAGCGTTTTAAGGTGTAAATTTTGTGTCGTACGTGCATTAAGTGAAGTGTGCTTGTGTGCGTACTGCTGCTGTTGCTGCTCAAAAGCTTCAGCATGCAAAACTCATTTTGACACGAAGTCAAAGTGTTGCGTGCTGTGCGCTCCTGCCTTGCGTGTTCTGGCCTGCATTTGATGTATGCACTATGTGCTGCATGTGTAAAACTTGCACAGTTGCTGGTTTTGCAGCTTTTTCAGTTTTGCTGCAAATTTCCAATTAAGAAGTCGAAAGTGCTAAGGCCAAATTATGATGTGCCACTGTGTCAGAGATTAAATTGCTTGAACCATGTAGCTATAAGTTTTATAAAGCATGTTAAAGAAGACATACAAATTCGTGTTTGACTTCTTTCGTTCGGGTTAACGGTTCATTCGGTATGTTTTGATTAATCGAGAAAGTTTTGTTACTAATTATAGCCTATTCCAGCAACTTACTGTCCGCAATATGTACAACGGCCTCAATTATCAAGTCGAAGGTATGAATTATTAACTCGATCTTTAACAGCGTCCGTGAACTAAAGAAAACTTTACTACTTTCCGATTTCTTTAACTGCTTATTATATTCATTATTGCCTTGTTTTCAACAAAGTTGATCAACTTTTTGACTTTGATTTGCAAATTATTACAAAGTTGCGTTGCGCTGCATGAATTTCAATAAGTTCTACTGAGTCGTTGTCAATTAGAAGTTTTTTTTTTTTTTTTGTGAGTATTATACGGCCTTGTTTGTTTTCGGTTTAAGGCTCAAATGCTAATAAGAGCAAATATAAAATATGTTTATAATTTGGCAAAGCAAAGGAAATAGAAGATGGCCATTCAATAGCTAAAAGCACACAAAGTCAGCCAGCTTTAGTCCTAAGCCTTCAAATTACAAAAACAGTCGAAACAGTAGTGGCCATGCGAAAAATATGGATGCACAACCCAGTTTAATTGTCACTACAACAAAATTTTTTTTTCATTTTAGAATTATTTATACCTGAGTAAGGTAAGAAGTTTTTTTTTTAAATATTGCAATTTTAGGCAAAAAACTTTACATGTTATTTTAACTAAGCAATCTTGTGTTGACAAGACATAGCCACAAAGCCATACCGGAGCTCGTGCTTTATCTCTCAAAAATTCTGGCTTATACTATACATATTATAAAAGATACTTTCTTCTTATTTTTGTCTATTAAACTTTAAGAAAGCTTTATACATTTTTGCAACGTCACCTGCTGGCCTTACTTTTTCATCTGCAATTAAAAAGTTTATTAGATACAGAAAGTACATGAAAATACAAACATGCGAGCATGTACACATAGTAAATGCAACAACAGGCAGAGTAGTCCTTTGTGCAAATATGGGCTGGTAAGGACGCCTTATTTGTTGTCAGTGGCATATATATTACTCACTTGTTGTCAGGTTAAAAATTTAATCATTGGCTGTCTGCCTTTGACTTAATTATACGTATATAAGGCATATTTTTAATTCGATTGGTGTCTTGCCGTTGTTTTAATTTTTTTTTCTCATTTGCAGCAGGATATAAATTGCTTTAGTAAGGTGAAAAAACTTAATTCGAATAGAATGCTTGCCTTTAATTTTAATTTACTCTACAGTTTTCGCTGATGACGTGTTTCAGGTTTGTTTGCTATTCAATAGCAACAATGAATGAAATCAATAAATTTAAAATGCTGCTGCTGCAGTTTCTGCATTTGTTTTTTATGCCCATACAGTTTTAATTACTCCAATACTGTTTTTTCTTTGCATTTTTAGTAATTAATCTATTTTTTTCCATTCTCATGACGGACCCGCCTTCATTACGTTGTAAGTCTGAAGTTAACGGGCAGCAGTTGATGCACATTTTTACTTTGTGTTAATAGTTCTTAGCAGTGATTCTTCATTTTCTAGATGGGTTCGAGCACAATGCGACACAAAACGTTCATCAATCTTAGAACGAAGCGCAAATTTATTTGGTTTAAGGAAAAATTTCTGCTACCTTAGCTTAAGGTGAGTGGTCAGGGGGGTCGCTGCAGGTGAGGCCAAACACAGTAAAGCTTGAAAGCGCATTAATTTCGTTTCAATGTGCTTGGCAATATTTCATCTTGTGCATCGCTTGCATCAGCGAGTAGTCGGATTTTCTAGTTTCGACTGTATAAGAATTCCTATATGTATTTTATTCGAGAATAATTTATTCTTTTTGTTTTCTGAAAAATTATCTGCGGCATTGACATCTTATATACAATAATTTAATTAAACCATTACTTAATTAGCTTCGCATTTTTGCTATGGTTAATTTGAATTGAATTGGAAAATGACAAGAATGTACAATAATTCCCGTGTTGTAATTGAATTTTCACTTATTTTTTTAGGTTGTCTTTGGTTTTGAAATAAATGATTGCTATTTAGTAACTTTTTACAGTGAATTTTGAATTCCGTTGACATTTCATTTTGTAGTTTTTGGTTTTTTCTTTTTTTTTATTGGCACTCCTGTTGCTTTGGTTCCTTTTTTGTTGTCGAAAAAAACTAATTTATTTAGTAGTAATGCCCGCTTTCTTTGCTGTGATTTTTCGATGCTAGTTACAGTCGTCACAAACGCTATGAGAGGATAACAAAAGGTTGCAGATACGGAAAAACTCATGAATTATATACTGGGACCGCTTTGGATTTTATGCGGAATAATGATCCTTGTCGATGTTTCCAAGGTACAACATCTACATAGTAAACTTAAACTTAAACAAAATTGATAAATTTTTAAATTTTCTGATTTATTTCTAAAAGAAAAATCTTTGGATTATTTTGCTTTAGCAGCGATTGGAGCAAAGATATATTATATTGATAATACGTTAGCTGCAAAATAAATCTTAAATAGCAATTAACTATGTATATGTATGTTTGCTTTGCTTTAACGTATGTACATGACACACTTGCGTAGTATAGTCGTCTTCTACAACTGACGTGACTCACGTACATATATCTTGATAATGGTATGTAACTTTTCGTGTGCTGAAGTCGACAGCGTTTGCATTAAAAACATATTTGCAAGAGTGTGTGCTGTTTACATACTGCTTCTTCTTCTTCTTCTTTGTGCTTACAAGAATGGCAAATGCTCAATGTACTTTATTGTTATATTTGCTGTTCCCTTGTCAAAAACAGCACATAAATGTTTTAATCGGCAACAAACAACAAACTAAACTGGTAATAAATCATTCACTCTGCTGGAGTGTGATATATGAAGCGCATTTGCAGACTTTTTGAATTATAATGAAAAAAGAAAAACACATGGATGTGATTCGAATTTAATTGTGATGTGGCTTTTAACAAATTAAAAAATAAACCATGAAGTTTGTGTTTATAACATCACTCTGCATTGGTTAGAATCAATGCCACAGCCATATTGGCTGTTTAGCTTAATAGGATTTACAGAGAATATCAATTGGGATGAAATGCTGTGAACATTTTTTTTAGCTACATTTCGTATGAATTTTTCTTTTTTTTTCTTGTCACGTACTGAAAAATAAATTCATTGGGAAATTCGGGAGTAAAGATCTCCTTGAATTTTTGCGTCAGTATAAGATTTCTTTTAAAAATCTAATTACTTTGATATTACATATAGCAGACTAAGCAGACAGGAAAAGGTTTAATTCATCGCGTGCCAGTGATAAAAATTAAGAGACATGCAACATATGCAGCAAATGCGGCATGTACTGAAAGTTTACAAAACTTATGCAAACAATAACTCAAAAGTTAAAAGCAAATCTTATACTCTGAAAATTGCCGGCAACTACTCGCCTGACTTATTGCACCTGCCGCAGTGCCAGCCGTAGAACTTGGATTTCTTGGGCAACTGCTTCAACGGCGGCTGCAGGCAGTGCGTGTGGTAGCAACGCTTGCAGTTATCACATTTGGCAAGTAAATGCTGGTTTGTAAAGCTTTGACAGTTTGTGCAATTGCGCAGCCCAGCAGTGGACTGTGGCTGCGCAGTGGCATCAGGGTGGCCACTGACCGAC
This sequence comes from Stegana nigrithorax, assembly GCA_037044495.1. NCBI lineage: Eukaryota > Metazoa > Arthropoda > Insecta > Diptera > Drosophilidae > Stegana > Stegana nigrithorax. The sequence continues at coordinate 1,342,648 of JBAMBQ010004241.1, read as the reverse complement.
TCGTTATGGAAGTCGAGTGCAACCAAGGTCGCATTTAGTTGCTCCACTGCATGGCCCGAATTTGGCGTTGCACCGATGACAGGTGCAATGCAGTCGATTGTGGGCAAAGCACGTCCTGGGTGCAAGCTGCAGATGCATTTATGCAGCATGGAAATGGTTTCATGCAACGTGTACTGAAAATGTTTTGCATAAGTATTTCATATTTATTTAAGTTTAGCACTTACATGCGCCTGTCGCATCAGCTCCAACTGCTGTTCAGCGCCAACATAAACTTCAGCCATATCGTTATGTTGCTTAGAGAGTGCGACATTCTGCTGCTGTAAGTTGCTGATCTCCTGTTTGAGCGTTTGCATGCGTTCGCTGCGTTTGAGGAAGAAGTAGATGAACTCCGCATTGAAGCTGGGCGACATATGCAGTTTCTTCACAGCTGTCGCTTTGGCAGCATCGCGTTTGGCCTGATCAGCCAAATGGGTCACATTCAAGCCAATGAGCTGCGTCTTGGCTTGCATGCGACGCAGTGCGGTGGCTGATGACACAAGTGCGCGTGGTTTGCGCTGTGTGGGGATATATGTCGGTTGCGGGCGCTTGAGCTCGGCGAATTTCTTTCGACAGTGCTGCAGTTTGCGTTCCGCAGCCAAATCCCTTGGCTTTTGATGTGTTTGAATATGATAACACCAAAGCTGATAGCTGCGCTTACGTTGCTGAATTACTGCATGGTCTGTATGCAAGCGACATTGTGCATAGAATGGATCAGCAGTTGCTGCGTCCTCCTCTTGGCTCTCGACCAGTAGACCGGCCGCTTGCGCGCAAGTGACATGAAAATAGGCCTTACACAGGCCCGCATCGCAGCCGATGCAAACACCAGTGCACGCGAATTCGATGTCCTTGCACAGCATGCAGGCGCGTTCGCCCCACTTATTGTGCGGGATTTCGAAAAGCGTCACCGACGAGAGTTTGTCTAATTCGTGAAATTTCACATGGGGCACATAAAGCGCACAAACGAGATGCACCCAACGACCCACATCGGTTTCCTTATAGAGGCCGCCTCTATGCGGGCAGAGCTCACAATCAGGCGTAGTTACGCCTGCGCAGCAAGCCTCACAAAACCAATACTCGGGGGTGGTCGTTTGCACGCTGCTGTTTTCGACATCCTATCGGAAGCATACATAACCTTTAGAAGGAGACATTTCCGGTTAGTTGTGTGTGCACTGTTGCTCACCCCATAGCAAAGCTCGTGCACGGTGACGCCGCAATTGTCGCACTCCAACATGCCATTGTCCATGGCGCAATCGTCGTCTAGACAAATGCCGCAAATTAGTTCCAATTCGTTCTGCTGTGGCATGACATTTGTGGACAAACTGGCTTCAGTTGTTTGCTGCAGCTCGTCCACTGTCTCTGCTGTATTATCGATTGGATTTGGTTGTTCCAAGTCCCGCTTCACCGAAGTGTCCTTTACATCGTCGCCATTTGTGTCATTGTCCGATAGGAAAGCGGCATCATTGTCTGTGTCACTGACATATTCGGAACTTGCATCCGTAACGGCTTCCTGCTCTATATTAAAATCGCTATCGGCTGAGCTGTCATCGCTGATTAAATCAAGCAAGGCGCTTGTAGTCAGATTGCGTTTACGCTTCGACATCTTCGAAATTTGGATATAAGAAAACTTTGCTTTAACCAATTTGATAGAGAAATCTGGTGTTGCGGAAAATATGAGTAAATCCTTGTTACCTTCAACGATATCACGTTTCCGTTCTCTAGGCCCGCAGGCAACCTGACTTTATATTTGCGGTTCGTATGTACAAGACGGAAGAGAGAAAAACTAGTATGTGAGCGAGAAAGAACGGTTTCCCAGCTTTAGTGCTGAACAACTCAAAACGTGTTGTTTTTGGATGCCGGAACATGTCCGTCTATGTCCAACATTTAGGATTCCGGGACCCATGTGAAAGTGATGGCTACTCTTTTTTACATCTATAGCTAATAAGGAGCTGCCAACTTGCTGCATTTTAATAATTCTTTCTGCTGTTTGAAAGTTTCGCCTTTAAACTGCTCGGGCAACTTTTCAATTTCCGTAATATTAAATGCTTTAGAAAATGACAAACATAACCAATAACTTTCACAGCAACTTAGGACAGCAGCTTCACATAGTCTATACTTAGTTTTGTTCGTTTCTTTCAAAAGATTTTGTGTGTGCGAAATTGTCATTGCACATTGGCACTTTTTGTTTTATTTGTTTGTTTTCCTTTAAATTTTAAGTTACAGTAGAGGTTCATCCTGTCTAAGACTTTTGGTATCCGACATGTTAGATAAAGTCAAGCGGAAAGTGCAACAGCCAGCTCCGATACTCGATTGTGTCTGTAACTTACGCAGCGCGAGTGCACATGTGTAGTTGCTTTTGTTTTTGCTTTTAAGCATTTTCTCGGTCTGCAGCTTCAACCGAAATCATGGCTAACCAAGTAAATTGTTGCTTGGTCAAATAGTTTTGAACAAAGTGTTTGCTTGTAAAGATGTTGTCAGAAACTTCTTTGTTGTTTCTTGTTGATGGCATCGTCCTTTGTATTATTCTTTTATTTTATTTGAAATAAATGAGCTTACTTACAAATATTGAGTATAGCTTACTTTTACAAACACGAAAACTGTCGTAATTTAAATCTTAAATTTCTTATTAAGTATAAGAAATCGATTAAAAATTCGTAAAAACATTATTTGTTATGAACATCTGCAATTGGCATAATCGTCTAACGGTTGAGAATTGCAATCTGTATCAAATTTGCCAGTTTGATTAATTTTGGTTAGGATCTTCATACAATTTTCGGAGAATCGTTCTATATAATTTTTTTAAACTACAAATAATATTGATTTTATATCTTTTTTGTTGCGAATTCGCAGTCTGTTAAAATTATCTATTATTGTCATTAATAAAAATCAACTTATCGTCGAAAATTTTGTTAAATTAAAAAATGTTTCATCTTTAAAATAATTTAATAATAATTAAATTTTTCGGCAAAATGTTTAAAGGAAACCAAAATTATTAACAAAAAAAAAATGGTTAAAAAGTGTTGCTCTTGTTGCAATCTTCGAACCGGAGCTATAATAGTAGGAATTTTTTTCCTACAAAGTGGACTGGTTTCGATTATGTGGCCACTCACTTATACAGATGACAGTAATTATTTAAGTTACAGTTAATTTTGAGGCTGTGTTTATGTAGAAACGTTACAGAGTATTTTATAATCGCATATTGTGTTGTCGGTTGTTTTAACGTGGCATCTGGAGCAGCGCTTATTGCTGGCATTTATCTGGTATGTATTGTAAATCAATGTTTCTTTTTTAATTTTCAATAAAATTAAATTATATTGTTACTTTAAAAAGGAAAATTTGCCTATTGTTTTGGCATCTCCTTTTGTTGCAGTAATTTCAATAATATTAGTAACTTCGTGGCTCATATATGCAGTAGTAATTCTTGGTGTTTCTTTCATTAATGTCTGGCTGTTAAGCACAATAATTTTTTGGTATGTAGAAAAAAATTTTTATGTTTTTACATAATATTTTTCTGAACACAAAATCTATATAAACTGTTGCATCATTATGTTATGCTTGTTTTAGTGGGATACAAATTTTATGCATAATCGTTGTAATTTCATATTACTTGTTAACGAAAAAAGTAAAAATGATCGGTCAATTGGATTTATAGCGCGTATATTGAACAAACCGAATCAAAATTACTGTGAAGGTAACCTTCCAATGCAAATTTATATTTCACGTATTACTTTACGAAAGCAAACGGGTGCGTATAACTCGACTTTGGTTTTGGTTCTTGCATTGATGACGTGTCTTTTCAGATCAATAAAGATATGAAGATAAATAGAAAAATTGCATCAAATTACCGTTATAATACGTCGTTCGTGGGCGACAACAGGGCAGCCAAATTCTTGCAGGTTGCTTAGTCCTCGACTACTTAAGCATCTTTGTTTCATAAAAAATTTAGGAAAATTGTTTTTAAATATTAGTTGAGTAAAAAATAAAATTAATTAAATGCAATATTTTCAATAGATTGTATAAATACTCCAAATCTATCATGCATACTCATTCGATCATTATTAAATATTTTAGAAAAAATATTGTGGCTCACGATTCATAAAAAAGTATTTCGTGCTTGACAGATAAAAATACATATACATAATATTTTATTAACTAAAATTTTTCCAATATGCGATAAAGTAATTGCTCAGCATCATGCGGAAGGTATAGATTGGAGAGTGGGTTTTTTGTTAATCTAAGAGTGCGGAGATGGTTTTGATTATCGCGGAAATATATGCCATTTTGTGAATATATGATATGCACAATACTACATAAAAAATGTGAGCTCTATACATTCATATATGGCAGTGGCAACAACTTAGCTGTACGCGGGCCAGTTTCTCATTGCATCCATAAAATAACCGCCGTCACGACATCAAGGCGAGGCAATGCTGTAGTTCATGCTGCCTGGATAAAATTGGCATCATCTGCCTTTTATCCTAAATTTGGAAGCATATGCAGGCGACATTTTTGTTAGCTGTTTTGTTTTTGGCGAATCTACACACAAGAGTGCTTAGCAAGAGAAAGAGAATCAAATTCTGTTTTATGCGCCATAATAAATGTCACATGCAATCAGCAGTTGGATGCAGTGGCCGCTCTGCGGTACAAAGTACCTAAACACAGAGGCTACTTGAGCGTGGCGTATGAATCCATTTACCATATTATGTCACTGATATCGTAAGCCTCGAACGTAGCCGCCTCTGGCCTCGCTTGAACCTCTTATGCTATAAGCACATCTAAACGTGCAATATGGGTTTTCAATGCCTAATTGTGAAGTTTTCATGCGGTTTGGTTGAGTTTGGTTCGGGTTGCCGTGGCGTGTGATGGTGTGGTGCGGCGTGGCGTGATTTTGGCACATTTTATTGTGCACAGACACTCAAATGCCAATTTCAAAGCGTATTCATTGCATAACGTAGGCGCATGCTGTGTGTTTCATAATGGCGAGTGCACATTGCAGAGCCAGCACCAGATTGGCCAAATTTCAATGTGTCGCGTCATTGAATTGAAGTTAAGTGCACTTAGTTCAAATTAACGGCTACTGCTCGGTTACGAAATTCTGGCAAATGCTTTCTACGCAAGCGTCGACGGCGAAGGTGTGCTGTCGCATGTAGTGGGGTGTGGAGTGTGAGCTTAGCGTTATTGCTGCACTGCAATTGACATTTATCGCTTTGGTGTTGCGTTTAATTTTGCGTTGGTGTGACACAATAGACCCATGCGTACCATGCCACGCAGTTGTTTAACAACTCATTATACAAGCGCCATTCTTGTTAAACCGCACAATTTAATTATGGCAATTAATTGGTGTGGTGAACGTTTTTACCTAAGCTCATATACGCGTTATTATCCTTACTTATCTTGCTTTTGCATTTTTCGTGAACCCTTTTCAGTTTAAAAGGCATGCTGTGTGCATTGTCAGAATGCCGTGTCAGCAACAGCTCAGCCACTTTGCTGTGCCTTACTTATTCCATTTTTTTGCGTATACTCATGTCAAAATGTTATGAAGATCCGGTTTAATGGTCATATATCATTTACACCAGATTTAAGCCTACAATGTAACGTAGCCCAGTTGGCAGCGTTAGCAAAAAATTCGAAAAGTTTGTGCGTCGTTTTTTGGGTTAGGTGTGGACGACGCATCATGTCAGCTCGTTTTGCTTGGTTTTTAATTTATTGTTGCAACGCATGCACTTGGGTCACCAAAGCACTGCAGCACTTATCATGTCTGGTCTTGCATGCACTTGATTACCTTCATATGGCACGTACAAACCGAACGTGTATGCATAAATGTGGGATATGGCAAGTGTATGTGTGTGTGTATGCATGTATATTTGTGCATTAGTGTATGTGTCGCGTCCATCAAATCGAGGGCAAGTCCCGGGTCATGCTGTCCTCTGGTAAAAAGAACGTTGCATGTTTTAGCTGCAACACTAAATGGCCAACGACGACGAAACGAATAAGTCAACGTAGCTGCATAATTTATGTTGATGGCACTTGAATTGTGTGTTGAACATATTTGCAATGTTTGGCCATAGCTTGCTTAGCTTGTCTGTCCACCGTTTGAAGCACTGTCTGACAGTACTGAACGATTGACTGACAGCGTGACAATGCTTGAGCATAATCAAAGTCAAGCATTATCGCTATATATAAGAAGAATAATTGAGCCTGATGGTCGATCAGTGGCAGCATGGCATGCAGGGAAAAAAATTATAACGTTCATTCATTTTCGGAACTTTACAAAAATCCTTACACACTCGTACTGGCACAAATGTATAAAGCCAACTGCCAACTGCCTGGGGAAAAGCTATTTATAGGAAAAATTTATGAAAATCTGTCAAGTACATTCCGCGTGGGATGTGCAGATGAAACAGAATGCTGGCTACATATTGTGAAAAATTGAATTGATTTGATTCAGTAACAGCATCAGCCAACTGCAGACTTAAGTATAGATTAAATGAATTAGCCGTTGTGAGAAGATATTAACTTTGTTCTGCTTTAATTTTTTTGGTTCGAAAATGTATTTGTACCTTCAGCCACAAAATTTTCGCACATAAAAATAGCTTTATAAGTTCTTTTCGCATTGCAGTGGACTCTAGGCGCACATATGTGCCTAAAGTGAAGTCAAGGCTTAACACACACCGAGTGTTGTTTTAATATTTAATCACATGAGAAAATCTATTTTAAAGGCACGTTTATGTGCAGCGCACAAAATGGAAAACGAACTGACAGCTGACCTTCATCATGGGCCAGCTGTGTGCTACATTTAGACAAGCGTCGAGCTACGAATCTATTTCGTATTCTGTACAATTTTTGAATAACTAATGAAGGTGCGACTGAGCTGCAGAGCAGAGCATACACACGCACTGACAGACCGACACATAACCTTTGCTGTTGTTTTGCCATAAGCATAGCATAAATGATATAAGCCTGTGCAACACTTCATCTGTCTTGCTTTGCACTGACTGCCTTAATGGCTGCCAGCCTGTCGCTTTGTTTGTTATTTCGTCTGTCTTTCTGTCGAAATGTCTTTTGCTACTGCTTGTCTGTCTTTCGACATATGCATCATTGTCAAAATATTAACAGCTGCCACAAGCTTAGTGAGTCTTTTCGTATCCTCTGCTCGCACAAAGCATGCAACTAAGCATCTAAGCCAGCACACAACTGTTAGGGAAAAATATGAATTTAAGTATTTTGAAAATAAAATTAAAAAAAGAAAACAGGTCAAGGCAGTAAAATCCTTTTTGAGCCAGTACTAAGTATAAAATTTTCAAATTGTGAAAAGCATCAAATTGTGTTGTACAATGCAAAGGATGAAGGAATAATAGAAGAATACGTATGTCAGGCTTTTGTTTTAAAATCTTTTTGATATATTATGTTGCTTCCATTTAAGTTAATTAATTAAAAAAAAAAATAAATAGACAAAACAATGCTAAAAGCAAAACAAAATAAGTAAAATACGCAATAATTCTAAAACAACACAATGACAATGTAAAGTTCCGCCCGCAGAGAAATTCTTTGCACGTTTGTAACATTTTCTTTCGTTAAGCTTAAATCCTTGCGCTTTGCCAAAGGCAGCTGAGTAATGGGTCAAAGGCTGTTAAGAGAAGCCACTTCAACCGCAGAAATGCTTACTATTATGCTTAGCTTGCTTTGCACCATATACGACGAACTTCGGTAATTGTGGTTACCATTTTTACCATAACGAAGCGCAGAAATTTTTCTCTCACTTTAGTTTTTTATTTTTTTTTTCACATTTTGCATACTCCAACGCTGGACGCAATCGTGCTCTGACCAAAATGGACAATATTATAAATGTGCGGTAAAGTATGCGGTATGCAGTAAGTCTTTGGCCAAGTTAAATCCTTGCCAGAGTTCATTTGAGCGTGTCTGCTGTATGCGAATGCGTATCCATTAGCGTTGCGGTGCACACGGCGTATACGTAACCGTTGCTAACCAAATACATTTGCGTTATTAAATGGCACCTCGTGAGTTAAATTAAATATGCATAAGAGTTTATTTGCTTAAGTAAATTACGTTTTCACAAGCGTCAGCAACAAGATACATACATTATTTGAGTATTTTCTCCATGAATGTTCGAGTATATGCAGACAAGCTTACTTGCAAATAACGAATGTTGCGCCGTGTTGTATGCAATATAGTTTTTCAAGCGCCTGTTCTGATTGTCTGCTGGCAATGGATTGTTTAACATTAAAATTTTTCATGTAAGCGCTGATGCAAGTTTAATTTTTTAAATTTTTATTTACCTTGCTTTTTGTTTGTAATATTTTATTTGAAGTATTGCAACAAAAATATATATAAAAAAAAATATTGGGTTTTTTAAAAAGTACGTGAGGTGTTTTGACACAATCGGATTACTGCTGCACGACATATGGGTATTAACACCATCATAAGCCGCAAGTAGTTTTCCATTGTCCCAGTATAATCTGAAACATTAAAAAATGTACTTTTATTGCTGTTCTTTTCATTGCATTTCACACCTGTATAAAAGGTATTGCGTTTAAATTTCAAAGCAATCAGTGAAAAACTTATTTACTATATATAGATTTAATATAAAATATATTTTTCCAAATCAAATTAAATTAAGTTAAATTAATTAAATTTTAACACATGTGTAAATGTATTTTTTTAAAACCAAACGTCAACAAAAAAATTTCGATAGGGGTGATTAGAATTGGTAATTATTAATTTAGTTTGCTTCATGCAAACGTTATATAATAAAATTTATATAAGGTATATAAGACTTTTATGCAACCGATCTAAACTTAGTTTTGAACTGCATTTATTAAAGAATAACCCAAAAAGACAGAAAAGATGCAATTTTTTAAACTTACAAATATTATTCTATTTGTTTGTGCTTTCTCTGTGATCTTGTTACTCCAGGAATCCCAGGCTTCCGTTTGTAAAGATGCTAGAGCTCAAAAAGGCAAGACAAAAACGGTGCTTTTTATTAAATTTTTTACTGATTGAGTGTTTCAGATAACCGAATCGCAAGAGTTATGAGGAAAGTTGCGAAATTAGATGCAAGAACGGCTGCAGCCGCTACAAAGGAACTTTCAACAGCTGCTAAAATAGCTGCGATATTTGCTGCAGACTCAACTGCGAAAAAAACAAAAAGTATTACGAAGAAAATACCGGAAGTAATTGCGAAATTTGAACAAGTGAAAAGTTTTTTGAGAGAAATTAGAGAAGTTGTGGGGAAAGGAGCTGCCGTTTCACTTGGGGATCTCTTTACTAATCAATTATTAAAAGTAATGACAGAAGATGACCCTGAACCAGAATATAAAAAAAAAAAATTATTAAAGATAGTGAGAAAGAAACTGTGAAAAAAATTAATATAAATATTCAGGAAACAATTGTGAATCGCGTGAAAGACGAAGCGGAAGATGCTGCTATAAAAATTTCGGAACGAATTGTTGAAAAAATTGTGTCAGGTGGTACGGCGAAAGGGGACTGGAATCGTCGAACTCGTTCGAAAAATAAAAGTCAAAAATGCAATTGCCAAGCCTAAAGAAACCAAGCCAAATAATAAAACAAGCAACGATCGAAGCGTAGACCTTGTGCACAACATGAAAATATTTAATTATGATTTCTTGTTCTTTGTTTTTTAGATAATAAATATTTCACGTATTCAATTCGGTGTATGGTGTATTTTGCATCATTACACTTCTTCTAGAATTCGAGTAGCACGAATTTCTGCCTTAAATTTCACATAAAGACGACATTTAATGGCATGTTTTATCGAATAAAATAATTTTTTTTCATAATTTATGCACCACGACATATTTGTGCTTTTTTTTTGTTAAAATAATCTTCATAGTTAAATTGTCTTCTACAATTTTCACCAATTCTTTTCCTATATTTTTATGCAAGTAATGGTATTTTGCTAATATTTTAAACATCCAGACTTTTTTGTAGGCAAGCCTATCTGTGCACATATCTCAGATTTGAATCAAACCAAAAAAAAAAAACATTTTATAATGATCTGATTTACTGTGTTCTTAACAACGGTCACTTCTTGACGAGAATAATCTTGGGAAATATAATTTTATTTTAAATTTTGATTAGGAATTCTTTAATTTAGATTTGTGTGGCTCCATGGAATTCTGCAATCAAGACTTACGATAATACTTTATTGCAGCAATTACATAGCAACTTATAAGTATTTAGCCCAAAAATCGTAATTGATGGAAACTGGAATGTCACAGTCAGAATTGCTTGTTTATCTGTGATATTGGGTAGTCATGTATTCCACAATAATCTTTCATTTAATTAAAGAACTGAAACAAAACTTAATGGTTTAAGAAAAAAAAAGAGAATAAAATAATTGCCGGCATGATTTCCAGTTGTATTAAATAATCAAATAAGATTTAAACTTTTAATTTTTGTGAATTCTGAATTGAAACCATTACATCACCACCTTTCAAACACGGATTACTGCTGCACGATATATAGGTATCAAGTCCACCAAAAAACCGCACTTACTTGTTAATTGACTCAATACATTGAAACGTTGCTCGTATAGAACGAAAGAAAGCTCGTGTATTCTTTTCTCTTTCTTTTTTGGTTATTATTTTATTTACATTTCGTATAATTAAAATACAATTTTGATGTGCATATGATATTGTGAATCCTGAAAGAAGCAATCGCAACAATTTACATATGTTAAATTCAACTCACTCAAAATATCTCATTTACTGATGCAAAGGGCAAAGTTGAGTAGTATTTACAATCTAGATATGTCTCTTGAGTGTCTGAATAACTAAGGCGAACAATATAGGACATCGATTACGTCCGATGGCAATTATCATAAGCGTGTAACGGTGCACCTTAGTAGTAGCAGAATTGAAGTTTTGATATTTTGTTGTTTGGAATATTTATCAACGTGCCATAGAAAAAATTGTTTAAATGAATTTTTTTAACTACAAATATTTTCGAATTTATTTCAGTTTCTTTGTTGTTACAAATTGCAAATGAAAAATTGGTTTAAATTATTAAAATTATGTTTAACAAATGTTGTTTTTGTTTTAGTCTGCGAGTAGGATCTATAATAATTGCAGTATATTTTACAGTTTCTAATTTGGTTTTAGCTATCCGTACAATGTTTGTGGAAAATCCGAGTAATTACAACATATAGTTTGATTCACTTTATTGTTCAGAAGTAAAATTAAAATTCTACAGCCGAGGTTAAATTATTATATTTAACATTATTTTCGATGTTTGTTGTGTTTGGAATATTGCTAACCGCCGGCGTATTTTTGGTATGTTGATGTTTAATGAGAAACGTATAAAATCAAATTTTTTCTTCTTTGATTTTTTTTCACTAGAAAAAGACATGGATAATTATGCCGTCTCTTACTATTTATACAATTTTTTTAATATTGGAGATTGCTTTTGCAGTATATCAATTAATAACAATTGAAAGATCTTTGCTGTTCTTGACGATTTTGGCTTTACTATGGCACTGTAAGTAAATAAAGAATTCACTAGTTATAACAAGGTAAACGACATAAGCGCGGTTTTTATCTTTGCAGCATTGAGCATATATTTCTTGTTGGTTCTATATTCTTACTACTTGGACGTAAAAAATTTTATTGATCCAGTACCTTATTAAAGCGTATATTGCTTGAGACACGGATGTGTAGCTAGAAACAAATTATGGGAAAGGCATCATGGTTTCATAAATGACCAAAACGCTGAGTGTTAATCGAGCTGTTCAATATAAAAGAGTTACAAAATATTGAAACAAACTAAGCGGGTTTCTTATCACATTTGTATGTGGCTAATGACATACAAATTTGATAAGATTAAAAACCTAAAAATTTTGCATATCAATATGATGTGATGCGGTAGTCTGTGAATGATCGAAAAGGTCCAACCTGAACTTCGGTACTCTGGAGTTTGGTAAGTTTACTTGTACTTATATAAAAGTGTTGTTCACTTATCTTTTAAGGATTATAAAATGAGTATAATTAAATATATTTATGAACAAAGTGATTAAAGTTCTTCAATATTCGCTTTTCTATTTTATTTGTTTAATTTTTTTTTTGTTAAGCACTGAAACTAAATATTCTCCATAGAACTGGAGAATACTGTAACTGAATGAAATGAAATTCCTGAATTTAATGAAAATCAAATTATCGTTGAAAATAGAGTTCAATTATAGTATATTTAATGTTTAAATAATTCTTTTAAAAGTTAAATTCCTTTTTAAAATAATTTTTATTTTTAAATTTGTAAAGAAAACCAAAATCATTATGAAAATGTTAAAAAAGTGCTGTTATTGTTGCAATCTTCGAACTGGAAATATAATAGTGGGAATCTATTTGCTGCAAAGTGGACTGTTTTGGATTGTATGGCCACTCACATTTGTAGACGACGGTAATTATTTCTGATACCGTTAATTTTCTGGCTGTGTTTATTCAGAAAATTTACAGATTTGTATATAATCGTTAATTGTAATATCGGTTGTGTTAATGTGGCGTCTGGAGCAACGCTTATTGCTGGCATTTATCTGGTATGTATTGTAAATCATAGTTTCTTTTAAATTATCTATAAAAATAAATTAAGTTTTTAATCACTTGATTTTCAAAAGGAAAATTTTCGCATTATTTTGGCTTCTCCTTTTATTGCCGCACTTACAATAATATTACTTTTTATGTGGCTAATGTATGATATGATGATACTTGGATTTGATGTATTCTTTTTTTTCTATTATATGGTGTTTATAGGTATGTTGACAAAGAGTTGACGGAATTATTTGCAATTGAGCAATTAGAGATTAATTGTTTTATTTTTGTTGTAGGGATACAAATTTATTGCTTAATCGTTATAATTTCATACATTTTGATAACAAGAAATAATGTAGTTATTCAATAAGCAAAGTTTTAGTGTATTCTATGTATTAAAAAAACCGGATTAAAAGTTGAGAAGTTAAGCTACAAATGTAAATCTATATTTTGCACGTTACTTTCAAAAGTTATCGGGTGTGTATTACTTGGCAATTTGTGTACTGATATATGAAGCCGCCTATGTTTACAAAACGTTTTAATTTTTAACATTGATAAACTGTCTTTTCAGATATTTAGACAATTAAACGTAACTTCCCATCGTCCGACCATTATTTGCAATGTAATGACATAGCCTCGTACTAATTAGTTGCCAAGGACTGTGTTGGTGGTCGTCAAGGCTGTCAATCGCCTGCAGGTTCTAGAGTTGTCGATCACTTACACAGCTTTGTCAAGATTATTATCGAGGTTTCATAAATAGTCAATTAAGGTTATTAATCGGACTATTCGATATGAAATTAAAGACATTTTTTTTTAAATATTCGAAAAATAAAATTTAAATTGAATACATGAAAAACATTTCAAAAGATCGTCTCAATATTTGATAAACCACTAAACGTAAGTGTAAGCATATACATTTTTTTCTGAGCCATTGTTTTTGTCGAAAAGAGAAACGCAACTCTTTTTGTATATAGATTGCCAATTTCTGTGTTGATGAATTGGTATAATTTTTTACTGCTGACAGGATAGTTCATTATAATTTATGGTTTTTATGTCAAATTACTTCAAAGTGATTTCCGCTTACTGTGTCACTAGTAAACAGCGCCACATGAGCCAAACAAAGTCGCTGTGCAAACTTAGCAACGAAAGCAAACAGCATTGAAAATCAATTTTCAGCTTAAATATAATGCCGAACGGCAAAGGCAGAAGTGCTCGTGCGCGTAAATAAGTTTCATGCTTCGGCATTCATTTAGTGTTGCTACTTGTGGCATAAAGAGTGGAAGTGCATCCGTTGCAGCTCAATGTGCCAGCAGCGTATGGGGTTGCAGGAGATAAAGTTTTCGCTGCATTGACTATGACTTCGTTTGGCAGTATAAGCGTATGTGTCTGGCCTGCTGTGGGAGTTTATGCGCTCCACACTCATTTCCTCGTGCTTAGTGCATGCATACACACATGTGTGTTCGTGTATCTATGTTTCGGTGGGATGCGATGCGAGTATCTAAATAAATTTGCTTTTGAGTAAATTAAAAACAAACAACAAAATCAAATATTAATGTACTGTAAACGCCATTTATCGACGTTTGCTTGTAGCGTTGGGCGTTGCAGTAAGTTAACTGTAAATATTAACAATAATATGCGAGTATATTTATGTGTATTCATGTACATATTTTATGTGGTATTCATTGTTATGTGGTTGTTGTTATTTTTGCTGTGTAAAATGTTTATACCACAGCGGAAATCAAAAAACAAATGGCCTTCAATATTTTGTGGCGATTAATTAAATATTTCCTTTATATTTACATATAGTGTGTACAATTTTTTTCTGAAAGCGTATTTCGCACATATGCATGCAGTTATATTTTAAATTCGTAAAGCAAACAAGTTTTTGTTTCATTAGCCATTTAAAAAATTTCTATGCCCCAGCCATAACAATCAACATTGCTAACGCTAGTGCCTGAGGGGTTTGCTTGTGAATTACGCAAATGTCGCTAGAGAAACATTTTGTATGCTTTGTCAAAAAATAATATAAAGTCCAACAACGAACACAGACCACGTTGAAAGCTAATAAACTGTTGGCTGGTTATTCTAAAAAAGCATAAAACTTGAAAAGGAAACACAAAAAAAAAAAATAAAAAGACAAAAGGAAAAGGATAGACACAAAAAGAGACCAGAAACCGGAAATTGTTGAAATTGAAATGCCTTTGGCTGCTTTTAGGCGCAAAGTGCTTCCTTGATTGTAGCTATAAAGTATTCTTCTAAGTGTTGGAATATTTTAGTGCCCATCACTGGAATCGCTTGTCATGTAGGGTCTGCAAATCTAAATTTAGGAAACTTTCAATTATTAGTTAAACATTAACATTAGGATTTGATATCTTACGCTTTAGCTGCAAACGGAATAAGTGTTAATATAGCAATTAATGCGTTGTGAGTTCTATAGTAAAAAATTTTACATCTGCTAATATATGAGTATCGATAAATAAATGATAAAAATTAAATATAAAAGCAAATAATTTTTGTTTTTTAATAAGCATGCAATAGTCAAATCTTAAATAATTTTCTTATTTACAAAATTTCAATGTGTACAATTTTATTTTTATTGAATTGTGAGTTTCCTAACTTTAATGAGTGAAGACAGGCAAGTTACTTAAGCCTAATAGCTGCATTACTCATAGCCACTCAACGCGGCCTAGCTACTGTTTGCTTATAAGTAATCCGCGCACGTAGCCAAATATAATTTGGCTTATGAATCAGGCCTGTACGCAGGTGTCTCAAGGTGCGAGGTAGGCAAGGGCTTTTTCTGAAGAAATATGACCTAACAATGCTTAAAGCACTTTGTCAAAGGCAAAACGTTTGGCATATAAATTACCGACGAGTTAAAGCCAATGCCAAGCAAGTGAAACTGAATTATGAAATGCTTTACTGCGTCTAAAACTACAACAACAACAGCGAAAAGCATTTGCGTCTATGTTTAAGATAGCCAAGGACTTATGGCAGGAGCATGAAAGTCAAAAGCGCAAAATGCTGTCATTGAAGTCCATTTAAATGTGCAGCGAGTCTTAACGCGCTGTCAATTGTTGTAAAGCAACAAAGGACATTTCCTTTGAATAAATAATGCGTCCAAAAAGTTTTCAGTTAATATTCGACTCTGGAGAATATCAAATGTCAAACTTGTTTATTTTTGTATTGTAACTTTCTGTTGTTTTTGCTATTGATGCCCCCAAATGGGAAGTTGGTCTGCACGTTTGATATCTACTTTAAAGCGATTTCACTGTAATTTGTTCAAAGTTTTTGTCAAGCATCTTTTCATGACTTTGAAGTTAGTTCACTTATAGCCGGCCTGTCAACGTAATCGCGGCAGCAAATACAAATAACACGCATACGCCCCGTGGCTGCAGAATCTTATACAAGCGCATTGTTTAAACATCGCTGCGAGTGTTTATCCGATTGCAGTAAATTTCTGCAATAGCCGACAGCTGCAGCAGCGGCAGCAAAGGCCTTACAACGCCTTCGAATATGCAAATATTTCGCATGTAATGCGACAAATTCCACGCTGAGTGAATGCTGAAATGCGACGCTTGTGCAGGTCATGCAAATATTAGCGGAATGTGTGCAGCGGCCACAAATCGAATTACACGTTAATCGATTGAATTTTGTAATTATGTTTGCGAACCTGCCCTTGCATACCGAGCCACTCTCGTCTACGTCCATGCCTAAGCACATTGAGAGTGAATATATGTGTGTGTGTGTGTGTTTGTGTTGCTCGCTATGAAATTTATATTAAGCTGCATCGGTATTCTGACCTTTTCACATAGCTGCCGCCTCACCTTTACCTAAAAATACGAATATAAACGCAATCCTATTTCGTATTCAAAATTCAAAGTGCATGACAAATTTAAATCGTTGCTTCTGTGTTTGCTGTGCATGTGGATTACGCTACTCATACATCCAAGTCACTGTGCGGTCAATGCAGTGTCGCTGCAGCGTTTTCGTTTTTCGAAACATTACTCGCAGTAAGTGAAGCTGATGAATCAGAATTTCTGGAACAATTTTATTATAGAATATATGGACTCCAGACAAAATATTTGCACTAAGTGACATGCTTAACAATTGTCCCTGAAAAATGTTTATTTTAAGCATATAAATGCATACATAAGTGCCCACTAATAAAATAAATAAACATCATCGTTTTCTGCCTACATGATAAAATAAATTCTTCATATTTGGGCACAAGCTACACGCAAGCTTCAAAGTATGCAATAAATGTTTTGAAAGTGCAAACTCAAGTGAATTTGTTTGGGTTGCCGCCGGCATGTGAAACTGTACAATAATTTACACGAAAGGCAAAAAGGCAGACTGCCAGCAAAATGCAACTGCGGTTGGCATAGTTGGATTATTATATGGAAATGGTTAGTCAAAGCCAAACGAAGCGTCAAATGGCCGCGCCATGAACGAACAAATGCAGACCATGTTTTTCTGACATTTAAATGCAGTTTATGTCATTCGAACTTTATGTACGATGCTGCCTACTTTTTGACAGCAGAAATTGTTTGAGCGTGACAGTTATTTCATAAGCGTGAGCGTTATGCTATTTAGTTGATCGTGTTTTGTTTTGCGATGTGGAAAACTGCAACTGTATGCACTAAAATTTATTTATGTGCGTGTGTTTGCATGTTTCAAAAATTTGTACAGACGCGCGCAGTACATGATTTAGTTGCATTGGCGTGAGCTACTCGGTTTGATGGCATTGCGTATACGTCACGTTGTCTATTAAAATTT
The DNA here is from genome assembly GCA_037044495.1 of Stegana nigrithorax. Taxonomy (NCBI): domain Eukaryota; kingdom Metazoa; phylum Arthropoda; class Insecta; order Diptera; family Drosophilidae; genus Stegana; species Stegana nigrithorax. Next base: position 1,325,276 of record JBAMBQ010004241.1, on the reverse strand, counting down.
ATTTTATAATCAACATTGGCTACTGCTCTGCCACAGTGTCTGAGCCAGACAAGCGATTTTGTAAATTTATGCGATATTTGCATATCAAACGCGTTACAAAATTTATGCAGCCTGTAATGCCATTCACACCCATTTGGGAGCCCACATTTACGCACGCTCCAATGCTGTCTCAACTGTAGCCGCAAAAGACATAATTTATGGCTGCTACGTTTTCTGTCTTTTCTTTTTTTTTATTTTGTTTTGGTGTCTTTGTTTGTGGCCTACTCTTTTATTTTTCTCGGCATAATTTTTATGCCATTTCAAAATTTTATACCGCAACCTGCGCCGTTTCGCTTGTTTGGAAAATATGTTCGCAACAAAGTTACATCTGTCTGCCGCATAAAAAAAAAGAAGTATTTTACGCGCATTAATATTTTATTTATGAGCTGCGCCACGTTCAATTGCCTTGAGTTGTTATGCAGATCAGTTCGATCAAAGTTCAAATAGGCAATTACTGCAAGCTGGCAGTTCAAGAGCTGGAACTTTATTTCTCCATGTCCTCGCATCTGCAAAAGACTCGCTTAGGTCAAGCTAAGATGTGCGTAAAAAAAAATCCACACTCGTGCTCTGCTGCACATACATAAATACATGCCATCGATATGGCCAATAAAACTCATGCAATCATAATTCCTTACACGGCGAAGGCACGAGTCTATACCCATCGGACGACATAAGGAACAGCAAGCGTAGGTGCTTCTTACTCTCTGTTGCCTCGTATTGCTTATCACAAACACCACCGGCAGCAGCGTCAGCTCCACCAGCACCAACAGCATCAACAACAACAACAACAATAACAAAGACGACAAAAAGCAGCTAAAGGCGAACATGGGAACGCACGCAGCATTGATGAGTCGTGAGCTGCGGAAGCAACCGCAGAGCGTTGATTAAATATTTATACATCAATCTACTTAATACGAGAGTTTATAATGTTTCATGTTGCAATAAATATAAAAGACGTAATGCATTAAAACGCTTGCGAGTGTCTGGGCACCGTTGCTTGTGCGCCTCTGCGCTTTTGCCAGTTGCTTGGCAAGCACGCAAGGGAAACATGTTGTAGGTTATGCGATGTGTTGTATAACTAAGTGGTCGCGCTTGTGTTGCATTCGAAGCTGATTATTCATCGAAGTCAATGCGGCCTGGGGCTGGAGTGTTGCTGCAAGTCGTGTTTGTATGGTTACGGTACAAGTGCCACTTTCCGCTTGGCTTAGCGCGCATTTTGCTTGTGTATTTGTACAACACTCGTGCGTAAGACTTTGTGCGTAGTTTGCTGTATTTAATTAGAAAATGGCATTGCATTGAAGTTGATTAATATTATCGAGTTATGCGTATTTGTGTTTGAAAGCTGTATACATTCATTCGAGATTCGAAATGCTTTATTTAATTTATTCAACAATGTTTGAGAGTTGCATAATACAATAAATGAGAATGTGGGTTAAGTCTGTCTAGTGAAGATCTTAAAGTTATAGAAATTTTATAAAGATGTATCGTTAAACAGTAGGAATATGCTTTGTTTTTTTAATGGTGCTTTTCTTTCCATAATCTGATTCACTATATTCTTGTAAGCAGATCCAATATATGTATATTCGGTTGTCAGATTTATTTCAATGTCTATGGTTTAGTCAATAATATCTTGTCCCACAATTTTAATTGAATTTTATGTTTGAATCGTTGATTTTCAGAACCCATTTTAATAATGTAAAACAATTTACATTATATCTGATATTCAGCTTCCACTTTAAAATATAATGTTTTTAGTATGTGTTTTTTTTTTTTTAACTATTTTATTTTTGATCTCTCCATGTAATGTCAGATGTCCGTCGATAAGTTTTCAATAGGAATAATTAGCAACGCCAATTGCGATATCAGCTAAGCTCCATTAGGCATGACACGAGCATGAAGCGAAAATAATCAAAAACCACCAAAGCAATTTTTAACCCCTAAAAAAAGAGAAACAAAACCGACCTAAAGCAAGGCATGGCAAAACAAGCCAAGCCAAGCCAAGCCAATGTCATTCATGTTTAGCTACGTTGAGAATTTTTTTCTACAATTTTTTTCCTCGTTTCATTTTGCCACCGACAAATGCGAAAGGGTGATTGGCACATTGGCGTAGGCCTAATGCCACCCTAAGCGTCAACACATTCAGCAGCCTACGCGCATAGGCACCCACACACACCCATCATACACACACAGCCACGCACACAGTCGTACATCAAAATGAATGCCGACACGCTTTTACTTAATTTTTGGTACATTCTTAGCCAATGAAATTTATGCGCTTTTTTTTTATTCGCTATGAGTGTGTGTTTTTTTCGGTGTCTTGCTTCGCTGTTGTTGCGAGTGTCATTCGAAGTTCTGTCGGTGGCATAGTACGTGGGCCGCTGTCCTTTGGACGACGATTTTGGTTGTTTTTGTTCACTTTTGCGAAGCTTTCACGTCGTCATGCGGTTTGTTATTCGAAAATCTACGCGTTTGTTTTGCTTAGACGTGCACGTGTTTCGTTCGAAAAACAAACGCATGCGCTTCAGCGAATGTTGCTCTTAGCTCTCGGTACTCTTGCCTGAGTTGCTCTTCACTGAACGAAATATTTTGAAATGACAGTCGACACAGAGCCGAGGCGTCACATACACGAAGTGGAGACGAATGCAAGCCAACGCGTGACTTCGTTTGTTGCGTTTGCAGTTGGGCTGCAAAGGCCGCACTCGGCTGTGCAACGATGACCATCCACGAACGGTTAAGCTGCCAAATGAAGCGAAGCATTTGAGCCGCACTTGGCAATCAGTTCGACTCTAACTGGCACCGGAAGTGGACGTGCGTCAACGCGGCCGTTTGTTTGGCTATTTATGTCTGTCTAACGCTGTCACTGTGCCTGCCATACAAAGCATATCAATTGCAATATCGGTATATCAGCTCACACATCGTGCTGTATGCAAATAAAAAAATAAATAATAATAATCACGCAACACTTGTACGTACATATCGCAAAAGGTGCGCACGCCGCTCTTCTCGTCCCGTCTTGTCCTGGTTTATTTTTTAATGTTGCTAGTGTGCGCGTATAAATCAGCTAATTAAAATTCGTTTAATGTGAAAGTGAATTCATAAATATGCAAATAAATTTCGCTGCTGCAGGCGTATGTCATTAAAACGGTGGCAGCAGCAGCGAAAAACCAAAGGCGCCTAAAAAAAGAATAATAATAAAAAAAGTTAAATATCAGCCGCAGCAGTGAAAGCGTAATTAATTCGCGCGCAATAAAATGTTTCCATAAAATGAAATAAATAAAAAAGTAAAACAAATAAATGAAAATACAGCGAAATTAAATGAAACAAGGCATGTTTTGTGAAATTTTACAGTTTTATGTCTCAATTAAATGCGTGTACGACAGAAATTTGTTTGTTGGCTTTTTGCATTTTTAACGGTTGAGTAGTGCCATTTGCCACGGTTGGTTGTTACAATTGAAAACGACATTGTTGCGTTTGAAACTTGAACCGTTACAGCAGCAATAAAAAGTTATCTAGCTGATGGTGTGTGAAAGTGTTGTGTTTTGGTTTAGAATGTATGTTGAGCATGTCTACAAAAAAGGAAATTTTAATTATTTAAAAAATAAAAAAAAAGCCAGCACGGGCTGACACATGTTAGAATTACTGCAGTTTTGACAATTGCAGTAAGGCAATCTGTTAATGGTGAATAGCGACTTTTACCAATGTAGATCAAGTTGATATATATAATATAATTAAAACTTAACAATTAAGAAATATATCAATGCTTTATCCATTCGATTTTTTGCTGATTTTTGTTTCAAGCAACTAAATCCAGTATTCATAAAGGATAGGCGATGCTGTTGCATTAGTTAATATAATGTTGGGGTTGGAAATATCTTAATTTATTCTAGTGATGATTATTAAATGAGTTTACCTACCAAGGTCAGCTTAGAGACGCCAAGAGAATTTAATCAGGAGAATTAAATGTTACTGTGCCTTAAAAAAACGTAAAATAACACTGTTTAACCGTTTAAGTTAAGCATCCTTCAAATTAATTATATACCAAATAAACAATTTTAGTTTAAAATCAATTTGTTCGGTAAACAAAAGACAAATCTTATGTTCGTTGTTAAATAGTTTGTGTGCAATTGCATATTGAATCTCAGATAATTTTGCAATAGCTTACGGAATTAGTTTTGTCAAATGATATGTCAATAAAGAAATCCAAAATGTATGAACATATGTATGTACATTCGCTCTTAAATGGCTTGAATTTCTGACATTAAACTAAATTTAAAACAATAAACAGAATATGAAATTAAAAAGTTTAATAACATCAATCAAGAGAAGCTTTACTTTATTTATTTTGTTTTAATAATTAATTGCAAATAAATTGTAATTAAATACCGAAGCTAATGCCAATGAACCACAAAATAACTTAATATTTGAAGCTTTGTCAGCAATAATAAACAAATTACTCACAAGAATTTTAAGTCTGTAGGCAAAGCAGAGGCCTAATTTGATTTTAATGGCGCAAATTTGTCACAAGCCAAAGGGTAAATAAATCAAAGGCATTATGAAATAAGTTTTCAGTGTTAGGTTAGAAGGAAGTTAGCATACGATTTATTGACAATGCTAGAGGACCTCAATGCCATTGTTATACAGGGATGAAAAGAAATAGAAATAATCAAGGCTTAAGAAAGAATCAACATGTAAAGATTTCATTTCATAAAGACTTTTAGAACAAAGTTTAAGTCGTGAGATACTCCGATTATATTTGGTAATCGGATACTTGCAGCTTAGACTAAGCAACTTTAAATCCGCATTTAAAATGTGTTTGCAGTGCAAAATCATTTTTTCCACTTTAAAGAAACAAATATCACATCCAAATCTTAAAGGAAACTTGACTAGGAAATCTTCTTCTCGACAATCAATCAGTCAACTCCCATCGCCCACCGATATTCGACCAAATTATAATAAGCAACCATAATTAATTGCAAAAATTCAATAAGTCCTAACGCCTTCGCATACTTGGGTAACCCATAAGACAGCTAAAATTTTCGTCACAATACCAACTTCTTTGTGATGTCCGTTCAGCGTTAAATCATCTACTATGCAGAGAGCGAAGCCACTGCAGGCGACGCTAGTCTAAATTTCAATGGCGACTAAATTGCTTCATGTTTTAATCTTCTACAGGATGCGCTTCCTGTTCAAGCACACACAAGTTTAAGATGCCGTAGACGCCAGCGAGACCGTCGTTAGCGGCCTTCTTTGCCATCCTGCTGCAAGTTTTTCTCAATTTAAATTTTATTTGCTGCACTTGGTGCTGGGTACGCGTCAGTACGAGCATCAACCATCTATCTTCTAACTAAATATTTGCTCTTGCCTTGTGCTCATATATTTTCTGCTTATTTTTCTTTTGTCTTTTTGCCCTCTTGTTTTTATATTTGTGTGCATCATCTTTCGCCATGTTGTGCACTTTAATGTGCTGCTGCTGCCGCGTTGCAGTTGTTTGCCTTTTAACGTTCTGAAATATTGCTTTCATTATTTATGCTAAGTTTATGCAACATTTTCATGGCTCTTGGCAGTTCTTGTTGCATGTGGCAACTGGCAACTGGCAACTGGCATGGCATGGCGTGGCTTCACTTGGCTTTTCGCTGCAACCTGCGCCCGCCCTGAGCTCAATTTAATATGCAACAATTTTGTCTTGCCTTGCCGTGTCTGTCCGCGCTACTTTGTTGCTATTCATCTGCATGCGACTCCTTCAAAGCGAATGCAGTTTATGCACTTCATTCTCTGAACTTTAGTGGCGCATAAAGATTTTTTATGCAGATTATACCTCCTAATGCTTTGTTAATGAAAATATCGATTAGCAAGTATTGGAAGCGAAGGCACTCGTACAATATATTTTTAGTTGCTTTTCTGCTAGAACAAATGTTCTTAGCCAACATTCGTTCAGATGTGGGGGACAAATTTTGTTGTTTTCCCCTTTTTTTATGTCTTTTTACTGTGCACGAGAAATATGCCAAAATTTGACTCCTCCTTTTGCCATTCCTTACACCGGTTACAAATGCATTCCGGACGCTCGTTCGCTTTCAGCGAATGAAACTAAAAAATTCATTAGCTGCATTCTTTTAAAAAAAGGGGGAAAAAAATTACCAAAGGCAATGAAATATTTTCCTGCACGGCATTGAACATAAAAAACGTAAAATAAAGTTAGTATCTGTGTAACATTCGTAACAACACTAAAAAAATTTATATGTGTATATATAATATGTACATAGGAGAAAAAGAAAAAAAAAAAAAAAAAAAAGAAATAAAGAAACTGGCCGAGTGCTAAAAAACAAAAAAATAAAAACAAAATGAACTGATTACCCGAGGCAGTCAAGGCAGGAAGTTAAAATTGCCGCATGCACATTTTGTGGTATGCGTTGCAGTCTTGCCGCAGGAATTTTTATTGTTTGCCTTGCATTTGTTTAAGAATTTAATGAATGCAATTATTATTATTATTTAGAATTGCAAAATTTTAATTGTATATGCAAATTCGGCTAAGTTTGGTGCAGTTGCAAATTAAAAGATTTCTGTAAGTTTGCTTTGCGGGTGCGCTTGGGTTGTGGTCTCGCTCCCTTTAATTATTTTCGGTTAGCCAGGACTTTATTATTTTCTTTTAGATTTATGCAACTTTGCCAACTTTACTTTAATAGCTTTTTGTTTTTTTTTTTTTTTGTTTTCTGTTTTTTTTTTTGTTTGCTGTAAAACTAAGCAAACATGTTGATTAACTTTGGTTATTCAGTGCAACGTCGCCAGCTTTTCCTGCGGCGTATACTTAACAGAAATAGTGCAAAACTGCAACTGAACATTCAGCTTAATTAATTGTATGCTGAGGTTTGTGTTATGTTTATTATTAAGCGTAATTAGTAATTAATTATAAATTGTGGGATGAGCAAAAGCAAAAGTCATATTGGCAATTTGTGTGTTTTACAGGGAACAAACCAATAAATTACGATAATATGCTAAATGTTGATTTTGCTCCGCAAATGTGTGTAAATGGCCAATACAAAGTTTACTCAAGTATTCGTTGCTAGGAAATTAGCACGAAGAGGACAAATGATCATCTTAGCAGCCACACTGATTGCTAACAAAACGTATAAAAAAGGACAGTAAGTTTTCCAAGGTGAAAGTTTTCTGAAAGTTATTACCTGGATAAACAGACGTAGGTAGTCCTGGCTGCCCGCATCGGTCTTTCTGGTTGCACACAAATTGTGAGCATTTCTGGATTGAGCCGAAAATCGATTATAAATAGCAAATTTAATTACTCTATATTCTTTGATTATTCTATATTATTGCACTTCTAATCAAAAGTTGACTGTCGGAATTTTGTGAGTGTCAATCACAGATTTTCAATATTGCTTTGTGTGATAGTTTTCGATATTGATAAGCCATCGATTTGACTCGCTTGAGCGTAGATGGTGTTTCTAAAATTTCTGCAAGCATCAGTTTTGGATTCACTTTACGTTATCTATTCAGCTGTGAAAATCTTGTGCATCTGTCTGCTTCATGTGAACTTTTAATTACAGCTTACACAAGGAGCAGTGTCTATCAAAGCAAGTCTGGCTTGAAAATGTCAGAGACAAACTTGGCCTCATCTCAATGCCCAGACAATGCTGTCAGTCTCTACGACTCCCTCTACAAATTTTAATACTTTGCAAATATTTGTGTGAGGATGGCTTCAGGCACATCAATCACAGCATTCTGTCGGTCATTAAAGGCAATTTTGATTACCGTAAACACAAGTAAGGTGCTTAAGCTGAAGACTGGCAACATTTTCACAATGAAGTGTTATGCTGCTTTAGGCATTTGTTTTCGTCACCGCTTTAGAATATGATTATAAATGGCAAGAAATTAATTGCATTCTCCCATTACTTTTGACTTTGCACTTTAACAAGTAGTTTACAGATGCTAATGTGTATGGTTGCATCAAGTAATATTAAATTATTTAAGCATTTTCACATATTAAGAAAATAAAAATACAAATAACATAAAAAGTGGCACGGACATAACGCAAATAACATAAAGTGGTTGGCAATTTTATCGATTTGATTACAATATACATATAACTTCATATAAAATTTCACTTTGCTTTTTAGTTGTGGCATTGTTTTATTTTTTGGTAAAAATCGAAATGTACAAAACATTTCTACACGCCTGCGTTTGCGAAGTACTTTTTTTGGGCGTGCTAAACAGTTTTTACGATTTAAATGCTTATATTATTTGTATGAAATAAATATCTAGAATTATTTGTATTGCATATGGATATAGGAAATGCAACCTCAAATTGCTTAGCTCATATTTGACGAATGTGCAGATTCTCCTTTTGATATAAAAATGTAATATAATATTTTTTATTTGTAAATTAAATTTCATAAATTTTTAGTGACCATTATGCGAGTAACAGAACAATAAATATACGAATGCAATGTCAATTAAGTTAACGGACATGATTTCCATACCATTTCGCTTGAATATTTCAACGATTCACGTTTAAAAAAAAATATAAAAACACATTTAAAAATCTGAGTATAAAAACAAAAAAAAAAAAAAAATGTGTTTAATAATAAAAACTATAAAAAACTTATATTCATGCAGGCAACACATAGATACAGATCTGTATACAACTGTATATAAAAATATACAAATGAATGTATTTGTAAGGATGCATATATAAACTGTTAATATGACATTCGCGTGAGTGTTTGTATGTTTGTCCGTCTCTGCCCATAACTGTTCTTGTGTGTGTCAGCTAGCATAGCAGGAAGTTGATGTTGCATGCGAATCCATAAATCATTTTTGTAAAATTGCTGTTCGGCAACAAAACCCAAAGCGTGCAGCGTAAATAAAAAACAACAAAAAAAAAGCAAAGAGGCAACCAAAAGCAAATGGCTTTAGTCAGTTAAAAGTGCATTTAAATGAAAACAAACAAAAATCAACTACAAAAACAAAAGCAAACCGAAACAAACGAGACCAAAAAAAAGTTAAAATGGCGCACATAAAATGAAAACATAGTCAAGCGCGTAAGCAAGCATAACGAACGACAGCGGCGAGCGGCATCAATAATATGCGACAACAAAAACGGGCAGCAACAATAACAGCAATAACTGCAACACTAACAACAATAACAGAATAACAACAACAAAGCAACCAAAATAAACCGAGCCAGCACAGGCAGTAGCACAGGCAGCAGTCGAGTGACCGGAATAAAGTGCTATTAATAATAAATGCTGCAGTGGCCAGCCTCGCATTCAACTCAGTTACACTCAACTCAACTCAACTCAACTCAACCGAATTCAACTCAACCGAACTCAACTCGGTACGATGCGAAGTAACTTAACTCAGTTCAGTTTAACACAAATCAACTCGGTTCTCTGCTGCATGGACACAATAGGAGAAACACAGTGCTATGCATGGCAAGGCAAGACACGACAGCTCGACCAAATTCAATTTAACCAAATTTAACGGCAAAGCGCATCAAGTCGCTGGATTGAGTGTATTGTGTTGCCAGCTACGATAGCCATATCCAACTATTGGTTAACGACACACGCACATACATATGCGCATATGTCAAGTGATATGGATTAAAACTATTTTTTATTTGTTTGTATTATTATGGTTGTTGTTGTTGTTGTTGCAGTCGTCGTCGCCGTTATTGCAGTTTTTGCAGTTGCTGCTGCCGCCATTGTTGTAGCTGTAAAAATAATAATAACAATAATACGTGTAATAACTGCTGCAATCCGCGCTCAGTAAAATATTCATTTTATGTGCCATGCATTTGATATTTTCATTTTCACTTTTTCTGCTTTGTGTGTTAACTGACTTCCTTACATCGATTTTTTATTGCTTTTTTTATAATGATTTTATTCTACAGCAACCATGTGTGTTAAGCGGTTTTTGCTGAGTTGTTGTTATTACGAATAAAAACAACCACAACAACAACAAAAGAAAGCAAATGTAGCAAAAGCATAGGTGAACAAATTTATTGAATTAATTAAAAATAGAAAAGACAAAAGGAAAAATAAAAACCAAATTTTGGCATATCAATTCATATCCCAAAAATAAATAAATATTTATATAAAAGCAAAGCCAACAAATCAAAACGAAAATTAAACATATAATTAATTAGCATATAGTGAGAAAAAGGAAAACAAACCTACGTCTTCTTCAATTCCCATTTGACTGCCTACGTGTCCACATAAGCCGCAAAATGTTCATTATAACGGTTATAAAACTTTTACTTATTCTGCTTAATATATATCCAAGTCGGTTTACGAATCGGCGTGTCATGTTTCTCATCTATCTTACAAATTTAGTGACGCATGGTAAGTTTATATACTGTTTTTGGAATACAAATTATAAGATATGTTAACCCTCTACTTATATAGCAGACGCACAATTGATTTTGTCCCTTACAAATCAGTATTTTTGTTGTTTTTTAAAACTAAAAAATCTCTATTACTTTTACTTTTAATTTGATAGCTATCAGCTCAGCTAGTGTATAATGTCAGGTTATTAAGTTGTGTGGTGGACTTTGTGCCTCACGACGATTTCAATTTCATTGTCTTCAAAAATGTTTTTAATTTATGATTTTTCTGTTCCGCTTCGTCTTCACTACACAATCGCGTTTTTACCTGATTTCCAATTATGCTCCGTTAATGAAAATCAAATAAACCCAAAGGAACACGTCCTTGCTCTTGTCACTTGCCAGCAACTGTAAATTCCTTGCAGACCTCGCTTTGGTTTCAATTCGAATGAATAATCGCCAAGAAGGACCTTTTCATTACCATTATGCGTAAATCATAAAAGTGGTCAAACATTCAACCAAGACGCCATAAATTTAATATTAAATTTCAGAATATTTCGTGAGTTCACGTTAATTTGAACCGCCACAGATCAACACCTCAGCACAAGCGCAGACCGGAGTGTGAAGCTTGCTTCTTCATTTAAATACATTTAAAACAACAAGTCACTTTTCTCAATGGCCGCGCATAGCTGGCCTCAAGCCTTTCATTCGCAGTTGCCGCTTCCGTTTTCAGTAACAATTTGCAAAAGAAAACAAACAAAAAGAAAACAAAAAAAAAGATCTTTTTGAGGCGCCAATTTTGTATGAAATTTCATTTAAAGCGGCAGCCAGGCCACACCATGCCAAAATGAACACATAACCAAAGCAAGCCACGGCAGGCCACACTCCGCCATACTCTGCGCAGCTGTGTGCTGCCTCAACATGCCGTACCCGGCCACATCATGCCATGCCATGCACGTCGTGCACACACCGGCCGAGCCGAGTCATAATTTAATTAGGAAAATGAGCCTCGCCACAAACGTCGACGCGTCGCCGTGCATTCAACATTACGCGCATTCGCACCAGGTACATGTGTACGTTTGGCATAAGGACATGCTGTGACTAGTCGCAGGAGCAGCAACAGCAGCAGCAGCCGCGGAACAGGCCGGACTGTGTGTGGGTAAGCGAGTTAGCGTGTCATACAATACAGTCAGGTAGCTGTTACTCGAGTTTCTGCTCAATGCAGATAACTGGCACGTCGTCCGTTCTGTTGTTGCTGTTGGTCCTGTCGTTGTTGTTGCATTGCTGTTTTCTATATGCGTTCGTGTTTTGTTTTGTAAGCGACTTCCGGCGGCGGAAGTTGAATGGAAAAAGGAGGCGAAAGCGTGCAACAGCTAAACAAAAGTGCCATTGCCCTGACTACTCACACCTGACTGGCTGACTGCTATCTGCCAGGCGGCATGTCCGCTGTCCGCCTGTCTGCCTGTCTGCCTGCCTGCAGCCAGGCTGCAGTTGAAGAAGAACTATAACTGTTGAGCTTAGATAATGGTATTGTGTTATGAAATTCTGGCCTGCAGGCTTTGCTGGTTTTATGAACTTCCGTTGATGTCGCAGTGTACAGTGCGGGCATCTTTTGTTTTTTTTTCTCTGCTATTTTCTTGCCTTTTGTTTTTCTGTTATGCTTATATTTTATAGCATTTTGCCACGTTTAGATTCCCACTAACTGACTAAAGTCGATTATACAGCTTTAATCTCTCATGCACTCACTCTGTCTTACTCTACCGCTCTCTCTCTCTTTTTCGATTTGCAGTAATGATGGATGAGCCACGCTTTGCGCAACCGATACCAAATGTCACAGTTGCTGTCGGACGCGATGCGAATTTACCCTGCGTTGTGGAGCATTTGGGCGGCTATAAGGTAAGTCTGTGCAAAGAAGAGCCTGCAGGAAAAAATCAATTCAATAAATAGCCGTTCAATTGATTGTTCCAAACAAAATAGTAAAAGAAAAAAAAAGAAACAAAAATGACAATATAGTAGACAAAACGTAACGTAACGAAACGAAACGAGTCGAGTCGAGACGAGACGCAATGTAATGAAACTCAAACACCAGCGGAATCACTTTCATTTATCAGAGCAGGGCATCGCTCGCCGGCTCGTTCGCTTTGCTCATAACAAATCACAAATATTTACTCGGTCAAATCAACTTTGTATAAACTCTCCGACATGGCTGTCACTGACCAAGAGCAGCAGCTCAAGTAGCAACGGCAGTAGCAGCCATTCGCCATGAGTATGAAAATGTCTTAGCTTCTGCTGCCTCGCATGGGCTTCCCCCTTTGCGGGCTTCGTCGCTATGCCGACTTTTGTCAACATTTGGCAACATTGCAAAAGAAACTCATTGCTGTCATTTGGCAAGTAAATTTGAAAAGTTTTTCTTCTGACTGTTCAGTTTCTGCTTCAGCTTCTGTTTCTGTTTCATTTTCAGCTCTTGAGCTCGTAAGTCTTTGGCCTCCCGTCTGCTGCTTTTGCCTACGCTGCTGCTAAGCTTCGATTCATTCATTCACTCATTCATTCATTTTGTGTGCAGCACGAACGCAAGTTTGTCGTAAGAAAGCCAAGAAGAAGAATAAAAAAAAAGAAGTAAAAAAAACTGAAAGCAAAAGTAGAAAAAAAAAGTAAGAAATGGTTTGCAAGTATATTAAAAAAGCGGAAACAGCTGTCAGAAGTAGTTTTTTCGTGCTTTCGTTTTCTTACGTCACGACATGCCGTCCATTTATTATGAGTGTATGAGTGTGTGTCGGTGTCGGTGTCGCCGACGATGTGCGTTCCTCATATGTGTCTGGAACTTATTCGCATTGAACGCATTCATACGCATTTGACATTCCGTTTAAATTGCATGCGATTTGTTGCAAGCTGTTGGACAGAAGTGGAAACTTTACTTTTTATTCTTCTTCTTCTTTTTGCTTTCCTTTCTAGGTTTGTCTTTCTTGTTTTTTTTTTTTTTGGAAGCAAGCATAACGTGCCATATTGCATTGTGCTGAAAATATTTCGGCATTTATTTTCCACATCGTTTTGTGGCATTTTAATAAGATTCACACTCATGGCAAACGGACTGTGTCCTTGATAGTGTGCACGAAAATAATAGTATTTTATTTTGGTACTTTTTTGAAATGATAAATGACAGTAGACTCCAAATCAAGCGCAAGAGTCATCTGCAATTAAAAGTAATTGACTATGCAAAAATAACGAGGATTGATTTTTGGCCCCGTCACTTTTGGTTAACGTTTTAAAATTATATTTTCATGCCTTCTCTCAGGTTGCCTGGATACACATCGATCGTCAAATGATACTCACGATACATCGACATGTGATCTCGCGCATACCGCGCTACAGCATCACCTACGATAATGCGAATACTTGGCTCTTGCATGTGAATCAGGCGCATCAGGATGATCGTGGCTACTATATGTGCCAGGTGAATACAAATCCGATGATCAGCCAAGTGGGTTATTTGCAGGTTGTCGGTGAGTATAATAAAGAACTTGCCCACATGAAAGCTCTTAACTTGCACGCCGATTCGTTAGTGCCGCCTAATATACTCGACATCGAGAGCACACCCTCATCGGTGGCGGTGCGCGAGAATCAGAACATCAACATGACCTGTCGTGCTGATGGCTTCCCAACGCCAAAAATCATCTGGCGGCGTGAGGATGGCGAAGAGATTGCTGTTGAAAAAAAGAAGAAAGGTAAGCGAACTTATGCACATAGGCTAACGTTGTTATATACAATAGGATGCCTTTTTTTTTTGTTTTCGTTTTCGTTTTGTTCTTTCGCAGTGCTGGTCTACGATGGCGATGTGCTGCCCTTGACCAAAGTGAGCCGTAACGAAATGGGCGCATACCTGTGCATCGCAACGAATGGTGTGCCGCCGTCGGTATCGAAGCGTATCATATTGGACGTTGAGTGTAAGTTAGCGGCATTAAGTGTCCATGCTCTGATGTTAAGCGTAAAAAAATCGTCCTGATGGAGGTGTTGGTGTTGGTGGTGAGTCAGCTTGGCTTGGGTTGGGCTGGGGGCAGGCGCATATAAAAACGTTGGCACATGCTATTGCAGTATGTACGCCATAAAACACAAGGCAGCGCGCATATGTATCGATATATTTGGCTGTGCATACACTCATCAATTTTATTGCCGTACTTTGTGTGCTCGTTCCTCACGAAATGAGTGACAAACGGCGCTGAGCGAAGTTGAGCTCTGAGTCGCGTCTAATGCAGGCAATATGTGTAGTCTGCTTTCGGGCGTCGCTGCTGTATAGCGGCAGAGGGGGCCCCTCTGACGAAGCAGTTTGTATGCGATGAGAGTAAACGCTTGTTAATCCTAACGAGTTTCTCCTGCCACTGATGCTGCTGCTGCTGATGTTGTTGTTGTTGTTGTTGCTGCTGCTGCTGCGACAGCATTGACAATAATTCACGTCACGTACCTGCAATAAAGTCACTTGCTCGAGTTGCACGTATGACTTTGAACGTTTTTTTTCCTCCTCTGCTTATGCGCGCAATTCTATGGCAAATGTCAGTTAGTTTGGGTACGCTGTGGCATGGTGGGGTGGGATGTGGCTTGGTGGGCTTGGAGTGAGTGGCATGGCAGGGGCGTTTTGTATAAGTTTGTTGGGGCGTTTAAATTTTTAACCAGCCTTGCACTACACAACACACTGCAAAATGTCGTTTGCTGCCAGTCATACCAAGTCGGCCCAGCCGAGCTAACATCCACACACCCATCGGCAGACAAACAGACACAACAGGCGGCAGCGAATGCTTTTGAAACCGTATTTTCCGCGTGCTGACGTGTTTTTTCCGCAGACCTTATCTTTCCTTCCTTCCTTTCTGGATGTCTCTGTCTGCCTCTGTCAGTCTGTCTGTCCCTATGTCTATCCATCTGTCTGTCTGACTGTCGGTCTGAACTGACTGACAGCCTGGGTGTCTGAGTATCTGAGTGACTGTGACGTCTTCTTGCTTTGTCACTGCACTTTAATTTTAGTTTTGGTAACAGCAAATACGGAATTTCTATTATATCTTTGACAACCAACAACACACCACCCCATCCTCCGCCCTCACCATCACCCCTAATCCACCCATTTTAGTACTTTGGCTTAAACCCACCCGTTTGATTACAGTCTCACCGATGATTTGGGTGCCGAATCAACTTGTTGGAGCTCCAGCTGGCACGGATGTTACCATCGATTGCCATACAGAGGCTCATCCGAAGTGAGTTTGCTGTATTATTATTTTTGTTTTTTTTTTCACCTTCTCTTTACTTTGCATTGGATTTTTGTTTTCATTTTCTATGTTTTGTTATTGTTGTTGCTTTGCGTTTTTCACTCTGTTATTCGTTTCATTTATTCATTCAGATTTTGTTTTATTCTGTTTTTTCCTTTTTTTTCTTCATTTAAATGTGAGCCACAAATGCACCTGCGACTTCGCTGTAGCAGGCAGCAGGATAAGCTTTTGCGTATGCGAACGTTTCAATGTCTGATTACAGACTCACTTATTCGCTTGCTTGCACGTTTTTTGCAATTTTGTTTTTTTTATTTTCTTTTTGAGCTTTTGCATTTTTTTCGATTTGCTGTGTTTTTTTGTGCTCAGTTTTGATTTGGTTTTGAGTTACAATATTTACGCTTTTCATGCAATCAACTACTTTGTGCGGCATGTTAAAGAATTTCAATGTTTTTTCGTGATGTTTTGTTTTTTTTTTGCATTTCTTTGAGTGCGCAAATTGAATTAAGTTTACAATTTTACATTTCATTAGTTTTGAAAAATAAAGTGCAGCGCATTCAAACTAACAAATTCGTATTTTTTTCCATGTTCTTGCTCAGGGCGATTATCTATTGGGTCTACAATTCGGTAATGGTACTGCCGAGTAAAAAGTACAAAACGGATTACACGGAAAACTCCTATCGGTAAGAGTAAATCTTAGTTGTTTATTACTTTAGGAAAAATATCGAAGCCATGTTTGTATGTTTTGACTATAGGGGAGTAATTAGCTAATATGGTATGCAACTTATGTAAAAGCTAAAGAAAAAAATATGCCATGGTTAATTTGATTTTTTGGTGCTATGAATAAAAAGAAATATATAAATTTTGTGAATATCAAGAGTATAGTGTTTCCATTACAATCTTTAAAAATTTTTTCCAGCAGTTTTTTTTTTGTAGGTAGGTGACCTACATATTTACATATATCATTTCCATTAATGATAGGCAATATGTTACTTGCTTATCCCACATTACTTAATTTTAGTGATGTTGATGTTGGTTGGTCTGAACTATTTGTCAAGCTTGATACAAATTTAAATTTAATTTTAAACACCTTTTTAATCATTTGGCGTATTAAGCTGAAACTCTCGCTGCCATTTATTTATATGTATACGTTTTCAAATCCCAAAACAAAAGTCAACAACGGAAAAATTAATATAATAAAATATTGGAAATAAAAAGGATATATATGATTCCAGGCGCATTTAACAACTTGCATTTCGTTTCCATTTTGCCTACACGAACGAACGAACTTCCGCCTTGTTAAATATTTATTATGTGTCTAACTTGCCTGTGCCAAGGACTAAACTTTAACTATGAAAATGCACTTCACTGCCAATAATCTCGCTCGCACTTGCATACTAACCCATGTGTTCTTCTCTCTCAATGTTTTTCATTCTGTTTCTTATTTTATCACCGACAGCGCACACATGAAACTGACGATAAGAAACCTACAATATGGTGACTTCGGCAACTATCGATGCATCTCAAAGAACTCGCTTGGGGAAACGGAAGGCTCCATACGTGTTTACGGTAAGTTGAAAGTGTCCCTTCCACCTTCAGCCGCGTGCCAACTTTAATACTCGCTCGCTCCTGATATCCTCGCACATTTGTGTGCTTGCATGTTGTACTCTTTCTCTCTATTTGTGCACGACAACTTAAGTGCACAGCACAGAAAATGCAATATTGAACGCCCTTTGTGCGGTAATTTCGCCAAAAGCTTTTGCCGCATACACACACAGGCATACACATACATTCACATCCACACACGCATACTCCTCCAAGCGTCCACTCCACCACATTGTCGCAACGCCAAGCCGTCATGCAATGCTCTGGAGCGTAAAACTAAACGACGACCAACATAGGCATGAGTTCCACACACACACACACACACACACACACATATATACAGTGGAGTCTACGCGCTCATGTAGGTAGGACCGCGAACACCCGCATGCGAGTGCGCTACCACACGAATAGGTAGGCATGTGTACGAGATGTATAAAGCTGAACTTATTGCTTACCCACACAGCACAACTGAGGCACAAAAGTGAAGGTGAATTTTAGAATTGTTTGACTTTGTGTATTTGTGCTATGGCAATCGCTACGGCAACGGCCACAGAGTCAGCAGCAACGTCAGCAATGGCATCAGCCTTGCAGTTGGTTTCGTTGTGTTGTATTGTGTAGCGTGGTGTAGTGCAGTGTTGTGTTTGTGTGAAGCATTTGCAGCTTAATGTTTGCTTCATGTATCGCATGTGTATTTCTGCCTGTGTGTGTTTATATGCACGTACCTACATACGTGTCTGCAAATGTGTTTTGTGTTCTTCGACTTGTATACGACTACTTGAGTGCTCGTGCAGGGCAATCGAACCCCCCGTCTTGCCCAGAGGTCGTCTTGCAGTCTTGGTCGCCTCGCTGCTTCATTGCTTGGTTGCTCGTGTATACATGTCAGCAGGTAAAATGTATACAATACTCGTGCTTACTTAAAGCACTAATAGCAAATTTCGTACTTTATTTTCACAAAAACGTTGAACGAAATACAAAAATAAAACAAAAAACAAATCGAAAATAGTATTAGAGTGGGAAGTGTTTGCTCACCTTGACTGATTTCAAATTTTATTTTTTATGATGTTGCTGAACTTGCGCCAGTTTCATTGCAAAAACTCTTTTAAGAAAAAAAATCGGAATTTAAAATGTGGACAATTTACTTGTATAATCGAAATTTGTTATTCGTAAGTTCAAGGGTTTCACATTACATGACTAGCTGAAAAGTTTTCAATTAAGATTAGAAGATTGTTTATTTTGCCTAAAGCCTAGTGCAAATTGCCACGACTACAGTCAATTCATTTGGCCACCTTGGACTACACTTAAATGTTTAGGAATTTTATAAATGTTTACAATATCGACTGCTAATTAGTTAGTTTCTAGTGGCGGTTTCTGCAAGACATTCATTTTATTGAGATTTGTCTCTTAGAATCTCATCGAAGGCAACTTTAGTTCTTCTGCTCAATGGTCATTGTAAAATAAAATGTACTGTTTTTGAAATTTAACATTTAATCCATGAGATTTGAGAGCATTAACAGATAAGCATATATACATATGTGGTAACACAACGATACACAAAGCAAACAATTTTTTTAAAATTAACAAAAACTGCATAAAAAAAGAAAAAAAAAAAAAGAAAAGAAAAACGATAAAAAATGAAATAGAGAATTCCCAAAACTTAATGGTTTTCATATTATTGCTTTGTCCAACACAGAAATTCCGTTGCCATCAACACCTTCAAAGCAAGTCACGCACACCACAGTGGAATCAAGGGAGAGTAAGTATAGTATCAAAATAATCTCACAGCCTTTGCAACAAAACTACAACAACAAACAACAGCGACAGTGACAGCAAACACAACAACAACAATAACAGCAAACCCAAACAACATTTATATATTAACTGCGGCAGCAAGCAGCAGAAAAGAAAGTCGCAGCAAAGAAGCGTTGAGCCAACAACGCACACATCCAAAGCAAAAGAAAACACCAAAAGCTAGACTAAGCCACCTAAAGAGCGACCGAGCGACGGACCCACCGCCCGACTAAGCGAGCAAGTGTGTAGGAGCAGACAAATGATAAAGTAAAGTGCTTTTGACTATTGCAACGGGTTTTTGAAATTCTAGTCGAGCAGAAAATGTACACTTTCGCAGAGTTTTCACATGGCAGCCGAAGCGGGCGCAGGAACTGGGGCTGGAGCAGAAACAGGAGCTGGAGCCGGTACAGGGGCGGGAACAGGAGCAGGTGGCTGGGACGCAGTAGCAATATGCTGCGGATTATGTCAGGATTTTGCGCTTAAAGTTGCAAACAGTTTTCGAAAGAACCCACCAATGTACAGAAAGAACAACAACAACAACAACAAACACCGACATATATTTTATTTAAACGTTGTGGCATACAAACGTTTGAACATACGCATGCGAGTAATCCCCGTGCACAAAAAAAAAAAACAAAAAACAACAAATGAAAAAAATAAGGGAGAAAGAAAAAAAAAACACAAGAAATGTAAAAACAAAGCCGAAAAGTGTGAAAATACATGAGTGTAGTTTAGTGTAGTGCAGTTGTGAATTTTATATAGAATAAAAGTGTAAGCGTTAAAAAACTTTGCTTCCAAACAATTTAACTTGGCGATGTGTCAACCCCAAAAGACAAAGCCACAAACGTACTTAGACGCAAAACCGACACAAAGCCCACCAAAGAGATACACTGACAAACGCAGAAGCAAACAAACAGACAGACAGACAGACTGACGGACAAACAAATTAAGGCAAAAGCCAAACCAAACCAAGCCAAGCCAAGCCAGATCAAACCAAGCCAAAGCAGTCCATTGACTAAAGTTTGTCTTAGCCACAGAACTTTGTCAAGGTTAATGTGCCAATAATAAACTCTAATAACGACCGTTGCGGTCGTGTATATTCTTGCATTTATTTTCATCTCTTTTCTCTTTTTGTTTGTTTATTTCTTGTTTTACTTGGCTGCTGCTTTGTGCCTTTTGCCATTTTTGCCATTTTGGCCGTTTTGATTCGCCTCTGCGTCGTGCGGGCAGACAACATTATACCGAGCTCACGAAACGATACGGCGAAATTACGACAAACGGATGTGTATCCCATGAAATCGGATTTGTATGGCGGCAGCGATGCAGCCTCGTCGGCCTCGTCGGCGTCTTCATCAGCATCGTCGTCATCGTCACAGACGGGCTTAACCTCAATATCGGCGGTAGCGGGTAATAGCATTTCGACGCTGAGCGGCACAGGCGGCGCCATGGACCGCAAGGGTTCCCTGGCGATAGGCAAGAGTATGTTCTACACGGAGCATCCACCGAATGAATTGGGCGCTGCACATGGTAAGCCTACAAGCACAAACAGTACAAACTGTACAAACCAAAACACATACATATACATAAATCAATTAATTTCGTAATTTGCACATGCATACTTATGTAAATGTATATATACTATTTATACAAATGTATGCATTTTGTAATTTTCAATTTCATGCCTTTTTTTGTTTGTTTTTTTTTTTTTTTTAATAATTGAATTTTATATTTTGCCATTTGCAGCAACAACGCCAACAACAATCACAACAACAACAATGTTCTGCGCTTTAAGCTTACTGATTTGCATGCAGCTGCTGCTCTGAAACTAAACTGAAGTAAAAGTAAAACACACATGAAAGCAAAATGCAAAAACGCAAAATCAGCGCAATGGCAAAGTGTAGAGTGAAAGACTCAAAGAAAATTCAAGAGAAAGCATTTCTAAAATGCAGCCAAAAGGGTTCCAGGGCTAGGGGTATGTATTAGCTGTAATTTACATAAATAGGTGAGAAAGTTTTTCTTAGGCGAAAATAAAAATAAAACAATTTATACATATATATAAATATATAGTATATAGACCATATGTATGAACAGGCGTATTTAAAACATTTATGCATAACTTAATAATTAAATGTTGCATTAAAAAAGTTCGACTTTATTGAAATAATTGCCGCCACATAGTAAATATTAAAACAACGTCATAAACTGTTAGGGATTATTTATTATAAATAATTTTTTTTTTTTTAGAATTATCAGCAAAGTTTGTTTGCTTTAAAATTTAATGCTTTGCTGCATTTAAACATGTTTAAAAATTCATAGAAATAAAAACTGAGTATTATAATATCTGCGTGCAGGCATTTTGCATAAATTTTATAATACAATTTTTTTTCGTATCATTTTATATTAAATAAATTTCAAGTTGATTGCGCACGTTTTGTGAAATAAAAAATTTTACCGTGCATATTTAATTTTTTAGTGTTTTAAATTAATTTGTTTTAAAGTTTTCCTTTTTTTTTTGTGGAAGCCATTCTATGAATTTTATTTAATTCATAATATTTATGCTTTTCATTTAACAGAGATCCCCAGGTGTGTTGTTAATTTTGTTTGCTCTTTTTATTTTAAAGTGCTTTAACTTGAAATTTCGCATATTGCACAGGGGAGCAGTAATGACCATTTTTTGCTTTGAAATGTTTCTAATTTTATGTTGTTTTTACGAAATTTTTTGTTTATATTTGATTTGATTTTTGCACCAATGTATAAATATATGTTTTTCTTTATCTACCATCATCATATAGAGACTTGTACGTCGTTCTGTTTTTCTATGAATGCAGTTCTTGGACTAATAAACTTATTCATCCCAACTCTATTCAGTATTGTTAGGCACTTAAATTGCCTTGTAGCTGACACTTGGCGTTAAATGACTGCTATGCCTTTTCTTAGCTCTAATCTTGGTGGCCACCTACTGTCTAACGCTGGCAACGTTAACGTAGGTTTCTTCAAGTCAACGAAATCGAAAATCGCTTTTCATAATAAAAACAGTCGTTCGGAGTCGTCATTAAAGCGAAATGTTCCCCTATATCATGGCCACACATACACGCATACATTGCTAAGACGCCGGGTGACTTAAAAAACTTAAATTTAAAGTCTTAATAGCAAAATCCACTTGTTTAACTCAAGTCTGCAAAAGTTTCTGAAGTTCCATTTGTCCCCCAATGATGCTGTTTTTTCCATTGGTTAGAAGTCTTCATATGCTTTCATTTTAGCACTCATGATAACAATTTTTGATGCTAAGTTGCATTTCATTCTTCAAGTTTACTTGAGAAGCTTTGAAGTTTTGGGGAGTAAAAACATTTTTGAAATTTCTTTTCATTAATTTATTACTTGTTTTCGAAAAGAGGTAGAAAGTATGTAAAAGACAAACATTGTTATGACGTTGAATGCAAAAGTAGTTCATAATTTGTTATAGAAAAACGTATGAAGAGACCGTTGCTAGGTGTGATGTGATTTTTTTTATAAGCATGTCATTGTTTTATTTTTTTGTTTGCTTTTTTTTTAATTAAAAAAAGGTTTAAATTAATTGCGTTAAATTTTTTTTCGCCTTAAACAATTAATTACTAAAATGCCTAGGCATGTACACCGTTATCGTTTAACTGATTCATTAACCTCAGCAAGTCCTGTGAACCAACACCGTTTGACTTTAGTCATACTTTTTATTATCTCTTGTTAATTGCAATGTTTCGCATATGCATTTCTGTATAATGCCTTCACACTGGGAAGTTTTGCAATTAATGAGTGCAGTAAGGCAGACTTCTGCATACGTGGGGTAGCTAGTTAACGGGTTTAATTTATTGATAATTATTCATGCGAGCCAATTTTCAAACCGACAAAAAACCGAATGTAAGGAGAGTGCAGATGAACGGACGTGGGTCTGGACAGGCGCAGGCATTGTCCAACGAAGCGTTCGACAGCCGCCAAGAGAAATGACAACGAGGCCAGCTGTTGAGCTCACAGCCATATCGATCGATATTTATGCATAAAGTCGATATATAATTCAGCTTAAGTGGCATTTGTGCCATTACAAGTGACATCAATTTTAGCGCCGTGACCTCATCACAAGTGTGCTCTGCCACCTTACTGCGAAAGTAAAATACGAAAATAAATGAAGTAAAATTAAATTTTATATGCAACGAAAATCATCGGAATCATTAAACTACGTGGCTCGCAGCTGTTTACTGCAAAGCACCTGCAGGGGCTGCTATGCAAAGTATCTGTTGCGTGTGCTGGGAGGGAGTTGGCTGCCTGTTGGCCACACAATTGTGATAAATTTGCTTGCTAATTCGTGTCGTATTAAAATTTAAACATTTCAAAATACTGACACCTGCAATAAAACGTCTAAACTGGGCTAAATGCATTAAATTAAAACAATTGACATAATTGTCGATAATCGCACATGCACAAAGCCAATGGCCAGCATTTATAATAATCTTTTTTATTAGTTTTTCTTTCTGTTTTTATTAGTTTGCCAAATTCGAAAGTTTGCAATTTCATTATATATATTTTATTTTGGGATAATAATTTTTGACCAATTTTAATAAGCTTAAAATTTGAAAAAAAAGGAAAAAATAAATACGGATGAAAAATAAACGTGTGTGTGCATACAAATTAAGTCGAAATTGAAATGCGCTTCATTATAATGCATACGATAATGGATTTTGCCATAAAATATGTAAATAGCAGTTTTTGTTTCGTGTTGTAATAAGTGTTGAAAATGCATAAAATTGGAAATAAATGAAAATGAATTATTAAAAAATTAAAAATAAATAAAATAACCTAGTGAGCTGTAAATAATATGCATATTAATGTAAATAATAAATATTTAGCATTATGCCTAAAAATAAATTCAGAATAAACCAAATGAAAACAATTACATTTATGCATGTAATTAAGTTTGGATAGCGTAATTATTACGTTCTGTAGATATGCATAAGTCAATACATGTAAACTATATTCACAAAGCAAAAACAAAAGCGTCAAACAAAATAAAACATACGGGCAAAAGCAGAAAAAGGACTACAACTACATAAAATGTGTACTATGTAATAAATACAAAAAGAAAAAATAAATAATAAAAAAAAAAACAAACAAAAAACAAAAAGACATTGTAAAGCTATTGTATTGTATTATAACATTAACTTAACAAACGATATATGCATTTAAGGTTAAATAAATAATAATGAAAAACTGATTTGAATGTGACGTGAAGAGCGATGCAGCAGCCACAAGAAAAAAGAAAACAATAATTAATTACAATTACATATAATTAAGTTTGTTGCCTGTATTTGACTAAAATTAAATAACGAATAGACGAAGAGAGAGAGACACGAAAACGAAAAGCTTAATAAGAAATAAAATTTAAAAAAAAAAAAAAACAAAGAAATATGTATTTATAAAATATAATAATACACGCAGGAAATTTAACGATTCCTATGAATTTATACAAGTATTATGTGCATAAGTATGTGAAGGAGAGGAAGCGTATAATAAAGACATTAAACAATTACTGAACATGTGAGTGTTTTCAAGAAAAGGTTAGCTAAAAGCTTCTGACATTAAAGCGAAAGTTCACGAAGTTCGCGCACTTGTCAAATTTTGAACTTAATCCTGGCTGCAGCTCGAACAGTTTGGTAAAGAAACGCCCTGCAAAGGATATACACAGCATTTATATATCGAGCAGACCCTTTGCTGTGCGTGCATGTATAGATTCTTTGGTTCTATTGAGGTAATGTTCCTTTTTCTGGCAGTTGACAATGGCTTTGAAATATTATGTGTGGAGATCGAAAATGGTTTTAAAACTATGTCAAAAAGGATTTCAACGAAATTGTTGAAAGAACCTCGAAGAGGTAATTTGTCTTAGTTACCGGGTTGAGCGAGTCTTGTGCTAAGATTTACGCATTTGCAGCAATGTTGGGGTTGACGCCAGGAATGGGTGCAGGCTTGAATAGCAGAAATTTTTGCTGCTGTCCCGAATTTGTATATTAGAGTAAACTTTACCGCAAAGTCATTAGAGTGATTATCGCAAACTTTTAATATAAACAACTAACTTTGTATCTACGCATATAAATTCATAATGCAGCACTTGAGCAGCCGTAAAACTTGGGCACTTAAAGGAGAACATTAGCAGAAGGCCCATTTACGTTGACTTAGTTTCTATTAAGGAAGTGTAATTAAAGCCACATATATTACCTCTAACGAGGCGCAGCTGCTAAGTTAAGGCTCAAATTTGCATATTGAAAATTGTGCAATACAAGAGTCGTTTCTGCACAGCCTTTATCCTTTTTATGAGTCTTAATTACAACAAAAAATAGCGACGCCCTATTGAAGCCATAATAAAATTTAACATTGCCTCGGATACTTTTTTTCAAAAAGTGATTTTATAAACGACTTTTATAGTCGGGCCAATTTCGCTACAATAATAAAAACGATTTCTTAATACGCTAACAGCGACAGCCAACAGCAAGAACAACAACGCACAGTAATAACAACATAGACATCGTCAACAGCAACGACAGCAACAAGAAGGCAAACAATTTATTGCCTTAATTATTAATTGTTTGTTTATGTAAATCATGTTTATTTAGCTGCTTTATAATTTGTGGCATTTGTTGTTGCTGTTGCTGCTGCTGCTGTTGTTGTTATTATTGTTGCTGCCGTTGTTGTTTCTGACGTTGGTGTGTTGTTGTCATTATTTAAGGTATTAAGTTATAAAACAAATACGACCAAAAGCTAATAAGAAACTACTTGATTTGTTGTTGTTGCTGCTGCTGCTGCTGCCATTGTGCTGACACATGATTTACTAAGGAGGCAATCACATTACCACCGATCCTAGCCCCGTAACATACAATGCGGCTAAGGTGTGCACATTGGGCAGAAAGGAAAGGCACGAGTTTCGCATTCATGGGAAAAGCTGTTAATTGTTTGTGTCACGCAAACAGATTTCCACAGTTGAAATATTCTAAACGCTTACAAACCTCAATTGAGTCGAAACAAATGTCTGTATGTATATTTATATATGTGTGTGCGCGCTTAGGTGTGTATGAAAAGGAAAGTATTTGATTTTGATTTTTTTACGCTGCAGGCGAATTGCTGTGTTACAGGGGGAACTATTCGCCGAGATGTGCGTGCAGATAAGCCATGCAATTAATTTTACATGGAATTGTCAACACTTTCCATTTCGGCAGATGGCTGAGCTTCAGGACTGAAGTGGATTTTATTAGAGCGCAACAATGCAGCAAAAGAAGTGGCAAAATATCTGAATTAAAACGTTAACAGCCGTGACTTTCTTTAAATGTGTAATTTATTTGGAGATTTTGTAGTAGTGCTGATCGATCTTTAGTAGAATTATGTCGGGATGGGATATAAATATTATATTGCTACAAACCTGAGTAAGAATTCAAGTAATATACATGTTAATTTTTTACCTTGGATCGAGGTATGGTATCTTTATTAGTTGGTTCCTTTCTAAAGAGACTTTTTTAAAATAATATATTTAAGAGTTAATTACTTCAAAATAAATGTTGTAATGGGCTTTGTTTTCCCTTTTCTCGTTTAAGAAACATTTTATATAGGATAGTTTCTGTACTTTTTTACATCAAACTCTGCATTCTGTAGAATTAATTCTTACCTATATTTAATTCGCTGATCTTCGTAAAGATTTGTATAATTATCTGGGTTTTAGACTCGCACATTGTTCTTAGGTAAGAATTAGCTTAATTTTGTTTATCGAAATGCCGGTTACTTCATTGCGCTCAAGACCAAAAAACAAAAAAAACCCAGCGTTGAGACGCTTATTAGCAAGAGCCCGAATGTAAGGAAACTAGAAATGTTGATTTAACCACTGACAGAAACAAACAAAAAAAAGAGAAAAGAACGAGAGTGGAAAAGGCTCCTTTCGTGTGCCATTTGCATAATTCGTCATAAAAGTGAGAAACGAAACATAAAGAAGAAGAAAAAAAAACAAAAACCCACTTATGACGTACAAAATAAAACTCAGACTGAAACCGAAACAAACTCCTCAAACCAGTGTAGCGATGATGTCTTCTAATCTAAGATTCGTTTCCTTTTTCGCATGTAAACATAGAAAGCATTTTTTTGGAGCGTTGCGGAACGACGACGAATGTGTTGAAAATGTATGCAAATCCAAACATCTTACACACGATAAATGTCTCACAAAGCTTTGCCACATAAAAAAAGAGGAAAAAAAAATGGAACATGTCTAGCAAGGGGTGTGGGTCTTTCTTGGCCTGTGTGGGGGGTGAACCGGGGGTGCAACGGCTATTGTTGCGCCAAATCCGGCTAATGCCAAAGTGTGTTCGCTTCATTCGTTTGTTGTGCGTTTAAGCGTTTGTTGTGTGTGTGTGTCGGTTTTTCGTTAGTCCTGTATACGGAGGAAATCCTGTCTTTATTTAGAAATCAAACAGAAATAAAAACAAACCTTAACCTTTTTTTCTTTGCACACTTCCACACTCTGCCACGTTGCCATTGGCACATTTCGTTTTATTGTCCGCATTGCTTATGCGTGTTGTTTTTATGTCACATGCGGTTAAATCCTTTTCAAATGTGTACCAACAAACCGACAACAACAACAGCAACAACAATAAACAGCACATGCTGTTTATAAAATAAAAACCAAGAAACAAAACAAACCGAAAACAGAGAATGCTAATGCTTCTCTTTGCTTTGCCTTTTCCTTTTCCCCAATCAACCTTTAATACTGTGTGTGAGAAGTTTCGCCTCCTTAAATTCCGAGCAATTCACACGCAGCGTCACAATTATCTGCAACAAAATGCGCCCATTGTGCGCATAAACACTTGGGGAACTACTAACATTATCATAATTATTACACCTTGCACTGTATCCTATCGCATCCTGTGCTCCCTAATCCTCCGACCCACCCACCACTGGCGCGGGCTTTGTACGGCGGAACTGTCTTGCTGTGCGTTTTGTTGCAAAACTTTGCAAAAGTCATTTAAATTATGCCCAACGAAGGCATGCTAACATGGCAACAACAACAATAAGAATAATATTAAGAAGAAGAAAACAACATGAACAACAATTGCACGCAGCAGACAGCATATCATGTGGCGCTTGACTTAAGCCGCCATTTCCCGTCACAGTCACACAGTCTGCAATGTCTGCACCGTGGAAAACGCGAAAGTGCGTGAAAAGCAAAAGTTTTACTTACCGCAAACGACGAAGGCATAACTAACCCAAAGTGCGTTGTGGGGCACACGCCCGAGATAAGCGTCGGGTACAAATTTTCAACGTAAGCGCGCAGCTCCGGGCAGGCAGGAGCGAAAGCGAAAGCGGCAGGCAAGCAGCGCTAGGCATACCACGGCATGCCATGGCGACGGAGCATTTCAATCTACTCTCGGCACACTTTGGCGTATGCACGGCGCGCCTCCTACAGCAAATTAATTCAGCGCCGTAGGATACGTCGGCGTTTATTTACGCTGCGGCCGCGTAGCCAACAAATTGCTGCTGTGCGCACTTCATTCGAGTCAAATAGATTATGAATGAAATTATTTGGCGCGTTCATAACTAAGTGGTGTCTTAGATGTTTGCAACGGGAAATCAGCTTAGTAGATGATTTAAATTAATGTGCGCTCGGGCGAGAGTTGTTATTGAAATGCTGCCTAAAAGAATGCAAAAATAAGTATCTAGCTTAAGTTCGCTGCCAGGCAATGAATTGTTACTGTAAGCAGCTAATCGGGATCCCTGCACTTCAATGCCAATTGGTTATGACTTTTTGCGCAGCTTCTAACCTACACGCAGCTCTTACGAAAATTTCTGCTGTTGTCATTGCAATCTTGATTAAACGAGAAGTCAGTGACATTGACTAGCAGAAGAGCAGCAACAACATTACTTACAGCTAAGCCGGCAATGATTGTCTATAAAAGCAAAAAAAGCAAAACAAAAGAGGACAAACTTGACCATTACACACACGCACACAGTCGTTCAGAGCAAATCCTTGGCTCGCACACACCCTTAATTAAGGGACTCTAAATATAAATACTTCATTTGAAGCGTGCGTCAAGGCAAAACCTTTAATAGGCCACTGCGACCACTTAACGCAGCTTAGAGACGAAACACAATTTCCTTTGGCAGGTATTCTTCCATTCATCCAACTGGCCCCATTGCCTCCCTGAAAATATAATCAACTTCAACGACATTCCACAACAATAAAAGAACGAAAAGGCAAAAAAACAAAAGAAAAGAAAAAGAAATAATAGAAATAAAAACAAAAAAAAAAAAAAAAAGTAAATGAAAATATACGAAAACAAAAGTCGGTGACACTCGTTTTGACTTGATGACAATTACCGTTTACACTCGTACATATACACACATACACACACACACACACACACACCTACACTTATCCGCAGTCGCAGCTTACACTCGCACTGATTGTTCTTGCCTGCGCGTCATGATGATAGCCACTAAAACTCAAATACAGTCTACAGGCAAACAACACAATACGAATATGTATACATTACGTTACGTTACATTACGTTACGTATACGCCATGTACTCCCCACACCTATGCTGTGTTCTACTCTACTGTGCTGTGCTCTGCTGTACTGTGGCTGTCAAAAGTATTTATTTTATTGACACTTGTCGCCGAAAATGCCGCGCGACAACGAACCAAATCAAATTGCCAGACAAGGTAAAGCATTCTGCAGTGTGATAGGCAGGGGAGGGTGCGCATTATACGCTACTCAAAGCCATTACGTTAACCAGACGCTAACGTTTTATGACACCGACGCATTGAAGGCGCAATCAGAGATGGCTTTCTGGCTTTCTGGCTTTCTGCTGCCGCTTCCGGTTTTCCGCCAGCGCACTAATGTCATTACCCAACTACGAGAGTGCGGAAGACTTCAGCGACGAGTGCGACAATAGGAATGCGTAAAAGTTGGCCATTTAAACCGATTCACGCATAAAATATTTGATTTATGTTAGTTTTTTTTTTTTGTATTTTTTTTTTTTTATGTTACCTTTTTTATTTTCTGTTTTTTCCTTCTTCTTATTTTTGAACGTTTTATTAAAGCTCTGTTGTTTGTTTTTGTGTTGCTTTGACATTTGCACTGCGCATGCAATTTCGTTTGTCAATAACTAAAATCAAATTTGAAGTCTATATTTCACGCTGCATAAAACGTTCACGGACAGTTAACATGTCACAATCGTATCAACATATCAAACTGGCGAAGTTTCAATTTCCGCTTTTGTCAATATTTCCGCAGCGCTGTGTACGAGTATTGATTAAAAACTTCATTAAATGCAACGCGCTAGCAGAAATATCTATCAAATAAACTAAATCAAAAACAAAAAAAAAAGAATCCTTTTTTCTGCAATACAATATATATACCGGCAGGTTTGCATTGTTTAAAGTGTGGCATGCATTTCATATTTATCATACCATGTAATTTTGAACTGAAGCATCACACTGTTTTATATTGCTTGTGGAGCTATTCAAATTTCATTCTTAGTTAAATATTACTAAAGTGAAATTATAATTATTAAAAGCACCTTTCGTATATGCAATGCTCACGCATCGAATGCTTCAGCAAACAAATGCGAAAGAAGAACAACAACATCGTATATATTGCATTGACAGCCTGGGGAAATGAAATATTTATTAAAACTAAGCTCATAACTACAAATAAAACAAGCCGAGAACAAACAGAAAACAGAACAGCGCAACTGCAGAGAAAACAAAAATAAGAACATCTGCGCGCATATAGAACCGCCATTCAGCGATTTATATATGCCGACTTGATTTCTGCTTATGCTCGCTCTGGCCGTCACTTGTTGTTGTTGTTTGTGCTGTTGTGTTTCGCTTAAACAAAAAGCGTATTGTCCCCTAAGCAGCAAAGCGAAGCCGAGCATCAGCTGCATAAGAAATGAATGACATTTGTTTTAAGACACGAATCGCCCGCGCCCAGTCGTGTGCGCTCAGCTACGCTCGGATTTCGCATACGTTCCTGTGTAGTTCAGTTCAGTTGCGTAGTGAATAGTTTAAAGCAGCAGGGCTGCAAAATGCAAAACGAAAAAAAAAAGCGAAAATGGAAAACAACTTTAAATATTTCAAAATGCACAATATACATACGGAATGCCTTGTCGCTTGCAAAATAGTTGTTGTTGTTGCTGGTGACGAATGTGAACGAATGTCTTGGGTGCAGGTCACAGTGTGCGTGTGTGCATAATTTATGCAATATCCTGTTGAATATTTTGAAATTGTCAACAATTTCCGGTGCCATGAGCATGACAATGATATCATTAAGCAGAGATTACCAAAATGCCAGCAGCACAAGCTTTGGCAGCAACGTCACGGGATTACACGTGTGTGTGTGTTGTTTGAGACACCATCAAAATAGTTTAAATGCGCACAACTCAAAAATCTTTTTTTCACACAATGGCAAAAACTAAAACGCTCGAGCAGAACTTGCGAGTAACCCTCAATTGTAATATTAAATGCCATGGTGACTGCACGAGACGTGGACGAAAATTCATTTAATATCTGGTATGTGTGCTTCTCGAG
The DNA here is from genome assembly GCA_037044495.1 of Stegana nigrithorax. NCBI lineage: Eukaryota > Metazoa > Arthropoda > Insecta > Diptera > Drosophilidae > Stegana > Stegana nigrithorax. The sequence continues at coordinate 1,293,676 of JBAMBQ010004241.1, read as the reverse complement.
AAAAATAGTTTATCGAATATACGTAGCTCAAAACGCCTGGCGTCGCGTACGGGCGGCACTGTGGACGAGTTGAAGGACGGGCTGACGGACATAAGCACAATTAAATCTAGTAACTTGATTAAAATTTGCCAGCCTTACCAGGCGCAAGGCAGATGCAGCAAGGACAACGCCAAGCGGCCAGCAGACAGCAGCACGTGCCACACAGCAGCTTGGGTTGGCATGGGCACGAGCAACGGAGCTGACTTTGCCTGCCACAGACGCGTCGCATCGCTGCAATAGACAGATCAACGTACATACACACAATGTCACACACACACACACACACGCACACATGCATATGTACGCAACTTATAACGAACGTGACCAACATGCGACTGTCAAAAGCAAGGAAATTAAAAATAAATCCTATGTGGCAAACGCATGGAAGCTTATGTTGCTCATGTGTGTACGAGTGCATATATTGGCGCATGTGGACTACTTGACCGAAAATGTATCTTTCTGTTATATTTTTGGGTAAAAAGTCGCTAAACGCAATACAAAAATGACAACAACAACAACCAGAACAACAATGCCAAAATATAACAAAGAGTTCTTGGTGCCGTAGTTGCCATGTATGCCATGTGCATGCCAAGCCATGCGATGTCGTTGGCCTTTGAACGACAAAAGTTTGGATGTTGCCGCAAGCGTTGGGATTCCCAATGGCAACATTTAACGACTACAAACTGCTTCGACTGCGCGCATAGTACATGCAAAAAATAAATTTCATATATAAACGAGTATATATCCATGTATATACATATATACATATTTATGTACATATATACATGATCAGACTTACTGAGCGCACAATGCACGCGGTAATTTGTATGCATGCAACAAAAAAGTCGCTCCCATGTGTGCAACTGAAATGTTTGCCATGCACAACAAGCAAAACAAAATAAAACAAAAAAAAAAAATAAATAAATAAACAAATAATAAAAAACAGCAACAACAATTTTTAAATTGCATGCAGCTAAAGTAAAGCTGACTAAAAATAAAAGACAATCGGCAATCAAAATTGATTTTTTTTATAGCCTTCTGCAACACCTACAGCAGCCATGTGGCTTAACACGCAAACACCTGAACAGGATATGCGCTTAAGTTGTCCTGTCCTAACTTAAAGGCAAGTTCAACTGACTTAATAAATTTGCCGACCCTGTACTCACTCATGTCAAAGAATGAAGCAGCAGTCAGCCGTAAATAGCTTCGGACTTATGCCTTAATCGACTTAAATCAATCGAAAGCCGTCCTACACCCAACTGGCAGCCACATGCAATAAAACATTATTAAAAGCCAATAACCCTGTGCTCAGTCCATATATTATATATGTATGTAGTTCTCTATTTTTTTTTTTCTCTAAATATGCTTGCCTGTGTAGTTGGCGGTCGAGCCGAGCCGAGTCGAGCAGTAAAAGGCCAAACTGTAGATCAAATTAGAATGCACATAAATATTAATACCCTTTTCTTAGAATTTTTATTTGCTACGGTTCAAAAGCATATAAAGTATTCGTATACGTAACGGTATCCCTTTTTTCTATATGGTTTCTATATATTTGTTTTTTTTTTTTTTTGTTTTATAGGCATAAAGCCATACACAACAAAATTTATGTGCAGACCTTGCTGCTCCTCAAGGCATTGTATGCAATCTAATTTGAGCGTTACCAGAAAAAGAAAAAAATCAAGAGCACAGGAAAAGCAAAAACAAAAAACTGTTATAGACGAAAAGTTAGTCGACGCCGTTAGTCGTTTGCCATTGGTCAGCCACAAAGGATGCTCGCATGTGCATGTCGGTGTCTGTCCATTTAACCAAGTAAGCAAGTAAATTTAACTGCTGTCATAGATCTGCATAGCAACGCGTACAGCACAGTTTACTGAGACTGTGAGGACATGCATGAGCGTAACATGCGCGAGTGATTTGCCATTCCTTGCCAGGCTAACTGCCTGACTGGCCAACTGGTAGACTGACTTGCAGGCTGACTGTGCTTAACCGTGCTGAGCTTTGTCAATTGATGAGCCAGAAAGCCAACGCAAATGTAGCTAAGCATAAAATGAAACAATTTATTTGCTTAATGTGATAAATCAATTTTATGCGAAGGAGACCATAGCTCACGCGCACGCAAATAAATTCATTTAACTATCATATTTATTAGATAAGACCACATCGAATTGTATACCCACTGTGTGGTTAGTTATAAAAGACGAATGCCTTCCCTTGTCCAAGTTAATGTAGAAAAAGTGTGAGAAGAAGTGTGATAAGACAGAAACTTAAAGCGTCCTTTCTTTTATGCGCAGTTACAGTACATGTTAATTATGTGTGGCTCATTTTATTGGCCATTTAATATGCTTTGTCTTCTGCACAACTTTTGCTGAGTGTGAATATAAATGATTTTTGCTCGGTGTCTGGCATAGAAACACTTTATGAGCAGAAGTGTGCAAATTACGTATGACAATTGCTGGCTTAGATTTGATGACGCCTGCCTTTGCCTCAACTGACGCATTGACACACTGGGGAAATCAAAAGACATGGCTTCGCTTGCTATGCTCAACAACAACACTAACAACAACAGCAACAATAACAACAACGAGCAACATTTGTATATCATAAGTGGTAACAAAATAGAGACTGGCGGGCAGGCAGGGACAGACGCAGGCAGGCTGCCGGTTAGATAGGATACACTCGCATGTGTGTCCATTGTTAAAGGCTCATAACGCACACCATAGAATGTTGTGTTGGCTCAGACGCGTGTGCCATAACCCCGTATGCACGAGTCCACTTGTTTTGCGTTTGTTTGTGTTTGATTTCCCACGCGTTGCGTATGCGTATGGCATAAACTAAACTGTGAGTAGTGCTGCACACACACACACACACACATTATCACACCCACACATGCACATACAGGAGTCAAATATACCTCACATCTACGTACGTTATACTTGGCCGTTAGCACAACGTTGCCTACCCCTTCCTACTGACACTCCCACTGCCGCCGCCACCGTCACTCCCACTTGCTTTGGCAATCGCACTGTCACCCATATCGCTTTGCAGGACCTCTTCGTTTGTTTGCTGGTTCGAATATTGTTTGGCCAATTTGTGCCGACCATCATCAAGTGTGAAATTTCCAATTTCCGAAATGTTCAATTGGCCATCAAAATGCCGCTTTTGCTTGCTGCACGCTTGCGTACAAGGATACCAGCAGCAACAGCAGCAGCAGGACCAGAGCAGCAGTCGTCGTTGTGCTATAAATATTTGCGCAAATTTTCTATATGAAGCACTTAGAAGTGCTGCGTGCAACAAATGAAGCAATGAAGCACGCTTACGAATGTCTCCACTGCTCCTGACGCGGCCCCTTCTTCTGCCGTTGCCGCCATCCATGTCGTCGCACTTTCTTTGCTGGCATACGCCTGAGTAAACTGCACGACGATTCAACTGTTGCCTGTTGTTGTTGTTGTTGTTGCTGTTACTTGGGCATTGCGGTAATAGCAATTGCCTTAAGGCGACAGCTTAACGCTACGTTTCACTTGGTTTTCGTCTCCTTGTGTCTCGCTTGGGGTTTGGGCTTTGCTTGTGGGTTCTGGTGTGGACATTGGTTGTGGGTATGGGTATGGGTATTGGGTTTGAGTGCTGCGCTGCGCTGCGGTCGAGTAAGGATACGTATTATTTGTGCAACTATCTAAATAAGTTCTGCATTTGCAATCGATTTTCATGTGTACGAGCAACGGTTCCATGTTCGTATTTAACAAGTCGTAAAAATTGTATGTGGCTTGGCAGGCAACGGGATGTTTGATTAAAACAAAGCGCTTGCCTTCTGGAGCAAAGGATCAAACGATGGGGCGTGGGGCCAAGTTTTCGTATCGTATCGTATCGTATCGCATCGCATCGTTTTCTTTTTCTTTTTCGTTTTTGTTTTATTTTTTTGTGTTTAGTTTTTGTTTTTGTCGTTTGTTGTCAGCATTTACAGTTCGTTTGTGTGCAAATTGCTTGGTTCAATTTTGTCGCAATACATTTTCGACATTTATTCCTTGTTGTTGGTAGCATTGTTGCCATTGTTGTCGTTGTCGTTGTCGTTGTAGTTATTGTTGTTGTTATATTCGTATTGAAATATTTGTTTTAGTTTTTGCCCTTTCGTCTATTTGCAAAACAAGCAATATCCTGAGGGATCAATTTTTCATGTTGCAGTTGATTTTTTTCGCCCCGTTGTTTTTAGTTTATTTGAAATTTAACAATTTGACGTCCGTCTTGCTATAGTAACGAACAATAATATACAGTTCTTCATTTTTTTAGGTATATAGTAAATAAATATATATGTAAATATGCAACTTTAGAGAAAACTAATTGGCAGAGGCCATGATGCTTTTGCTTAGGCTTCGCTAACTTCATTACAAAAGCTGTACACATTTAAAAATTCATTTGACTTGGCTTACCTTTTATCTTAACAGACAATGCATAAAATTAGTAAGCTGCTCTCTTCCTACCGCCTACCGCCTTCCAGGCCGATGTGCCGATGTGCTGCTGTGCCGCCGCCACGCATTGTTTCTGCCAACTCCAGTTGCTGGCTGCGTCTGCAGTTAATAAAGCCGCCACACCTGCAAAGCGTCAAAGGACAAACATTTAATTTGAATAACTGAATTTTAAGTGCTGCCCGCCGCCAAATGTACGCGTGCATGGCTGGCACAAGTGGAAGATCAGGCAGCTGAGGTTGACTGCTGGTGCGGCAAACATGGCGGCGACTATTAATTTAATTCAATTAACGCGCTTCGTAATTGGCAACTTTACTTGGGTTTTTCTTGCCTATCCTTTTTTGTTTGTATTTTTTGGTTTTTTTCTTTCTTGTTTTGCTCTTTCTGTCTTTTATATTTTGCTAAAGCAACAAAAAAGAAAGAAAAAACTGCGCAGGCATACGCCTTAAGTGGTCGCATTTTTTAAAGTGCAAACTTCAAGTCTTAAGTTATGCCATGGAAATTTGTTATTAGGTCAATTAAGTATCGACAAAGTTTAATGGGAATTTGTCTGAGCGTGAAACGCTGCCTGCTTTGGCAAATTGTTTGTGCGGAAATGCTTGTAATTATACCTTTAGAAATTATATGGAATTCTTGTTGCTGTTGTTGTTGTTGTCGATCTCATTGTTTTTGTTGCCGTTATCTTCGGCTTAGTTTAATTTCACGAATGATAAAATTCAAATTAACATTAAGTCGATTTGTGTTAGTTAACTGCGCGTGGGCGTTACCGCATTTGCTGCACTGAGACAAGGTGGAGCCACAGCAGCTTTCATTAGTTGTTTAAGTCTCATCGCATTAATGCTAGCTATATGTATAAACTTAAACTGTTAGGCTCAGATTAAGTAGATTTTATTGAATTTTTCATTTGTTTGAAGTCTATTAAGGCCGAGTCTAATACAAGCAATGCACTAGACATTATCAAAATCAAAGTAGTTGGACTACAAGGGAAACATCTCTAAATTCATTATTTTTAGTAGGAAACATATTTTATCAATATGCAAAATATATATATTTTGTAGATTGAAGGCAAAAAGTTTATCAAAATTAAAAAGAACAAAAAAAAAAAAAAAATGAAATATATTCCACACTTGTGAAACAAGCAAGTGACGCTCGTTATCCTTTTTATTAAAAACAATTTCGCTCCATTTCATCGGCAATACATTCGTACATATGCAATTTTTGTGATTAAAATGAAGTCAAACGAAAGTAGTTTTCCTAATGCATTAATTTATCAAACAGATTGAAACAAGCAAAAACAACACAAAAACAATCACAAGCACACACAAGCAAAACATGTAAAACACACCATTCATGGATGAGTACGGGCAGAAGCACCGGTATCAACGCGTATCTGGATACAGGAACGCATGCATGAGAGCATAAGAGCCGACGTACGCTTTTGCATTTCAATGAAGTCGGTGCGCAGCAGTTCGCAGTTGTAAAGTGTTCATTTGTACGCACAAACACGAAAAGGCAGACGGACAGAAGGATAGAGGGATAGACAGACAACCAAAGGGGCCGGGGGACAGAGATGGTGGCACCCATATGTGTCAGCGGGATGTGTGTGTGTGCGTGTGTGTGTGGGTGTGTGTGTGTGGGCTTGTTGGCACTTTGGTGCTCTGCTGCCTTGGCTGACTGCCGAGCGAGTCACGTTTGTAGCTGGCAAAAGCTACAGCAAAATGCTAAGCTTAAGATTTATTGTGATACTTAAGTTGCCTGGCATGATAGCAATGCTGCTGATGATGTTATTGCACTACGTTAATACCCTCGCAATTGCACTGCGTATAAGTATCAGCGTATCTAGATACATGCTTATACATACAAACATACAAATGTACGTCGCATTTATGCCTACACACTCGTATATCAAAGGTAGAAAAAATATTCCGTTTAAATGAACAAAGTGATTGTGTACGAGAGACTTTATTAAATTTTAAACTAACATAAGCCAGCAACAACACTCGAAAAGGTTAAAAGGCGCAAATGTATTGTGGGCAATCAAGCGACAAAGCCACGTTTAAGCCGCACTCAAACACTGAAGGCGGACTGAAATTGGCAACACTTTATAAAAATGTTGTCTATATGGTCTGTAGAAAATGGGTCGCCAGCATGCGAAATGAAGTCACAAAAGGATTTTAGTTCGGCTCTTGGTTTGCCGCAGATAAAATGCCACACAGTCAAAGATATTGGCAATAAGTCAAAGCGGCGTACACATGAGCCGCCGCAGACATCAAAAGGTTCGTAAAAATGGCGCACAAAAGCAAACAGGACAACACAAGTGACTTTTAAATATGCAAATACACACTGTGAAATAAATGCGGGCACAAAGCGAAAAATAAAACAAAAATTGGGCAAAAAGGAACAGGCATGCGAGGAACCACATTACAGTCGCATGTGGCAGCAGCCGTTGGCACTAATTTAATATTTATGAATCGCAGCTTGAGTTGGCAAACGCAACTCACATCCATGCATCTACTTGACTTTTTTACTGTCTGCACTTTGAGCAGATATTGAGTGTTTAGTCGAACAGTGCCGCGCATATGCGTTCACTTTCCATTTGCCGCATATGCAACTTCTTCATTTAATAGCAGCACTTGCCGCATGTTGCATGACGAATGTGAATTTAGTTTTCTACGAGATCGCGTATCTATATTATTTTCTTTAGTTCTCTGTTCGCCCCTTTTCGGTCTTTCCGCTTGTCAGGCTGCAGCTGCATTGCCTGTTAACGTATTGCCATATTTTTTCTTACGCAAAGTATGCGACAACTGTCGACATGGCAACATGATACAAGATGCAGATTTATAACCGCATGCTTCTGTGCATATGCCATTAAGTTGCTAACAAAAAAAAAATAACAAAAAAAAAAAAACCGAAGACGTACGCTTGAGCAGCGTTCTTTATGTTTCCGTGCAGTTTCATTTTTATGCTGTACACATTTGTTTTGATGAAGTGATATTGGATGAGCAGATTGATGAGCGCGCTTTTCTATTAAATAAACGAGAGTACAAGTGAATACTTCCTTTTTGTGTGCGCTTTCAACATTTGCGCGCATAAGTATGCAACGTTATATTAAAATTTATATTACTTGCTTGACGTTTTAGTGTGTGCACAGCTTTACTGCAATATGATATATGTCTTATGAATTGGCTTTTCAATTGCATGCAGGCATCATACCGTCTAGCAGATGGCAGTCCGACCAACGGTCTGTGAGCCCACGCAGGCAGGCAGGCAGTCAGACCACAGTCAGAGAGAAAAAGAGACGGTTGGCGAGTGCGTCTTTGTTTGACAAACGAAATTAATGCATGTCCTTGCATGTTTTGCGCCATTTGCACAGCAGGATTAGCAACATACTCCATCAACGTTGACACACTGCACACTACATACGCTCAGCATGCACGCGTCCTCGCCATCGTCGTCAGCGGCGTTTCTGCTATTGTCTTTGGCTAAAGGCTTTCAGGGTTCATATAGCATCACCAGCATCAGCAGCAGGCAGCAGGCAGGCCATAAATTTTACAGAAGGATTAATTGAACTATTTTGCGGACATAAATTACGTAAACTGTTCATTTAATTTTGTGCAACTTTGAGCCAAATGCATAAACGTAATAAATCTTCTTTTTGACTATGCTTGGCTGTTTCTTTTTTATTTTCCATATTATTTTGTTTTCTCCTATTTTGTGTAATGTTCTTTAGTTGGTCAGTGTGCTTAACATCCGAAAGTCATTAATGCTGCCGTGGCTGCTCCTGCTGCTGTCTGCTCGTGGCCGGGCAAGTCACTTTTAAAATATTTTGAATAATTCTTTGTATTGCCATTCTTTGTGTCAATGGCATGTCGTCAAAATTTATGCAAATGTCAATGGCTCGTCAAAATGCGTCGCGGAAGTGAGTTTCATCTCAGACGGGCCTAGCCCAGCCCCACTTATCTTGAATGGGCCAGAGAACTGAAAACTACCCCCCATCAAAAATAATGTGCGGTCATTAGGCAACGGAAAGCGTTTAAGATTTCAATCGATAGCGTGTCCCGAGTGTGTCTGGTGTGTCTGAGTTAATACCCGCAGAATTACTTTCATTAAGAAAATTGGCGGTTTCATTTTTTAACAAACCAGTTTTTTTTTAACAAGTGTTTTGCCTGACATTAGAAATTGTCAAGAAATATTCTTCTATTTCTATTTAGTTTAGTAAAAATATATTATAGGTTAAACGAATCAATAGCCAATTATAAGGCTTTTTCCCAATTTTTTAGCTATCTTCACTTAATATTTTAATTGAAACTGCTTCCTTTGTGCTGCTTATTGGGTGAGACATCGAGGTATCTAATTTATTTCGTCATCCTTTAGACATTTACATAATGCAATTTTACGCAACGGCATGTCTAATTACTTGTATTACTCATATTCGCAATCAGCATAATATTTAAAAACTTTATAGTGCATATCAGTACTAAACAAAGTTTCAGATATTCAAGTTATAAATAAGAAAAAACACAAAAAGAAGAATAAATAAATAAAAAGGAAAATAATGAAATTGCAATTTTTTTATATTTTAATAATAATCGTCTTTATTGGTACCGATTCCTTTTCATCTTGTACAATTTTTTATTATTATGCTTTTGATATGATTTAATGACATGACATATAAAATGATCCCATGTTTTACCTTGAAAGTATTTACAATTAATTATAATTATAATTTAAGAATCATTCAGTAAATGCTTTTTAAAAATTATTTTAAAGTGCATTTCATATTTTCATGTTCAAATAGGTTCATGGTACTACATCCTTAATGAAACCTTTGTTGCTCTTTGGCCTGCTGTATAGACAAAATAAAAGCTTAAACATTAAGTTGCGTTGCATTTTTTATTGTTTGGAATAGGGCGCAGCTAAATATGTTCATGTTATCCTAGGGTACGAATTTTTCTGCATGCTAACGCAAACACATTTATTAATTTTAATTTTTTTGTTAGCATAAAGTAAACTACAATATTTGTACATGCATAAATAATAAATCTAAAGAAAAACACTGAAACGAGGACGAACACACCCAATCCATTAGTTGTGCGCCGGACGAAGGCATTTATTTATTTGATCGTCAAAAACACATACGACATACATATGAAAGAGAAATATATAAATAAATAAAATAAAAATAGAAATACAACAAAAACGAAAATAAATTTAATAACCGGAAAATGTTGTACATGGCTTGGCTAAATTCACAACATGAACTCGTGCGCTTATATGTATTCGCTCAATCGCCGTCACCGTCGCCGTCACAGTCTGCGTCAATGCCGCCTGCGCTGCCCCCTCTGTTCAGTCGCACGGGTTCTAGTAAGCATGGATTGTATCTGATTTTGACAGTGAGCTGTTATGAATGGACGAGTGCGTGGAATGGTGAAGGGAGATATGCTAGCAATGTGTGCGTGAGAATGTGTGTGTGTGTGTGTGCGTGGGTGGGTGGTGACAGGGCGGGTGTGTTGAGTGAATTAGTGAATGAAGTGGGCGTTGTGCCGCTGACATTTTATTACTGATTTTGTTGTCGTTTTTGTTGGCAATTAGACCAGAATTACAAATTATGGGTTCATGCTCCTTTATTACAAGAATATTACAACAATAACAACAACAACAATAGCGATATACATACATGCTTACAATTCGTTGTTGTTGTCATCATCATCAGCAACATCATTGTTTGGCTGCACAGTGTAACAGGATGTCTAGCACATGGAAATTATACAAAATTTATTTGCTGGCCACAGCAAAAACTCACTTCGTTCAAGTTCATTAAAAAGCACTTAGCCATAATCAAACGCCTCCGATATCATCTGGCACTGATCAATGAACTATGTGTACATTTAAGCAGACTAACTGCACATAGTTGTTGGCTTTAAGGTTAAACAGTTGTCTGCCTACGATTGAGAAATGCGCTCATAAGCGAAGGAAACGCATAAATTCCAATTAACTTTGCCTGCGAGTATCTTGTCGCTGCCAGCGCCAACGCAAATTGACATAACGAGCGGCAGCTGAAATTTACGCGCACTTGACTCTTTATATACCCCCGACATAAGCACGAGCATGAGAATGAGCTCGAGTATATAAAATATTTTACATGCAGCCGCGTTACTGATGCCGGAAAATCAGCAGCTGAAATCGACAACCGCATGACAACAAAACAAAAAAAAAAAAAAACCAAGAAAAGCACAAACTAAAAAAAAAAAAAGAAAAACAACAAAAATATGATGAAGACTGGGATAAAATAATAGCTGTGGCACCAAATGCAGCAGCAGCGAAAGTAGTAGCAGGAGCAGCAAAGGATGTAAGGCACACCGCATTCGAAATAGTTTCCCAGGACAACGTCGCGTACAATTTAAATTATGCAAAGGTAGCGGCAAGTATTACAGGCGGTAAGTACTCGTGCACTGTCTGTCAGCCGGTTGGGCTGTCACGGGCGGGTGCTCTGTTTGCTTCCTCTTCTTCTTCGCTGGCTGAGTTCAGTTGAATTGCGTTACGTTGAGTTGTGGCGAAATGAAGTTAAGCAGACAACGAACTGAACAACAGTAGCAGCAGTAGCAGCATCATCATCAGCAACAGCAGCGACTGTCAATGAAAAACCAAAGCGGCAGAGGCTTCCTCTCAAGAAGAATACGAACAGAGAACGAAAACAACAGCGAGAAGAAGAAGAAACCGAAGTATCGCCGACAGAAGCAAGTGCAACAATAGACTGTCGAGCGTAAAGTGGAAATGGAAATGCTTAAAAAGCATGACGAAAAGCAAAACGAAACGAAACGAAATGAAACGAATCCTGAAAAAGAGTAATAAAAGACGAATCTAGTAATTTTGAATGCCCCAGCGACGCTGCAACGTAACGCCTTAGAGTTCCGACAAATCCTTGAACAATGATGGAGTCGACGTTGAGTTGTTTGCCAAAGTAGCGTAAATTATATAAGTTTCTGTTGTTGTTATTGTTGTTGATTTTGTTCTTTTGCTACATATTAAATTGTTTTTTACGTTTTTCTTTATTTTCTTAACCAGACAGCATTGAAAATGAGCTGCTTTTGCTTTCGTTCTAAGTTGCTTATTATTTTCGCTGGTTGGCGGCTAATGAAGGCTTTCGTAAGAATTTATTTGCACCAAGCAGTTTTTATAATTATTTCATTTAAGCCAAAGTAGCCACTAGCAAACATCAGATACTTATCAAAAATGAGCCCAAATTACTGCAGCAGTTCACAGCTCTAGAAAAATGCAGAGAAAAGTTTAATAAATTCAAAGAAACATAACTGTAAGATTTGAGGCAGGCACATTAACTTACACTTTCTACAAATTTATCCCGATCGAATTTTTACTGAATTTTCAGGCAATAAAAGTAACTTAATTGTTTATATAAAAAAATATTGATGTGTTTATCTTTGCGTGTGGCAGCTAATCGGCAATAAATCCAAAAGGTTTCCAAGAATATCGGCAACAAATTTACATAGTTTCATCCTCACTGCCTGAGTTGATTGCCTGCAATGTCCTGATCGCAAAAACGAATTACTTATATATTTTTTGTGATAGCTAATTTCTCGAAATCGATTATCATTCTAAAGTCAATGATGTAGGGTCATTTGCAACATTCAGTAAGTAATAAACTTTCACACTGTTGCTGCAAAATTACACAAACAGGTAACGAAATTAGCGCATTACGAAATATTACTACAGTGTAATATAGATGGAGAGTATTATGTTTGTGGTACCAAATTGCATGACATATCCGTACCTGCCTGCGGCACTGACTTATGACTTTACAATTGCTAATTATGCTGTTCTTTCTAGGAATCGCTTAGTACTAAAGGCTTCGTTGAAATATTTTTTATTTAATTTTGTTTTGCAGTTAACGAAATTTATGTCTATAAATTTGGCTGTGTTGATGAAGCAAAGACATTCGAAACCAAACCATCAAGCTGAGAAGTGGGATAAAGCTGAGTCAACTAAAATCTTACATATCGCTAAAGAGTTAAATTATTTGGCCAGGAGAAACAATAAAATGGATTCAACGATGAACTCACACAACATTATTGCCATAACGCCAGATTTTTATATTGGGATACCGAAAAATTACTCAATTGAATTACTGTTAAATAATTATCGCGATAATTGCTGCAAGGAAAAGGAAGAGTTTGGGGTTGAGTTTACTCGTAAGTTGACCGAATTAAAGAAAACTCAAGCTGAGCTTAAACTGCAACAGAAAAATATACGAGAGGGGCTAACTGAGCTGTATAACATAATTGAGGAGTTCCCAAATATGACGGATCACTATCAACGCCGCCAAACCAAGATCCTGGAACACAGAATGAAGCGTCTGATCTTTGAGGAGAGAATGTGGTACGAAGATGTCCAAGTCTTGCGTAAATTCATGGAACTACGAGAAGTCGCCAGTGTGATTGAAGAAAACGTTTTGAACTTGATATGGTATACATACAAGTTTCCGATGAAAATAGAATATCAACTGTTCTTCAAAAAACAAGCTGCTCAATTTCTTTGCACTTACCATAACCTCTTTGAAACGATGGAAAAAAGGTTGTCTAACTTGATGATTAATCCGGAACAATATTGGAATTAATATCCTCACAAACAAATACCTTTTAAAATGCGTTTGTTACATTTATCATTTAAAACTAAAACTAACCTTTTTTAACTGCGATTCTGTAAGCTACTTTTGAGAAAATATTATCAGTTATTAATACTTCCTAAGGGAAATCTGTGGTATTTTTACTTCTTTTACTAAATATAAAATATAATATTTTAAAATGACAAATAAATAAATACTTTTTATTAATAAACTAAATATTTTTTAGTAACATTATGGTTGAAAAATCAGTAAGGGGTAAGGGTATTTTAAAAATATTGAAAAAATTCACCGAGGGCGAAATAATTCGAAGCTTTAATTTTTTGGTTATAATTGTATTTCTTTAAATCGTTGATTCATGCAATAAATTACGCATACATTTTTTTTGAAGAGACATTAGTGGAATATTTATTTTGAAATTTTTATTTTATATTCTTTATTTTTCTCATGGATCAAAATTGATTAGTTTGAATTTTGCAGTAACCTCTTGTGCTTAATGATGCCAGGTTCAAGTGGGTTATAAATAAAAATTGCCTTGCTATTTAGTTAAATGTCATATAAATCCCAGCTGCAACACCTCAACAAGTACGCTGCAGAACACGAATTGCAGCGCGGATGCTTGTTTGTGCGATACTAATTTCAGTTATCCTGGCGTGCAAATGTGTGCAGCATACGAAATTGCTCTCTTTGGTTGACTAATCTGTCAACTTTCTCTTGCTGACATCAAATTGAAGAGTGGCGCGCGTATGACCTGCAAAGTACTCATCTCATTAAAACGCTCTTTGACACTTTCGCCATTTACTTGAGCAGTGCGCACGCGTTTCAGTTGGCTTCCAAGTGTTACACGTGCAGCAATAACCAAAACAACAACCATTTGCAAACAACACAAAACACATGCGAGCACGAGACAATAACTCATAAGCAGACACAAGACAATGCAATAGCCAGTGCAGCTTTGTATTACGATATGAGCTGTTTAGTTATGGATATTTGATGAAGTTGCAGTAACAAAGGCAGAACGACAGAGCGATGAAAGATGAAAATATCCTTTTGTCTTTTGCGTCTTTCGCAGCAATGTGTGCATTGCTCATGTTGTGGCTTATTATGAGGCAATTGCTAAACACCCGTTGCGCAGCACGGTCTGTGCAATTAGGCAGGATATTGCAGGTGAAGCCGGTGCTTGGTTTGTATTTGCTGCACATTTTGACTTGATAAAAGCAACAGAGCACACTTTTGCATACGTCCTAACTTACAATTGCCAAATTATTGTGTTGTGCTGGCAGCTTCTCTACAGCAAAGTGCTCCAGCATAAGTAATAGGAAATTAAAGTCAACAATTTTCTTGTCATGCGCTCATGCGTTTTTTGTTCATTTTTTTATTACTTACTTTGTTGTGCTTCTTTCAGTTTGTTTTGCCATAAAGTCGCTTTTGATTTTGTTTCGAGTTGTTCGCCACAGGAAGTGGTTTGGAGATTTGTGTTTTCGTTATGGCTTAATGCAAAATAAGTTAGTTGGTTTCTTTGAACTTTCTTAAGTTTGTCGGCGCATGCGGACGATTTCGATTATATTTTTCACTTGTATTCATAAATATTTTGCATGATTTTCATTTAACTAAACGGTTTTTGATGCGGGCTATGCACTTTGCTGTACTTCAACTGGAGAGTGTTGACGCCTGACGTAAGTGAGAAAATCTTACAGCGAATGTCTCAAACGCTTCATAATTAGTGATTAATTTGGCACATTAAGCGCGACAAAGGCATTTGCAGCCACAAGAGAAATTAAGACAATTACTTGCCATATTCGTGTAATTAAGACTTGAAGAAACCACGTACAGTGGGACGTACTATGGAGGCCCGTCTGTGCGCTAAGTCTGAAAGCCGCTTGGCACAAAATGCGCAAAGGCAAGGCGTAGGCAAGCAGCAGCAAAGCAGAGGTAGCAGCTGAAGCAGTTGGAACGCCCGGATGCTGCGCGGCTTGGCTTGGTTTGGTGCGGGGCACACGTTCATGTACAAGTTGCAGAAGAAGTTGATGCTGAAGAGTGCGAGTACATAAAAGTTCTCGCATAAACTTTGCGAGCTCATAAATAAAACATAAATGCGCGTAAAATGCTGTTTTCCTTACTTTTTTATTTGTTGTATTCTTTTGGTTTCCTTCTTCTTTATGCTGCAGACAGATGTAACTTTGTTGCGAACATATTTTCGAAAAATGTTTATAAAATGGTATAAAAATAATATACCGAAAATAAAAGATGAAGGCAATGGCAATGGCAAAAAAAAAGTCCCATACAGGCCATAAATAATGTGTTTCGTGGTTAAAGCTGAGACAGCGTCCAAGACGTGCGTACTAATGGGCGTAACACTGTAAGTGGGCGTGACTGACATTAAAGGTTGCATAAATTTATGTCGCGTTTGATATGCAAATATCACAGAAAGGTTAGCTTCATTCGTTTGGCACATGAAGTGCACATAAAGACGTATAATAAATATTAATCGAAGACATCTTAACAATTTTCTTAACCACACATAGTGTATATGTATAATAATAAGTAGATGTTAGGAAAAAAAAAAATAAAAAATAGAATCATAGTGAAAGTCGACAACATTTTTTACTTTGGTTATCCACACAAGACAACGTCTAAACATGACACAATCATTTTTGCTATCTGAATATGGGTATTTTTTTAAAAGGATTATGTTTGACATATGCTGCATTGGAATGTTATAAAACTGTATTTAATTTGTTGCTGTTTTGCATATATGTGTACATAGGTCATGTCAAATTGATGGTCAAAAATTTATATATTTAATGAATATCAAATTGTCTTTGATAATAGTGTTGAATTAAAATATATAAAAAGATTTTATGAAGCTTAAAATTATTTTTAAATTTATGAAGAAAGCCAAATTTATAAAAATGTTGAAAAAGTGTTGCTGCTGTTGCAATCTTCGATTAGGATCTATATTTGTGGGGATATTTATTCTACAATCGGGACTGTTTTTTATTGTGTTTCCAATCGTTTATGAATTCGAAGGTAATTATTTATGATACAATTAATTTTGTGATGAGATGTTTAGTTTGAAGCTTTGCAGAAGTCGAATTAATCGGCTATTGTAGTTTTGGTTCGGCTCTTGTTGCTTCTGGAGCACTCCTCATTGCTGGCATTTATTTGGTAAGTAAATTAAAGTTTCCTTGCAATAAAATTCAATTGATTTATGAATTAATTCATTTTTTAAAAGGAAAATTTGCGCATTGTTTTGGCTTCTGTTATTATTTTAGCAATTGAAACATTTGGATTCTTTTTATTGAGTATAATTACAGCTGTTAAAAATTTTCATATACTTTCCTTAGCTATATGTGCAGTATTTTCAGGTATTTTAAGAAAGATTATACAATTTATACTTTTCTCAACGCAAAATTTGTATAAATTATTGTTTAAAAATTCATTTCGTGTCAACTGAGATTGAAAATATTTTTTCAATTTGAAATGAATGCGAAATGACATGATCAACTCTGAATCATTAGTTTATATAATTCTTATTGCTTAAATACATATGCGTTTTTTCCGCATGCAAAATATATTTGTACTGAATTGAGAGCGAAGAAACGCAGCTGACTGCGGAAACGCAAGTACTTTACTGTCTGAATTGAATTTCACCGCAGAGTTTATTGAGCTGCCAACCTGAAGTCGTTATTTGTCAGTACAAAGTCTGTGCATTGTATTTTCACAATTAGTTGTTTACTATAAAACATACTGAATGAGAAAAAACTGATTGAATTCGTCAACCAAAACTGATTTATTTACGATGTTGTACAAAAGCTTTAGCATTTTCAAAATCAACATCTACGCGTCAAGTAAACAAACGCATATAAAAAATTGACGCACCATGAATTTAAAGTGCGTAAGCGCTGCGAGTCCGCATGCGGAAAAAACGAATATGTATTCAGATATTTTATGTAGATATGTTGAGAAAGATGCAATTGAGTTGTTAAACAGTAAATGTTTTGTTTTTGTTGTAGGGATAAAAATTTATTGTATAATCATTATAATTTCATACATTTTGATAACGAAAAAAGTTAAAATTATCAATCAATTGGAACTATAGTATTCAGACGAAACAAGTCGGATCAAATCATTTTGGAGTTAACTTTCAAATGTAAGTTTATATTTTGACAATGAGCGCTTCATTTAAAAATACAAAAAATACGATTAGATTCGACTTCTTCTGAAGGCGCTTACGATAAAACGCAACGGTATTTAATTCATATTTAGACTAATAACTTGCCAATGAGACTGCGTGTAGCGGAGTCATTCATTATCAGTCTACTGTTGGGTTGATTTTTGGTCTTGGTGCCTACACCAACATACGGTAAAAAAAAAAATTAAATCTATTGTATATTATGCAATGCATTTTCGCTTTAAATTGATTATTATTAATTTAAACCAACTCAAAGAAATCAGTTATATGTTTTGCATTGGATTTTGCTTAAAATAAATTGGTGTTCGATTTTTCAGTTGCTCAATTCACCAACGCAGGTTGCGCACCTGTTGACTTTGTAACAACAATAAATTCGTGATGACACTGAAATGCGTGATTCCAGCTTTGAATAAACTGATTTCCTTAGAACGTCATAATGGAAAGTGACCAATTTTCGAGAGCGAAAACCGCCGAACTGGCACTAACTACCATGGTGTAATAAATAGACCATTAGAGAGAGGATTTTATGGCCAGATGACGTCGTAAGTAAGAAGTGAAAAAAAAAATTATATTAAAATTTTGTTTATTTGTGCATATTTTACAGCTTCTATCGTACGCTAATGACATTAATCATTTTCACTGCGTTGTGCCACTTGTAGAGAATTCGCACCATTACCTTCGTTAACTCTGCTCAAATATTTAATTGATATATCAACAAAATTCAATACAAAAATAAATAAATAAAATTCAGATGGCATTTCGAAAATTAATTCAATTAATTACACGGCTTGCCAGTGCAAACAACATTTACGACATATACAATGAATTGAAACAATAATCATAACAAAATTGATTTCTTTATTTTGAGCTCACGGTGATGAAAACTTAGCGTAATTTATGTATATGTAAGCAAATGGGTACGTCTAAGAGGCAGTAACAGGTGTGGGCCAACAATGAGCTGCCACCGTTATAGAACAAATGTCTGAACTCTGTTTTCGTATATGCAAACAGGCGAGTGCAGTCAGCAGATGGCATTTGTGTGTGTGCTCGTATATGCAAATAAATTACAGAATACAATCGATTAAACTTTCGTTTGATTTGCGGCCGCTAAGCATTTCGCGCAGTGTACATGAACTCGGCAGTCAGTGCTGTGGAATGTGTCGCGTTGCATCCGAAATATTTGCATATGTGCAGGAATTGTTGGCTTATGCTGTTGCTGTTGCTGTTGCATTGGATTGGATTCCTGGCGGGCACACAACGGCAATAGCAAATTTACTGTAATCAGGTTAACACTTGGCGCGTAATTGCAATAATTAATTCCCATATATACGAAATTTCGGTACAACGGGGCGCATGGGTTTTATTAATTTCGTTTGTATTTTTTGGATATTGTTGAAAATGATGAGTATAGTGCACTATTCTATCTCCTCTATTTTCGGTTTTTAACATGTTCATTGCTTTTTCTTTTTATATATGAATACTCCGTGTAGCATGGGAATCCTGCACTTGGCCCTTGTATTTTTGAGCCAAACACGGAGATGTTTAGTTATTTATTGCAAACACAATGCGAAACGCTTAAAAGTCGCAAGCAACTCTTCAACAAATATATTTACTTTAAGTCAGGCAAGAGGTATCGTTTAAGGAGCATAGCCCACGTGCACACCCCGGGTGTATGGACACTTTAAGAACCATAAAAACCTTATAATCAAACTGCTGTAGTTTCCATTTCTTTCATGCCAATCGCTTGTGTGCCCCATTGTTTTGGGATCTTTACATAATTCAAAATCTATGCACTTATATTATTTACATGCAATATGCATAAACACTTCCATCAGCATGGCAACATTTATATCTGCTCATCTGTATTCATTGCAGACAATGGACTCAAGTGATAAACGCTGACGACAGTCAAGACGCCATACGAATACACTCATGTGCTCGTATAATGGCCGAGACTCTCTTTCAATTGGCTTTTATTGGCCACAATAACTGTCATATGCAGTCTGTCAGTCTGCCAGTGTGTCCCATGACTTGCCCGCGTCCATGTTCCAGGTCCCATGTGCCATGGCGCAGGGCACGTCTGCACGATACGAGTGGTGTATGGCGTCCGTTACTCATTTGCGATGCGATTTTAATAAAACGACATGCAGTCACTCGCAAGTACTCAGACACGTCTATATGCGACAAATGTCCAATTGTGGCGTTTAATATTTCAAAACGCTCAAGCGGACTGTCTAGCGTTGCATCATTGCATGTCAGCGGGTCAGAGTGACAAGAGCTGAGCTAAAACACGCTTAGATTGCGCCAATAGCGCATTGTCGAATATGCGATGCTGCTGCGGCATTTAGTTGAAGTGCACTTCGTCAAATTAACGGCAATGGCAGCGGCAGCGCCAACAGACATGGCTATTTGAAATTTGGCGCATGCTTTGTGTGCGCTGTGTGCGCTTCGACTTTTGCGGTGGTGTTGTTGGTGAAGTTATTGGAGACGAAGGGGTGGGGGCGGCTCATGCTGTTGCCGCACAATAAGCGTTTAAGCAGGCATTGTGCGTTGCCAAAACTGCTGCAATTGACATTTATCGCTTTTTCGCTTTTGACAAAGGTTCGCACGGCATGCGTATACGTATCTGTCTCTGCAGGATGCAGCTCAGTCCTCACACATGCGTGTATACGCGCTGCGGCATCATAAACTTAACAACAGACGTTTTACAACAATTAATGTCAGCGTAAGTACGCATTAAATTAACTGCCACTGTACCCTGCCATCGCGTTGGCTGCTGCTTAAAGCTATGCGCGCGCGTGCGTGAGATGCCATCTAAAACCGCAATCGCGTTGCCGTTCGCCATGCTGGCAGCGCCAAAGTCCATTGTCTAATAGACAACGAAACCAACACCTCGCACATGATTTAATCCATACTCACATAGACATGTCTGCCACTATTGTTGTTGTGGTTGTTGTTGGCTACTGCGGCTAGTATCATTGTTTCAAACACACATACTAGATACTCGCACACACACTCTCTCTCACTCACATAAACACACACATACACACACAATTCAAATCGACACACTCGACAACTCGTGCATTGAGTTGAGTTGAGTTGTGCCACGTTGCCTCTTGGCACCTGGCACTTGGCACTTGGCTGTTGGCAGCTGGCACTTGGTTATTGCTGTTGTTGTTGCCTGTGCCATTGGTGTGCTCATGTTCCTCGTAGCAACAAAAGCTGACTCGTTTAATCCATTGCGGTAAAATATATAACCAAACCATATTGACCGCAAGGTAAACACTCGCTGCCTTGCAATGCTTTAGTTAAGTTCATGCATGGCTAGCAGTGAGTTGGTTATTTTCTCTTCCTTGTTATTCTTGTTGCTGCTGTTGTTGTTGTTTTTGGCGCTGTGCTGTCAATGGTCTTGCAGCATATAATTTATGTTGATGCCACTTGAATTGTGTCTGCACACGTGCAAACGTGTTTAATATGCAAATTCTGGCAATTTAAAAGCGAAAAAGATTCTCACATGTTAAGCTTTTGCCAAGCTAAACAAAAAAAAAAACAAAAAAAATTTAAATGCCAATGGTTGGTGGCATTATACCGCAGACATAGAGATAGACATGCGTTCTAACGACATGCATGACAGTCTATGCGTCATGTAGGCTTGTGGTCGAGCATATGAGACTTAGTCGAGTTTCGCAAGGACAAGTAAATCTCTGCACAAAGCCACTTCGTCGCTTGACCTTCATCACAAAATGTGCGCGCGCCCATATGTGTAGCATACTTCCAGGCGGGTTCATGGCGCTGCAACATTTTTGCTTCACTAAAGAAACTTCAAACTGTGCGAAACAACGAAGCAACACTTCTTCGCCTATAGCATGGAATTTTCTATCTTTATGTGGGTTGGTTCGGTTTGGTTGCGTTTCGGGTTTTGGGTTGAGTTATGCATCATTGTCAAAATATTATTAACAGCTGTCAGACGCCTTAGTCCTTAGGTGCACCTTTTTCCCTTTTTTTTTTGCCCTCTTTAAAATTTTTGTTTATGTTTGGTTTTTTTCTTTTTTTAGTTTCTTTTTATATTTTTTTTACTTTAATATAAGTATGCTTTGGATGCCTGCCTGTGTCGCCGAGCTGTTGATGAAGAAAAATATGAATTTAAACATTTTGAAAATTCATTTCTCACAAAATGCGTACGAAGAATGAACAAATGTACAGCCAAGACATTTGGGTCAAGGCGGCAAATCCCTGTTGAGCCGTACGATTTTCATTTTGGAAATGTGTCAAAACAAATGGCCAAGGGATAACCATAAGTGTTTTTCGCTTAGAAATCCTTTAAGTGTTCGGTTTGCACACATATATTTATGACATTGCGAGGGAGAAAGCGCTTGGAGCGATTAAATGGTTTCTCGTTTAATTAAAACTCTGCGCTGCGTTGACACCTGGCACAATATGCCATAGTCGCGCATAGTTTTGCTGACAAATGACGTTGAATAAATTTTGGGATTTACGCAAAGTGCTTTTAATGACTTTTAATTATGAAAATACCATTAAAAGCACTTTTGCACTTAATGTAATCAGTTTAGATTTTACAGTTTCATGTGCGCACTTTTGTCTTTGGCTTTGTTGCCGTTTTGACGCATAATTTGTTTTGCCAGCTTAGCGCAGAAAGTCGTACGCATAAAACGTTGACAGCTTCATTAGGATAATGTGCAGTTACGCAGTATTTCGCTTGGTGCTAGAGTTGCCAACGTTCGCAAGAATCGACTGTGCAAAGTGTTCTGCAATATTTGCTTATCGCATAAAAAAAGCATAACTAGAACATGGCACTGTGGTCAGTAGTAAATGGGGCCGCGTATTTGTAACAGGACCTTTCGCCATTTGCTCTATAAGCACTCAGCAACAACAGCAACCGCAACAACAACAACAACGACAAGAGCAACCATAATGGCGCGTATATTAATTCAAAGGAGAGTTAAACAAAAGCATTTCGTCTGCGTCTGATTGCTTTGTTACTTAGTATATCGTTCGTCAAGTAAGTATCCTTTTTGCGTGCACAGGACATTTGAGTAATGAGTCAAAGGAGTCATTTGCGTTTGCGAACGTTTCAGTTTAACCGCAAAATATATTTTATATTCTGCTCTCGCACTAAAAATGTGGTTAACCTTTTTACGCAATACCCGTACAACATTGAGTGTCTCCGACTGTCTGCCACAGCAACCCAGGCCAAGTCTAACAAAATGAAAATGAACAATATTTCGTATATGTGTGTGTGCCATACTTATTTTCAGTTTGCCATTGCATACTTTTATGTGTGTGTAGTTCGTGTGATTTGCTAAGTTATTTGTACTTAGTTTATGTAACATTATGTTGTTTATCAAATAACGACTGACTACGGTCTGCTGACCAAGAAAAATAACAAAAATCATTTTCTACGTATTTGTTATGTGCTTTGCTTGTTTCCTGATGTGAATATTTTTTATAACAGGCTACTGCTTCCACAAAATCTTTAGCTTAGTTGTCTAGATAAACCTAATTTGGATTGTTAAAATTGTTTCTTTTGGCGTTGAAACCATTGCTACTTTTAGCAAATTGTTCTCACTTTAAGTTTCAATTTGGTTTCAAATAACACAATTTTGAAGCAAGGAAATATTTCATAAACGCAAGGACCCTTTGAGGTATTTGCATTAGATTAGATAACGCATCAAAGCGTTTGCTTTGTACCTGTGCTTAGTTGGAAGGGGAAAGTATTTGGTGCCGTTGTGGAATGGTATGAGTGCCAAAAGTAAACGTTCCACAGCAGTTGCATGCCACAAACGCAGCGCAGCATAGCACAGTCAGCAACACGGTGGATTAGCGGCAGTAAGCGCACGCCGTCAAATATCGATGACAGCCAAGCCAGCGCCGCACATAGATGCTGCTGTGCTGTGTATATCCCGAGTTCTGAAACTGGCAGGCAAACACTATGGAACGCAGTGTGTATGTGTGGGAGTATAGTATGTGAACGTTTATCTAAATAAATTTGCTTTCGAGAAAATTAAAAACAAACAACAAAATCAAATATTAATGTACTGTAACGTCATCTAGGAGCATCATCGCATCTGTGTGGCGCATATTCGATTGAAGCACAATTTACGACGTTTGTTTGCTATACAGATTTTCATTGATTGAAGGCTCAATGGCGTAAATGAGGGCGCGGCACTGCGCTTCGCATAGCTTCGCCGTTGAAGTATTTTCAAAATTTGTTTTAAACCGAAGTTGAGCGAAAATTAAATTACTAAAGCCATATAAGTAACAACTTGTTGTCTTTGCAAACTCAATTTGGCTTTTGAATTGCGACACAAACACAAAATAACAAATCAAGAGCAGCACAAATAAAACAAAAAAGAAAAAAAACGAACAAAAAATAAATACAACACAAAAAATACTTTATATAACGGCAACAAGTAACAGTGAGTAGAATGCATGCAGACTACACTGACTGACAAGCCCTGACTTCGTTAGCAGCGCAGCAAACTACAATAGCAAAAACAACAAAGGAATCGTAAAAAAATTGAAAACAATGCAATGAAAACTGTTATTTTGGTTGAAAATATTTGCGACATGTTTGTGGCATAGACAACATGCGCGCTGAGTCAAAGGACTTGCAACGTGCCACAAAAAAAAAAAAAAAATCAGCACCACAGGACCAAAATAAAAAGAAACACTATTTACATAGCAAACAAAAAAAAAAAAAACTAATAAAGAAAGAGGTAAATAAAAAACAAAAAAAGGCGAAATCGGCACTAAAGTGAATTTCGAAAAGCAAAGCGTAAACTCTAAACCGGAAATTGTTGAAATTGAAATGCCTTTTCGTTGCTTTTAGGCGCAAAGTGTTTCCTTGATTGTGTCGCATTGTTCAAATAGTTCCACACAAAAAATAAAGGGTTACGGGCTGGCGGCAGCTATTAAAGCTGTCTCAACTTAATCCAGTTAACAAGCAAATTATTCGTAATCCACTTTTAATTCAATCAAAAATCAGTCGATCGAACGTTGGCTGCCAAAATTCCATGCACTGAATGTGCAATAGAAGCGAAACGAAATCCAAGCAATTATCTTCGTCGCGTTCGTAAATCGTTGATAGCCTTTTTTGTATTCGCTTCTTTTTTCATTTCATTTCCATTTTTTTTATTTCATTTATTTTTTTTTTTTTTTTGTTCTTGCCATTTGAGGTGCCGCAAAACGTTAGCATATCTGTTGCCGAGCACCAGGGCAGAGTACGAATGGGCGCGCTGAGTATGCACAAAAGCGTAGGCTAGAGAAGAGGCAGGCATGTGAGAAGCGAAACGATAGCAATAATATTTACTTTGGCTGTAACAATCTATTTGTGTTCTGTCTTTCGATTTTTCTGTCATGTTAACAAGTTTTGCTGCTGATGCTGCTGCCGTTCCTACTTCAGCGCATGTGCCAGCTCACACACACATACAGACAGAGATACACATATACAGTATGAGCGTATTATTGGCTGTCGATTGTCGGATTATGTTTTTAATTGATAACTTGAATACGGCAAACGTTGTCGACACAAGTTGAGCACAGCGATTATACTTACGTACCATGGGTTTCACTGAAGCTTGGAAGAGGCAAAATGCAAATTGATGCAGCACACAGGCAGCAAAAGAGAATGGAAATATCTTGCAAAGCTGCTTACTTGCTTCTTTACAACTGCGCTGTCCATGTTTAAATTGACGGCTGTTCGCTTTTGTTTATTATAAGAAACAAAAAAAAAAAAGGAATAGTAATCGGACTGAACTAACTTCACCTTAGGCTTTTGTTCGCATTTAAAAAAATAGAATTAAATAAATGTGGCTTTGTCATTTCGTACGAGGATTACTTATCCCAGGAACTATTTATATCAGAAAGATAGATTTTTGACTGTCTCCCCGATGCACCTGTACCACTGATTTCCATTTTGAAGTGTCTATTTCAAATGGATTTTCCATTTAAAAATCTTAACCTAATGTTACATCAACTCGGTATTGAATTTACCTTAACTTCCTGTATTTTATGCCTTCCATATTCCATATATATATATGACTCTTAGATAGCTAGTAAGAGAATATTCCTCCAATAAAATCGATTCAGTTAACAATAATTTTTATTTTACACATATCAAAGAATAATTTCTATTAAAATGAATTTGAATTTCTATTTTAAATAATGGTTGAGGTCGGCATAAATATCTTCTGGATCGATCATGTCGGCTGCTTTCCGTTTGAGTTTCCTTATGCCTGGACCATTGATAAGTTCAACTATTCGAGTTAGATTCTTCTGGACTGTATCTCTCTCTTTTTCTTCTTTCGCGCGTTCTATTTTCAGTAGCTCGGCTAGATCGAGGACATGCTTAATTTGAAATTCAAGTTTCTTAACCTCCTTTTTCTTGTATATATACTTTCTCTTATAAAACTCCAGTTTCTCCTTACTAATCGTACGGAAACGATCTGCGGCTTTTCGATCAATCCAATCTTTGAAGCGTTTTAACTCCTCAAGTTGCTGCTCCATGATATTTCCAAGATACAATAAATCTTTCACAACTTTCTTATTCTGTTTGAGAATTTCCTTCTTTACTGCTGCACGCTCCTTGATCACCGTCTCTAACAGTTTCTCAATGCCGATATTGTTTGGGATGCGTAACGCATATTCAGATGGTAAAATAAACTCCATTGTTTTTGACAACTCTTGGCTTTGATGTTTCGATGACTGTGTTGATTGTTGAATTAAATGTCATGTCAAACTTCATGGCATATATATACAAAAAATGGGCCATGCCTTTTTCCATTGCGCTGCCATTTTAATTTGGTGTTTTTCCATATTTCCATTTCTTGGAATTTAAATGACTCTGCGGTTCCAAATGACAACCGCAGGTAGCGCATATGCATGCAATTACGGCGTGCACTTCAGAGCAACCCTTCGCTCGGCTACCTGGCGTCGCAGCCTTTCAAAGGCTTAGGTAGGAATAATGTTAATATGGATTGGCTACATTATATTGCTCAATAATAAATAATTTTATTATTTTATGACTTTGTTTATTTGCTTTTTTCTCAATAAAACGTTCAATATTATTTCTAAAAATATATCAAACAATTTGTGGGTTTTTATTCCTTATTTTGTTGAACTTTCACAATTTATAAACACAATGCAGCGATTTTCAAATATTAAAGATATTCAACAGCAATTCATAACTATACTTGACATAACAAATCCAAGCGAGTGGTGTTAGTCACTGCAAAATCAATAAATATTGAGAACCCCTACTCAAAGAAATGCATAAATATAAACGTAATTTTCCACATCAGGCAACTGAGTAAGCACAGTTGTGTGTCCAGTTTCCAAGCGATTGAACAAGAAACGTTGCAGTTCGTTTGTCATGATATGAGTTCCAGTGCAACAACAAGAACAACAACCACAACAACAATGATATGAACCACTATTAGTCTAAATTGTACTTGAACTCAATAAAAGGGAAGACGCCAAGCGACAGCAAGGACTAAAAACGAAAGCTAACTGCATTTCGCCTGGAGCTATAACGAAATTGACAGTTTCTGCTTTGTCGCGCACACTCAGATATTGCTTACTTGTGTCATTACATTTACTCGTCTAACTCACTTGCAACGCTGCAGTGTGGCACATGCGACAGCGACAATGCACTCACGTCCGTCTGCGATGCGCACTCACGCAACTTATTCAACAAGCAACGCAGCTCAGCAGCACAAATCTGTATCGGCAAGCACAAGTACACCAACATAATATATTTTGTGTAGATAGTTGGCAAGATATCTAAATAGCCAGATGCTCATATCATACTCCTACTAGACTTGCAGCCATAAGCACAACAACAACAAAAGCACCTTTCACAATGCACTTCAAACTCGCAAAAGAAATTGTTATGAGGAAAAGGGATCTCAAATGAAAAAAAAAAAAATCTTTCGTTTTTTCTATTTTTACAGACAACGTTTTAACTTTTGATTGAAAACATAATTTTATTTTGGTTTGGAGGAGAGTTTTCTTTAATAAATGCTCTGCAATGTATCTAAAGTACCGTAGCAAATTCAATTCCTTTCAATTAAATTAAATTAAATTTTACTTGCCAAATATATAAAAGAGAAAACAGAAAAGAAACGATGTAAATACATACTACATATATGTGTGTGTGTGTAGCAAGTCTACTGCTGTGGGTAGCTGAAGAAGAATTCATTTTGTGGGATGGCTCATGGCGTCTTCGCAACTTTCTTTTTAAGTAAAAAGTTATGCAAAAGATTTGAAGTGCACGTAGCAGATATAGCGGCAGAGTACAAGTGCGAGCAGGCGTAAAGTTTTCTTTATTTTATTTCTGTGTTAGGCATACGCTTTACAATATCAATAACAGCAAAAACAACAACAACAACAGCAAAAACAACAACAATGATAACAGCACCATTGTAGGCAATGTCATAGAGCCACAAAAAGTGATTGATTAGCTGCCAAAAAGCTACAGGTGCGACACAATACGTAAGTGGCGACTACGCTTGAGTATGATGACGAGGAGGCGGGCGGGGCGGGGAGAAATTTTAGGCAGGATTTCGTATGTTGCGGTTGCCTAAACCTGTCAGCCGTGTCGCAATGCCGCAGCTGCTGTCGCGCATATTTACACGCTCATTTCGCTTTGATGTCCTTCGCCTGTTGGATGTCGGCTGTCGGGTGTCGACTGGCGGCCGTCGGCTGTCATCATCAACAGCGTTATCATCATCATCATCAACATCAACATTAACATCGTCGTCAACGCCATTCATGTCATATTTCAACGGAATCTTTGCGGTTTGCCAACATTTCAGCTGGCAAATCAAGCCGATTGCATAGTTAGATAGTTACTTCGATAGCCGGATAGAGAAATGTATCTCGACCGAGCAATCATTGCCTTTTGCGGTTTCTTAGCATTGTCATGGCAAGTTTGCCTGTTCGTATTGTTCGCATGTTCGCATGTTCGCTGGCTAGGTTATTCAATTGTCTGTGGGTTCGGCTGTCAATGCGCATGAAAAATGTCGCCTGCGATAAAATTCTTTTGTCAGGCGATTAAATACGAATTTTTCATGTTACGTTCGCTTATTCAATTTAACAAACATTTGTGTTGGGATTTCGCTGACTTTTTGCTAATAAGAATTTAATGCTTGCTGCTTGTCATGTTGACAGATTGCCCGCAGCTACGGCGCAAAGGTGCTAAGAACCATGGCCGCAGGTGTTTTTGGCCATGTTGGGTATTTGTTGGGGCGTTGACAATTTAATTGAAACCGAAGCCGTTGGCAATTATTTTTGCTTCTGCTTTTGCTTTTGCCTTTTCTTTGTTTTGGTTTTTCTCTACAGCATTCGCTTTTTTTCCGTCTGCGCCTTTTATGTGGTATATTTTGTTTTCTTAATATGTTGTTGTGTTTTGCTAAAAGTCACGTAAGTAATTTTTACTTCTAAACTAAGATAAGCCATTGTTGTGGTAGTTAAAGAAAATTTATATTTTAATAAAATAGCAGCAAAGTAAATAGTTTTTATTAAATAAATATCAATAAAGTAGTCATTTACATTAAAAGAATGTTACTTTTACATTTTTCATTTACTCAGCAATTTTTAAACAAAAGTGATTGAAAATGAAAATCATCTTGACATCAAGTGAGGCAATTTAAACAATGAATTCCCAATATAGTGCCTAAATAAGTTTGATTATCTTATCAAATAATAAATAACTCGAACAATGCCGGGTACTCGATCAAATATTTGATAAAATAAATCAAACTGAAAAATCAAAATAAATATAGACACACACAGACTACACTAACGAAAATATGTATATGTGTCTGTAGCAGCTTGTTTAGTAAAACATAAACGCATAAAATTCAGACTCAGTGTGTATTGCATTTTAAATTTTGTTCACTCGAAAATCATAAAAATTATAAAAGTTATTGCAACCAAAGTTGCCTGCGTGAAGCGCATGAAGCGAAAACGATGCGTATGCGCAATATTAATTAATATATCAACTGCATATCGCTTACTCATAAATATTTAACGAAAAAATGCTGCCTGGCTGTTGTGCTCGAGTTTGAAGGCACGTCTGCCTCCAGAATCAATCGTTGTTTTGCTTTTTCCTCTCATTCTGGTTTTCGCTTTGCTTTGCGTTGCTGCACTGCGCTTTAAAGGAAATGCACTTGAAAAATTTTCGTGCTTTGCCATTTGTGCAGCACAGAACGACTGCACAAGATGAAATATTGCCAAGCACATTGAAGCGAAATTAATACGCTCGCATGCTTCGTGGGCTTTGCTGCGTTTGGCTTCACCTGCAGCAGCCACCCTCTGCTCATTCGCTCCGTCTTTCACTTAAAAGCAAGTTGGCAGATGGCAGGTGGCGAATGACAGGTGGCGGATGGCAGCTGCAAGGTAGTAATTTTGCCTTGAACCAAATAAATTTGCGCTTCATCTTAAGATTGATGAATGTTGTGTGTCGCTTTGTGCACGAACACAACGAGAAAATGAAGAATCACTGCTGTGAATTATTAAAACAAAATTAAAATGTGCACTGCGCACTACCGACTCCTATCTGCCGACTGCCTCACAACGTAATGCAGGCGTGCGATGGTGATAGCATAACGCCTTCAAAGTTACTCTATTAAGCGTCGAAGCTTTTCGTATTATTAAAAACTGAACGGTCATAATTACTGGCTTGCCAACGTTGCCCCTAAAGCGCATAAATTGCAACTTACACACGCTAAGCGCCAAAACAACGTGAAAAACAGTAAATTTTTCTTTGGTTGCCCGCACAGTATTAAAAATTTATTGATTTCAGACATTGTTTACATTCAATGGCGATCGAAGTTGAAAGGCGCCGCCAGCATACTAAGAACAAAAAAATAAAGCAAAAATAAAAAAAGGACATGCAGACTATTATCTATTGCAGCGTGTAGCCGACGAAGGAAGAACAGCAACATGTCGAAAGTAAAATGCATGGAAAAATGAAGTGTAGCTGCCGGGTAGCTGCCGGATAGCTGCCGAGTAAAACTTGGAAAGTTATAAATCACAAGTTTCAATTTTCATGGTTTTTTTTCTGCTGCAGTCAGTTAAAGTCAAAGTCTGCAGAGTTTCGGTATTTGTAGCGGCGAAATTTGACAATATGATGAGCATTGGCGCCGCACAAGAAATGGCATCTAACGAGTTTTTCGTTGACCGAAAAAGTCTGGAAAAATGATGAACCAAACACTTCATTAATTTACAACATTTTGGTTTTATGTTCTTAACATATTTTTATCGGTATTTGCTTTTTTTTTTTTGTATAATCTTTTAAATATTTGCTCAGCATTAAGAAATTTTAGTTTGTATTTGTGCAAATATTTTTCAGCTTATAAATTTATTGTAAACTTAATTTAAGGCAGCATTTCTAAATAAAATCAGCTTAGAAATAATGTAATATTTGCAATGAACAAATTTGCATCATCATATAGCATAACAAATATACAAAAATACAAATAAACACAAAAGCATGCTTTGTTTTTGCATTATGCATATGGTTTTTAATCAAGTAAGTAATACAGAAAATAAAACATTTAGATGCAAATACTCATACGAGCGTATACAATGCATAGGAAAGCTGATTATCTTGCAAGGTAGGATACACACACACACACGCAAAAGAAACGCTATATCCTGTATCTGTTTTTCACACCTCCGTCATATTTAATATTAATTGACATATACCGACGGAGAAGATTTATATAAAGGTTCCAAGATAGTCATCAATTCAGTTTCCAAACTATGGTTTTTGATAAATTTTGCTTGGCCCGTTTTAACTGTAAAATTTTGTTTTCTAAATAAGGAATTGATTTTCAATCGCTTTTGATGCATTTTTAAGCAGCTTGATGCGTTGTGTAAATACCAAGAAATTCGGGCAATGCCGGGTACCAAATGTCGTCTAATTTAATTAACGCACAACTTTGTCAATAATTCAAACATAATATAAGAATAATTACGCCGATGTTAAGAAAGGCAGACTACCTGATCTGACCCGAAGTAAGCAAGAACGCGTGCGACACGACTTTACTTACTGAACATAGAATATCTCAACAATGTGTGTGTTAAGTAAGACATGCATATGCAGACAATTTAATCTCTGACACTGACTATGTGGGATATGTCATAATTTGTCTGCAGCACTTTTGACTTCTTAATTGAAAATTCGCAACAAAACTGACAACTTAACGCAAGCATATGAATCAACTTTGACTACCACAGACGACGGACGAGTGTGTGCGAGTGTAAGCATATGCGGCAAGCAGCTAAGAAATGTCTCTTATACGAGGCGACGGCGCTACGAGAGGATTCCCAAGTCGGGCGTCTTGAGCAACAGCTGCTGACGCTGCCGCAGGCGGGCTAAAGTCATTAAACTCGATATGAGCAGAGGCAAAGAGTTTCGGAGCAGTCGATGAATATTTGCGGCAGACAGGAGCACACGCCCGCAGAGCCCGTCTCTGTACAAGGGGCGCCGACGTCGAGAGGCGCTGAGAGACAGCAACTTGGTGCCAAAGTATGTGCAGGCATTAGTTGTACGTAAAAGTGAAAAGTCGTTAAAAAGTAAAAATCAATTTCACTTCGTATGTAAGCATTAAGTGAAAAACTTTTACCATTAGGAGCTGAAAAAGGTGCGAACGTGTAAAGAGTTGCAAGTGTCTGTGCTGTTGTGCTGCTGGGCCGAAGGACGGACTATTTAGGGGGGGGTGGCATGCAGGTGTGCTTTGTGACTCATTAGTGTTTGCTTAAGGTGTTGTGGCATAAATCAATTTACTTTCTGTAGCTGCAACAAAAACAATTTAATTAACGTACAAATGTCAACTTGAGGTTGAATGGCTGCTCTAAAAACTTTTATCATGGCGACTCTGCTATGCACATACACGCATACACACACACACAGCTACAACAAAGCGACAATGCCATAGTATTTAGTATTTACAGTGCACTTGAAGTCGAGATGGCATTTCGCCGCTCTTCACTTGTCTTCTCTTGTCGCCTGTCACATGTTGACTTGTCTAGTCTCCTCTTGTCTTATCTTGTCTGGGTTTGTTTTGTCTCTTGTGTTGGCTTCGACTTGCTTAACAGTTCTAATCGCACATTTGAAATTGCTTTAAAGATTTGCCTAAAGATTTTTAACTCAACTCACACAGCCACAAAAGCCATTTCGACTAAGTTTGTTTACATTTTGTAGCAATATCAAAATCATTTTTAAATCTTTGTGGCCACGTTACGTATTTGCTCTGCAGCAGTTTTGACATGTAGCTTAAAATGCTTTAACTTAGCTGAAAATTACTTGAAAATGTCAGTCGGCATAAGTGCATCTCGTTTTTGTCTGCGTATTTTTGTACAGTAGAATATTTCGTAAATCGAAGTCGATAAATTTTTTAATTGTCACAGTAAATTGTATTTTCATTTTCTTGATAGCTGTCTATGTATGCATTGGCATTATAAGTTGATGGTCATTTCTTAAATACGTAATGGCATTCCTGAGGAACTGTAAGTCTATACACATGCAAGAAATCCGCCAAATTGAATTGAGTTGTTGAAATACGTTGCTGCAATCCAAAATATCCTGTTACAAATATCTAATCCAAGGGTTATGTGGTTGCATGTTGCCATTCATGTTGAAGGATGCATGCGTTTATACGCGGACTGCATTGATTATATCTTAATTAATGCGCAACTTCAGGTGAAATACGATATAGAAGTATGTGTGTACTGTATTAGTAAGGCATATGTGCAACTCATTGTATCGTAGTCGTCTTCCACTGAGCATACAATCAATTAGGAATCATTCATTTGGTAATGACATGGTTTCTAATTACGCATACTCAGCTGCATAGCTCCAATCAACAGAAGTAACAGCAGCCACAGCAGCAGCAGCAGCAAAAAGGGCAACAACATGGAGCCAGCAATAAAGCAAACATTTGGTCACTTTCTTATTGAAGGCACAGACATCCTCGCATACGCCGAAAGAGTCCCCACGCTCGGCTTGGAGTGTATTTGCCGAGTGAAGTGAAGGCAAAAGAAACGACAAAGATTCGTTGTCAGCTGCATGCGCATGAATCAAAAGTGCAAATATTAACATTCAAAATCCACACAAGTCCTGTCCGTCTGTCGCATGTACTTGCACACACACATGCACACACACACATATAGGCACACGCCACTTGTAAAATATTTACAGATTTTTGGCATTATAAGAAGCCACACTCGAGCCAACAACGAGCGGACCAGTAAGGGAGCGAGGTCCTGGCGTTGCTTAAGTGACAATGTAACTGACAAAAGGCTTCAACTGTTGACAGACGCCTGCTGCTGCCTTGCCTGCCGCTGCTGCTGCTGCTGCTGCTGTTTCTGTTTCCGCATACGTATCCGCTACTTCGCTCTGCACTAGGGCCAATGCAGCCCTAAATTTAGTTGAGCTTAACGCAAAAGCAAATAAATGACGCTCTGCTGCTGTCGTCTGACACCCTGCATCCGGCGGCCGACCGCAAAAATTTCAAATATTATTTGCACAAAATTTTCAACGCACTTTCATATGCTTAGCTAAGAATAGCTGAGCTGTGTGTAAATCGACATACGAATGCATTGCGAGAAATTGAAGGAGTGCGAAATTAGTTAAGCACCCTTGGCAAAGCATTTTAAATGCAGTGCTGCAAGTTTATCGATTAGGCTCCTAGACTAAAATTGAGATGGAGAAACAAAGCTGCAACTAACTAATTTATGCTTTATCAATAATGGATTCCTAATTTGTTTTCTGTCATAGTCGGAGAAAGTAGTAGATCAATGAGTTTGTAATGGTCACGGATCAGATCCTAGCTAAGCCTTACTTGAACCATTTATGATAACGGATTGTTTATTTATAGATTGAAGACAGATCAGTAGTCTATTTGTGTAAAACGAATTCCTTTTAAATAACACTCTGACCTTACGCTCAGTGTAACGAAAAATAAATTTAATTAAATTAGCAGAAGCCGGAACCTTTTCTCATTAGGGATCCTTCTGGCGATTTGTGCACAACATAAAAAGGTGTCATAGTTAATGGCTTTAAGGCCATAAGCTATTTACATATGAACTTTAAATGTTGTGCGCTGTTAGCCCTTGACAACGACTAGAAGCGAAATATGCTGCACATCGGACTTGAATAAATTGTTTAGTCTTGAATAAAACTATTTGGGCAACTTATATACATATATTAACTCAAATGCACATTAAGACTCGCATGTATTCGTGTGTGCGGAGCAGGACGCGTTTATCAAATCATGGCTTAAGTTGGCACACAAATGCTTAAATATTAATAATGTCGCACGTAATGGTTTGCACACTCGGCAACTCCAGTGCCTATTCCACTGCCGGTGACTCCGGCGTGGCATGGTCTGGCATAGCTGCTGCCATAAAATCATTAACACACACATAATTGTTTTGGAAGCCCCATTAAACGCAAAGATTTAAGCTTGTCTGCGTCTGTTGGCGGCAAATTCTAATTTTGTCATAAGGCTTTCTCTTAGACGACAACCTGCTGAGTTGTTCGCCGGCAGCATAGTATGGCATGGGCACACAACGTAGCTTCTCGTGCGTAATATATGTGCAAGATTTGCTCGTATAGCAAATTCAAATTGGGAGAATCTTATTTATTAGTGTTTAATTACATTGCAGGCGGAGGAGTTGGCAAAGCAGTTGGATTGCAGATTGTAGAATCGTCAAAGCTGCTTAAACATACACACACACACACACACACGCACATGTACACGTACAAGCGTATGTAAGTAGAGACATATCGATAAGTACGCGTTTATCGTTGCCAAGCATCTTTCGTCTGCTTGTGTCATTTATGAAGTCAATCTGTGACAAAAGTATGCGTGAGTGTGTATTTCATTGCTCATATGACATATGACAACACGCAGACACGACGACTCGACGACACTTCGACATACCGGCTGCTGTCAATCAGTGGCAAGCTTTTGCCAAACATCTCTGCAACATGAACATACACATGTATACATGGCATGTGCGAGTGTGAGGGCATATGTGTGTGTGCATGCGTGTGTTCGGCATGTCAATGAGCACAGTTGCCGTTTTATTGTTTCACATTCAACAGAGATACGTACACAGACACAAGCACAGTCACAGACACAGGCAGAGACGCACCCAAAGCGACGCTCGCAGATAGATGAACAACTAACAGGCATTCGTGCGATTTGGTTTATCTAAATGTCGTTTTATTTTTGACAGCAACATTTTCCGCATTTAGGCACACGTGCAAAGTTAATTACTCATTTGTAGAATAGTTCACTGGAAAGTTTCAACTGCATGGTAAGCTGAAAGAGAGGCAAAGGGATCTTTGACTTTAATTAGGATTAAAGTAGGTTATGTGAAACGGCTGCAAATTAAAAGCAATTAATTTGAATTATCATAACATTTTTATTTCACTTTAGCACGATTTGGATCAGGCATTAAAATATTTCAAACATTGAAACTTATTTTCCAGTTTTTGTGTAGTTTGACCCTTGTTTCTTTTTCTATTTGCAATGCTAGGTCGGTGGGTTGCTAGAATTATTTCCCATATGTTAATTGTCTTCATTTAAATAAAAACATTTTTCGGATCCCGTGCATACTGAATTTTTGAATTTATGATTTTTGTAAGGATATATATTTAATTCTGGTGCATTATAAAATCACTCAAGTTGCAAGAGCATGTGGAAAAAATTTTATTGAAATGAATTTTTGAGCAAAACCGATCATAAATGAATATGCAGCATAAAATATGTGCAAAGTTATTGCTTGCTCTATTTATGATTGTCAATTAAATGTTTGTATGCTGCCAGCAGGCGACGATATTAAATAAAAAAAATAAAAAAAAAAAAATATTTTTAAATAAAAATCTGTTATGATTTTAATTTACAAGTAAATCCGGCATTAATCCACAAATAAATTAAATAAAAAAAAAGTAAAACTCATAAAATGAAAATCAATTAAATGTACGCGAAATGTGTTTAATTAAGTCTGTCAGCATAAATTTGAATAAAGGATGTGCATATTAAATTAAATATAACACGAAGACACAAAACAAATATAAAATAATAAAATTAACAAATAATCTAATGACCCGCATTTATACGCTTTATGTGCCGGAACGCGGCTCAGCCTAGCTGGGCCCGCTTATTTGGTGCATAACGCCAAGACAAGGAGTCGACGCGAGTGCATGTTCATACCGAGTTTATTAATTAACAAGCGCCAAAGCAAAACAACTTAATTGCAGCTGTCAAAGATTTTATTGCTGTAGTTTGAGCATGAGAATGCAACAAACCGGAAATTTTGCCACAAAACCATCCACTGAGGCAGGCCACTTGCGCTCGTGCACTCATTTAAAAACGCGTTCAGCTTCACAGCAAAATGTTAATGCAGAAATACAATTTGTTTGGAGTATTCGCCCAAGAAGAAACCCGGTATGAAATGAATTTCGTGGCGAAAATGCGCATTGAGTAGCCAAACAAATTAGCGCAATTTGTTTTGTGCAAGACAAGCGAACAATTCCGCTTGCCAAGCAAGTTGTGGACATGGAGATAGGGGAGGCCCCCGCGCAACATAAAGCAAGCGAACTGCGCTGGCAAAGCTCACAAAAATCAACGATTCACGGCACAAGTGGCGCATATGCGCTGGGGGCTTGCATTTATCAGATTAGAGATAAAAATGTGCAAACTACACGCCTGGCAGCCGCCTAGGGGGAGCCCTGCGGCAGCTTTGGAGGAGTGTGCAGACCACGACAAACGATGGCTGAGCTACAAGAACCACAATGCCGGCCTTTGCTGGGTCAATTGTAGCATGTTTTCATTTCTTTTTTCTCTTTTTTTGTAGCTGTTTGTTTTAGTTGTGGTTGTTGTTTGTTTATGAAACAAAATCATGGCTTTCGTTGCTTGCTTGGGGTTTAGTTTTTTTTTTTTTGCTGTTATTTTTTTTTTTTTTTTATGTATGCTCCAACAACACCCGGCTCATGCTGCACACTAATGAGCAAGGACATTAAATAAATGTCGGGCAATTGTCATTTTGACTTATCAAGAACAGCAAAAACAAGTGAAATAAGGACGAACGCAGAAAAACGTAACAAGTGCATGGCCAGCGATTTACTGTAGGCGGCGGAAATGACTGATATTAGCCTCGCTGCCGGCCTGTAATTGATTTCTGGCAATGTGCAAGCGAGCAGACGCCAAATCAAAGCACTAAGCGAGCAATCAACAAGCAAAAAGCCAAAAAAAAATGTTGTCAGTATGCTAGTACAGACGACGTTAAATGGCTATAAGCGATTTTTTGGCAAATAACCAAAAATCCTGTGAAACGAAAATGAAACAAAAATAAAAACAAAAGAAAAAATAAAAGAACTTAAAAAAGGAAACGGGGAAAAAAAAACGTATGCCGGAAAGTTTTCTACGAAGTATTCTTTTTAAGCTTTTAACATGCAGCAACATGTCGTTGAGTTGCCCCGGCTGCGCTGCCGCAGTGGCTTGAAAACGAACGTCAACAAGTGCCAAGACAAGCGCAAGAACACAATTTTTAGTAAAAACTTGTTATCTTAATGGACATACGGATGTGGCCGCACTCGTGCCTGCACCCTTGCCCTTGCCCACTCGCTGTGCGTCGTTTACTCCGCGCCGTGCCTTTGGCTGCAGCTTGTGTTTGCTTTAAAGACGGATGAAAATGATTTTCGAATTGATATTGCTGCCAGTTTGAATTGATGAAATTTATACAAAGACGCAGTGCAAATATTTATTGCAAAATATTTGCGCACCATATTTTTATTTAAGTTTTCAATTTAAAAGGTAAAAAAAATCAAATATAAAATCTTAAAAAAAAATTTTTTATTCGTCTCTGTTGTTCAAATGAAATACGTAAATTGAATATGTACAAGGAAATGATTTTCGCTGCATAATTAACTTTCTAATGGAATTTTGAGAACTAAGATTTTTTTATTGTGCTTGTAACGCAGGTAGAAGCATGATTTATGCTTTAGCTAAAACATCCGCAACAAGTAAGAGATGCAATCCGCCGTAAAAAGTGTAAGACCACAGAGACTGTTTATAATAATAAGTTGTCTCAGTTAAGACTATGGAGGCCGCGTGATATCAAAGTGCTGGCAGTAGGCAGTACCTGCGTGAGCCGTGTGCAACTGCAGGCGTTACCCGATTTATTGTCCAATCCTTTTACGCAGAAGTGCATATCACACTTAGCTTAAAGTTTGAACTAAATCTATATATAAGCGTGAATGCCTACAGTGACTAACAGATTACAAAAGGCTTCAGTCAAGCGCACATTAGGCCTGCTTCGTAGGCTTCCTCTAACGTCAATGTTTAATAATTAAAATTTTGAATAATGACAACAAATAGTCCACATTCACTCACCATACCACACAATGTCGACCTAAGACGATTGTTAAGAAAAATAGAAAAGGATCGTAAGATGAGTAATAACCAATATCGCAAAGAGTATATAGCAAAAATGAAGAAACTAAAGGATTTCAAAGTATTTCTACAGCAGGAGAAAGAGAATCTACGCGAATTTCAAAAATCGATCGATCGCAAGGACGCTGATACGAATTCAATTGCAACGCAGAAAAATCTACAATGCTGCAAGGAACGTGTTCTATACAAAAAGAAGATGATTCAGCAATACAAAAGACATTTGTTACATGGCATTAATGATCTGAAGAAGAGGTGCCAAGATCACGAAATCCAGGATGAAATCAATATGATAGTCGCGAAGAATCTGCGTTATTTGACTGAACTCAAGGATAAGTCTGATGAAGTGCAGAATGGCAATGAAAATGATACTGATGCGGATACCTTATAGAATACTTCCTAAAATTTTTAACGTCTGATTTTTTTTGTATTGAATAAAGTTCTAAAACCGTTCCAAGTTTAAAAAAATATTGGTTTTATTTTATTTATTTAATTCAATTTGATGTTAGATTGTCTGTATACTTTCTTTCTTTATTGAAAAGAAGATAGCACTCACATTTCGCTAGAATGTATAGTCCTGTGTTCACAAAAATTCCGCAGTGGATAGTCACGCAGTTTAACATTACAAAAAGGTTTGTTATTTTTAAAGTAATTGTTTTATTAATATTATTTTAAATGATGTTGCATTTTTAATGCATATTATAAATTTACGTTTAGTCCAAAGACGCGACTTTTCCCAGATGAATCAGTTCTGATGCGGAAAAAAACTTCAAGGCAACCTGCGCGAAGTTCTCTACCGAAAACAAATACACTGAGGACATTGCCCTGCCGGACCATCGGCATATTCAGTTTAAATATATTGCACCTTACTTTAAAAGTCACTTTTTAAATTTTCCATAAGGATTTTTCGTTTTGCTTAAAGGCTCGTTTAATTTGTCATGCTTGAATTTATTGCCTACGAAATAAAGGCATTAAAAATTAATGAAAAATAAAACCAAATAAAATTTTAAATTTATTACACATATGTTATATTCTTTAGCGCAGCTACGGAAAGACAGTTGTTATATGCATATGTGCTATTTTATTTTTTATTTAGTTACTTTACCTTTTCTGTGTAGGCAAAGCGAATTATCAACGTTTTGTTAGGGCAATTGCTTTTTTAGCATTAGCTACGTGACTTTTCGATGTGAAGACAAAATGCAAGTGGAACAACATAAATCAACTAGGAAATTGGCAAGCGCTTAGACGCTGGCATATGAAAATGCTTCTAAAATAGTTTTTTAACAGATTTCTTCACATTCTTAGCTGGTTGTAAAATGTGTGTTTAAATTTTCTTATATTTATTTATGTATATACTTTCCGAAGTGAGATAATAATATTTTAATTAA
Organism: Stegana nigrithorax; assembly: GCA_037044495.1. Taxonomy (NCBI): domain Eukaryota; kingdom Metazoa; phylum Arthropoda; class Insecta; order Diptera; family Drosophilidae; genus Stegana; species Stegana nigrithorax. The sequence goes on along the minus strand of JBAMBQ010004241.1, from coordinate 1,253,468 downwards.
TCATGATTTTTTATGAATTTAAATAAATTCTAACTTTTACATTTTTCTTTTAAATTTCGAAATATTTAAAACCATGATTCATCATCATTTATGAACCATTTATAATAAAGTACAGACATACATAGATTAAAAAATGATCTTCTAAATGATATACGTAAAGATTAGCAGTTTCGGTTTACCTAACGTTACAAAATAAATATGTATAGATTGTATATATGTATATATGTATATATTAAATATCTTTGTTTTTTTTTGTGTCTTTAAGTTATCAAGGTTAAATCAGCTGTAAAATTTGGGTTAGCTATGCATTTTTATACCCTGTACCAAAAAATGGTAAAGGGTATGTTAAAGTTGTGCAAATGTATGTAACAGGCAGAAGGAGACGTGGCAGACCCCATAAAGTATATATATTCTTTATCAGCATCGAAAGGCGAGTCGATCTAGCCATGTCCGTCTGTCTGTCTGTCTGTCCGTCCGTATGAACAAATGGATCTCGGAAACGGTAAGACCGACAACCTCCAAATTTTGCACGAAGTCTCTCTCAATCCATAGGCATAACAAGTTTATTTTTTTTTCGATATTCGTCCTATAACATATAGCTGCCATAGAAACGATCGGGTGAAAACCCACATTTAGTAACAAAAACCTTTTTGTTTTTCAAGATATCTTCACCAAGTTTTGGATTTAAAAGTTTTAGCTAATGACCAATCACATATCTCAATACTATGTATATGGGTTTACTATATCATATAGCTGCCATAGGAACGATCGGCCGAAAAACAACATTTACTGAGAAAAACTTTTTTGTTTATTAAGATATCGTTACCAAATTTCGGATTTGACAGTTTTATGTAATATCCAATTATACTCCTGAATATGATAAATATCGGTTTACTAAAACATATAGCTGTCATAGGAACGATCAGCCAAAAAGGGACTTTTACTTTATTTTTTTTTTTGTTATGGATTGGGTACAGGGTTTTCTATAGTCGGTTACACCCGACTATAGCCCTGCCTTTATAGTTTAATATACATTGACCATAGAAAATTGGCGGTATAGTTTAAATCTGGTTTGGTTTAATCTAATTATATGGTCTTATATAATTGTTAATAAGTGGTATATAAGATTTGAATGCAACCGATCTTAATACAGTGTTCGATTTTGTGTGTTCGATTAATTAAAACAAGTATGAATTATTTTAATTTTGAATATACATATACGATCTTATGTTTTCTTATAATAATATTCTGTGTCGATGCCAATGACAACTCAGAATTTAATGATAAAGTAAAAGCATGTAAGCGGAAAAAGATATCTTTTACGTTTAATTTTTTAAAGATTTCTTGGTTTTCAGATGCACGCTATTCATTTGGTGTTGCTAACAGCTTATTGGACGATGAAGTCGGCTCTTACAGTGCTCGTTCTCAGGATGTTATCAAATTAGTAAAATTGCAGAATTTAAAACTGAGAGGCAAGGATTTGACTAGAAGGGAAAAAAAAGCAGTTGGCAAGTTGAAAAATTCTTTTATTTTTATTTTTTTAGTAACCTTTAATGTTTTAGAAAAGTATATGATCAGATCTATTAAAGATTTATGGAGATTAGTTGACGATCCACAAGCTCGAACAGGAGTGAAATATAAAAATACATGTTAATTGTAATTAAAAAATTTTCTATCATTTATATACATATTTATTTGTTTTAGTAAAATAAATAAAAGTTTCCTTTTAATTCGTTTTATTTTATTGTGTTCTGTCAAGGATTCTAAAGCTTTATCTTATCAATCATTATTGATAATAATAAGGAAACCAAAACCACATACTTTTGCAATTAAGTTCTTCCGGAGATTTTCGTAGCTTATTGTTGTTTGAGCTAAATTTCTCAGATTGCTCTTCCACATCATAAACTTTTAGTTAAATAAAGGGTTTTTGAGAGACATCCATCTAACGTATCGATATTGTCTTAGTTACAATACAGAAGATAAGTGGCCTTGCCTCACACTAGAATTTATCTCGGAAAGATTCGGACATCTTGCACCAATGAAAATAATGTGTTTTTAACATTTGTATAAACAAATGTTTTCACGATTCCATGAAATTGTCAAATATTTTGAAATAACTTAAAAATAAAGAAAAAAAAATCACAAACTTGTTTAGCTAAATGTGTCAATACCTTGGCATGTTAAAAGTTAAACTGAGATATGTACAGATAAAGATTTCATATTTTCACAATATCAGCTACGAACTACGATTGCGAAGTAAAACGATAACCCACAACTAAACTCCTGAGATTTGGAGTTTCCTAAAAACCCTATTAATATTGCATAAAATTTTTTTTCTGTAATCAAGATTCAAGAACTGTTCTGTTCTCATCCATAACCAACACATATATCATTTTTAATATAAATTGTCCATAGAAAATAAGCAGTATAGCTAATTTTGGAATGGTTTAATTAAATTATTTGGTGTAATACAATTATAAATAATTGATATATAAGATGACAGTGCCACGGATATTAATACAGTTAAGATTTTCTACAGCCTCGTTCGAACAGAAAATTGAAGAAAATATGAATTACTTCCAAATTACATACCTATTTTTGATACTAAGTGTTCTTAATATGCTTGTCTGTGCCGATAGTCTTCCAATAGTACCCGTTGATCCTAATTTACAATTAAGTAAGCCGAACACATTATCCATTACTTTTAATTCTTTAATTAATTCTGATATTTCAGTTGCACGAGATATATTTAATTATCAATCTGATTACCCATTCGGGACAGGAATAGGAGTAGGTGGTTATGGTTATGGTTATGGTAATGTAAGGAACTCACTTTTAAACGACTTAAGATGGAAAGTCAGGGTGTTAAGTGATCCAGAAAAATTAGCATTAGGTAAGTTAAAAAATATATTAACTGTTAATTTTTTGCTAACCTTTAATGTTTTAGAGAACTACATGACAACATCTATTAGAAGTATAGGGAATTGGGCATTTGACCCCTACTATTCAGGTCCGTACTATGGATAAGGTTAAAAGCATGGAAGCGAATGTCAATGCGGTAATTGTTAATCGTTTTGCTCATAGAGTTGTAATAAAGTTTTCATTTTATAATAAATGTGTGTGTGACTAAAATTCAAATTTTTATATATAAGCTAACGAGGGGTTAACCCCAAGAATATATTATACATAGAAAAATTAGAGCGTCATCGAGAGTTACATTTTGAAAAATTATTAAAATATTTTGAAAAAAAGAGATATAATTTAAGATATAAGGCTTTCTCCGCTGGTATGTGATGTTATTTCGGATATGATACTTCCGATGTTGGTGAGGTATCATTGGATATTTCTATTGTAATTGCTGTTGTTTGTTACGGTTCTTCAACGTCCAGTGTTGAACCAGCAGAAGAGTTTAGGCTACCTTCCATTATAAAATTATATGTGGGGCTATCTTCTGAAATTTGGACTATTCTGTTCTCATCCATTACCAGCACGTATCGTTTTTAAAATAAATTGTCAATAGAATGTATGCTATATAGCTAATTATGGAATGGTTTAATTAAATTATTTGGTATTATACAATTGTAAATAATTGGTATATAAGATGGCAATGCCACGGATATTAATACAGTTTAGATTTTCTACTGCCTCATTCAAACAGAAAATTAAAGTAAATATGAATTATTTTCAATTTACATACCTATTTGTGATATTAAGTGTTTTTAATATCCTTGTCTGTGCCGATCCATTAGTAGTCGTTGATCCTAAATTAAGACAAAGTAAGCTGAATATCCTATTTATGTGTTAGATATGTATAAATAAATTCTTCACTAACTTCTGATATTTCAGTTGCACGTGATATATTTGCTTTACAATCTGAGAGCCCAATCGGGCCTGGGGTGGATATAGGTACGCGTGGTAGTTATTTAAGGTACTCACTTCAGAACGACTTAAGATGGAAAGTCAGGATGTTGACTGATCAAGAAAGATCAGCATTAGGTAAGTTAAAAAACCTATTAACTTAGAATTGTGTGGTAATCTTAATTTTTTTTAGAGTCCTACATGACTTCATCTATTAAAAGTATAGGGAATTGGGCATTTGACCCCTACTATGCAGGTCCGTACTATGGATAAGGGGACAAGCATGGAAGCGAATGGCAATGCGGCAATTGTTAATTGTTTTTGTCACAGAATTGTAATAAAGTTTCCATTATAAAAGAATCTAGCTAATCCCTTTTTATAATTTTAAATATCCCTTGATAAATGTCAGATTGAAATGCTGGCATCTATAGAACCATTGTATTCAATAATTAACATTAATTATTAGTATGCAAATTGTATATATTTATTTAAATCATTGACAATTGCTCGTTTTGTTCTTATTATTGTTGTTGGTCTAGTATCATTTCGTTCGGTTTTGTTTTTAATGCATGTATGTAAATTAGTAGGTGCAGAATAGATCACTATTAGTCGCAATGCGCGTGGGCAGGCGTATTTATAAGTAGTGACGAAATAGAGCATAGTTCGGCAAGACAACAAATTAGTCGTATTTTCATATTGATCGATTTGTTATTTTTTTAATCACAAAATAAAAATAAGATATTGAATTTAAAAAAACTGAAAAAGTAAGTATGCCACTAAATTCTTAGTCAGAAATGTAGTTTAAAAAAAAAATTATTAAAATATTTGACTTGTCAGTTAAAAGTTTCTCCTTAGCCAATCTAGTGCAGTTTTTTATTGTGAAATTCTTTACTTATTGTGAATTTCTTTACTTAAATGTATGTTCGACCAATACTGTTTATGGAGCGTATTACCTTCTTTACTTGGTTTTCTACATTGTTTATATGTTTATTGGCTAATATGTTTAGAACATTTTTCAAGCAATCTTCTTGACTTGAAGTTTTACAAATTTACCAGCGTAAAGACATATAAAATATGAAAAAACAAAATCATAAAAAAATTACAGAAAAACAACACATTACCACTTTAGCCAATCTTACGCTGCCATGAAATTTCTGTGGTCTGCTGTAATTGAGACAGCTGCAAATGGTTGCAGGTTAACTCAAACCGAGCGCTGTTTGTATTGTTCCTGTACGAATATGAGAACAGGAGAACGAAGGAACATTTTTCAAACACTGCAAATAGCTTTGGGGCATGTCGGATTCGTATGCACTTAGCAAATAGACATACCATGGAACATTCAAAGTTTTAGTGAATACATTTTTCTGACAATTTTCGGTTAAGTTTAAATGCACGCAAAACAGTAAAATAAATAATGATAGACCATAAAAAAAAAGAAAGTGTAAAAAATGTTGTATTCAATTTAATTTAATTTAATTTCTTGCTCAAGTCAAACTCAACTTGAACTGCAACTTGATTTAGTTGACGTTGAACATGAACCTGGCAGCATTTGAATTGGGCCAGCCACAGCTCACAGCTTACAACTCAGCGGGTGTTTGTTCAATTCCAGCCGCAGCCGCAGTCGTAGCTGTTCCAGTCTCGTTGCTGTTGCCGTCACCATTGCGATCGCTTATGTGTGCGAATGTAGTGCGTCTGATGTATGCCAAGCAGGTAGCGTAGCATATGCGCTTTTTACACTATGCTCTACTCTACTCGGCTCTAATTTTTTTTTTGTTTTTTTTTTTTTTTCTTAGTGTTTTGACGGCAACCCAATTGAGGCAACGACATGCAGAAATAGTTAGTTCTCACTGCTGGAACAGTCGGCTGCAGTTTTTATTTTTTCGTTTTCTTTCGTTTTTTGCATGTTTTGTGTTCTCAACACACTTTTAAGTTTTTTACTGCTGCGGTTACCGTTTTATTTCCTTGTTTTTTGTTCTTTTTTTTTCTTTTTTGTTTTTTCTTTTTTGGTTTGCAGACTTATTTCTTGTCGGTTTTTCAGTTTAAATTCCCTGCAAATGAAAATTTAAATTTTTAAAACTCATTCCGAAAGTTTTCAAATGCTTTTGCATTTCGTTGACGCTCTGCTGGGAAATTTCGCACATTCTTTGTGGCGAATTTTCAGTTTTTTGTTTCATTTTCAACCGTTTCAGCCTTTAATGTTACTACTTCTGCACAACACTTTTGCATTTTTGTCAACTTTGTCTTTGCTGTTTTAATGTTCTTTTATTTACTGTTTTTTTGTTTTTATTTTATTTTTTTTTTTATTTTTTCTTTTGTATTTTCACACGTTTACTCCACTTACACCATTCTTGTGTGCAGACATTCATTTGCTCACCCATTCGCTCGTTCGCTGGTTGATTTAGTCTCAAAGGAACTCCAGTGTGTGTCGGAGTAGCAGCGAGCAGAATGATTACTGTGATGAATGTATTCCGTTGTCGTGCCTTAGTGTCCAGGGTGGAGAGCATTGTATGCGCGTGGTGTGCGGCGTGTCGTGTGTTAAATTGATATGTATGCGCTTGTGGGAAATTGTGTTTGTATGTTAGTAAGTGCGTGACTGAGTATGCCTCCGAAACTCACGTTCGCTATCTGACGCTTTCTTTACTGTGTCTCGGTTTTACTATATTTGCTAGCTCTAGCCCTGAGTGCGCAATTTGACTTAATGAAAATGTGAAAGGACTGAGGAGGCTTTGCAAATTATTCTTGGGATTTGTCAAGTTTACAAAACGTGCACAGCTTCTGATTAAATTAAACAGAAACGCATGCACATATGAAATTGCATACACCGAAGCGGTTAATTGTTATTAACCGCTCCTGTAATATTTTGTGAAGTAAAGTGATAGGCAACAAGTGAAATCGACGCCTGAGAGTAGGCAATAGTTTTCTGCATGTTTGGCATATGGTACCGAATAGGGTTATTAACATAGCTGTGAACACAGAAATTTTTCAATAGTTCTATTAAAATATAAAAAAAAAAACTAAAAAACAAAATAAACCTAAAAAAATAAGTTTTCAATAATTTTCAGCACATATGTTATAAGTGTGACAGCCAAAAGTCTCACTTCTTTGAGAAACAATTGTCCATTGCCCAGTTTACGTATTCCTTGTTTCGTATTCTAATTGTTTCTTTCGCTCACACGCGCTTTATAACTGACAGTGTTTGCTTTTGGTAGATTTTTTTGTTTCATGTTGGTTTTTGCTTTGCAATTTGATTGCATTTCTCGTAGCTTGCTTGCCAAAAGAAATAAATATCCGAGTTCCGTATGCAAGGCACGTTTAACCAAACCAATGCAATCCGAACCATACCAAAACGGACATGTCCGCCCAGCCACTTCCGGTTGAGTCATATGCAACAACAATTTCATTCAGGTCAACAACAGCTGCAAAGCAACAACTAAACGAACCTCACTTATTCTTTGGTATGCATTTATTTGGCGCTCTTACCTTACACTTTGACTGTTTGCTTGCATCATGGTGAATTGCTTCGCCTGCAGGTGCTCAGCTGGCGCACGTCATCCCATTTCCGTTTAGCTGTGTCCTGCATCCTGTGCCATGTATATGTGGTGTCCGAGTCATGCATCCCAATGACTATGCGAGCAATATAATTGATTGTGCAATCTGCGACAGCACACACACACACACATACGCTTGACAGCAAAAACCTGCTCTAGCTGGGAAAGAGTCTGACTCAAATACACGCGCAGTTAACGAGCATTCGAATTTCTTAACGTCACAAAAATAAACTCTTCAGCTTCAGAGGTGCAAAGGCCACGTAGACTCGTTAAATCGTCGAAACTGCAACCTCAAAAGCATAACGGACAAAGCCGTGTTGCAGTTTGTCTCAAGTATTCGAGCCACTTGCGCTTCTAGCTGGCCATACTGCAAACTGAATCACCGTAACCAAGCCATGCAGCAACGCAATTGTGCAGAATTCACTTTGGCTTAGTGCACGGTGGGCTGCTGGGTGCCTGCTGTGCGTGCAGTGCGTTTATGCAAATTTGTGCAAATCGATCAACATGCAAAATAATTTTGAGGTTGACCGAAACGTAACCAAAAATCCAATTTACTACAAAATGCTTGTCATTGCAGTGAATCGTTCGTCGTTCTCATGCACTTACACAAACTGAGCAAATCCGAATTGATATTTGGTTTGGATCGAGCATTTTACTCTGTCGTGCTGGTAATTAATTTTTGGACTGTTGATGTTGATCCCCTTTCGAGTTGTCTGCTTCAGTCTCAGTGTCTCGGCCAAATTATGCAAATCGGTTTTAAAGCACACTTTTATGGTTTCAAAGCACACAAACTGACACTTGTGGCCTTAGTCCGAGCTTAAGTGGTGTCGTTTAACAATATGTACACCACTTCAACTGATAATTTGGCTGCCTGCCTGTCGCCAATACCTTGTCCTTACCTATTCCTGTGTGGTGACCAGGAACCACTCAGCTTAGCAACAGTCTTTGGCGCATCTTACCAGCGACATTGGCCACACTCGCCTATGAAACATTGCACGAAAGCAGTTTATTGCTGCACAAAAAGTAAACTGTTTATGGTACAAATTAATTTAAAAATGGTGGTGAAAACTTGTTGCTAAGTATGCATTTTATTTTATAAAATAAGCTTAGAAAAAATAATAATATCTAGCATATAAATTCTACACAGGACATTTAGCCAGTCAGCTTTATTATTAATATAACGAAAATATAGAAATACCATTTCGATCCTCAAATTAAGTGCGCCACACTTTTTAAGCTGAAGCAATGACAATTAACAAACAATTTTACCTTCTTATACGAGGAAATATAAATAATTTTTACAATGTTGTATGTATGTATGATGAATTTTGAGTTTCTTTCATGGAGCTTTGCTGCATTCGATTTTCTTCGCTTAGTGTGAGGTATTCCTAGGCACTTGTGTACTCTCACAATATATCACTTACAAGTTTAACCAATTTATTGTAATTTGATTTTGTTTTTCTGCCAGCGCATTCCTGTTTTTTTTGTGTTTTTTTTTTTTTTTTGCTTGTGCTTATATGTGTTTGTTGCACGCCGCATATTGTCGGCAGTGATGTTGCCTAAAACGATTGGGGTGTGCCACAAGCACTCGAAAGCAAAACACACTTGGCAGCCGAAACAGCTGGCATCATGTTACGAGGATTTTATGTGGTAACATACGCAGCACACATAAATTATTGTTTTGCTCAGCGAGCGTCGCTAGGAGTGACAATACTCACACGCAGCAAATAAGTGAACACACAAACGCCGCGACACGGAAAGGCAACAAAGCGTAACAGGATACGACTTACGTCTTTGTCGAGGGCGGACATACAACACACACAAACAAACACACACTAACACACACAGAGAATTAAACGTGCAGGCACATACGCAGTGTTACATTTTGCCCAAAAGCAATGACTCGGCAGTTGACATAACAAGCACAACAAACACAACAAAAACAACTACCAAGCATCAATTGCCACAATACAAAAGCAGCAGAAAGCCTACAAGCAATAAGAAATAAACATTCTTTAAGTAAATTGTGTGGCAATGACGTTAAACAAATGCGTCTGGGACTTGCCATCGATAAGTTAAGCATTGACAGCTGCACCTCTGCAGTGTGTGGTGCCATGAATGCCATGGATACGTTAACACATCACTTAGCAGACCAACATAAAGCGTTTGTCTTTAATTCTGACCATTTTTTGTGCAACAAGTCGAAGCCCACAGTAGGGTCATTTTAAAAGTGTCGATGAAGTTCATTTCATGGGGCTGCTGCATGCTGAAGCTGAGAAAAAAAATCAACAGCATTAGGATTGCAGAGATATATAAGTAAAGTTATTATTAAGTCTCTCATTGCAGATGGAAATAAAGCATTTGGTAATCAGGTTAATACATATCTAGTATAAAAAAAAAATTGATTAATTCTTTAATTGGATAAATATAAAAATAGGAAGAAGAACAATTGTAAATTTGACTTTCTTCTTTCAGAAATCACTTAAATTTAAGAATGTGTTATAAGTTAATTCAAATTAATTATGTTTTCGTTATGTATATAAATACTGCGAAAAGTTAAGAAACCTTGCTATATTTTTTGTTAAAAGTTTTTTATTTTGTTTGCAACAGGCTCTCACATTTCATTCTTCTACGGCAATCAGATCGGCTATATTTCTTCTTTAGCCATAAAGCATACATATGTATATAGTAAATGCATACATACTTATATGCCAAAACCATATGTATGTATAATATAGGCAATTTCTTCAGCCAACTATATAAAGTATATATGACGCTAATAAAAGCCTGGCTAACACCTAAGCAAAAATGACTGCATTATATACTGCGCTACTTTTCATATAGTTTTCGTAAATGCATGCCATAAAATATGGATTCTGCATACTCCACATATTTCGCAGTGCAATAAATGGAGCGACCACATAAGTGATATGAAAATACCAAAGACAGAGATAGAGAAGGAATATTGAGAGCAGGATATATAATAGCTGCTTTTTAATATGCATTTTCATGCATTTATGTAAACGTGTTTTATGTTGCCCGCGAGAATTGTGTATATAAGAAGAGATAAAAATAAACCATGGCAATACGAAAAAAGCAGTTACACTATGATTTTTACAAAGAAAAAAAAAAAAACAAAAGAAAGAATAAAAAAATAAAATGCAATTGGGATATTCAGGCTGTTGCACACGCGTTTTACTGGCAATATAAAATTTTCCAAAAATGCAATAAAATGTTACGATGCGTGAACTTACAATTTCTGTAACCGATATCTAAGGCAATATGTACTTTTATTCATATTCCAAAAAAAAGAAATTTTTTTTAATAATGATACCCCTTTTTTAGAAAATTAAAAGTTGCATATATAAAACGAATATTCGATTCAGCGCAGTTGACTAAAGTACAAATGCAAACATATGTGAAACAGTTTTATTTTCATTTATTTTATTATAAATAATAAATTTCCTTTTTTATAATTTTTATTAACCCAGTGGCAAAATGTATATTGAATTTAATTAACATCATTGTAGCACTGCTGGTCTCGGTTTTTGTTGCGAATCCCTTTACTGGCTTCTTTAACGATTTTTAATTTCATGGAATTATTCCTTTGACATACATACAACGCATATTCGCTGCTATCTTTGATAATTTGCAATGACTCTCTGCGCGTTGCATTGCATTTCAAAATTAATGAGCTGAAAATTCTTTGCAAAATAAGGAAGCAAAAAGAAAATATATTTCTGATTAAATTTATTGTCGCTGCGTAAATTTAACGAACAATCATTGGGTTATGCGATTATTACATCGTATCATATTTTAATTAATTGAATTCCTTCAAGAACGTTAAGAAGCTTTTTGGCTTTAATACTTAAATCATCCAGCATCAAGCATGCTGAACCATTTTTTGGTTCTTTTTTTTTTTAATTATTTTGTTTTTAACTTCTCTAACTATTTGCAAGCCAAATTTGTCTGCTCTGCATTGAAGAGAATTTTGTTGCCTCGATTAAATTTGCATGGCTGAGCTGTTTTGGAACTGTGCAGCTGTGGAGCTTTGATTGAGGAAGCTCTTGCTGTGTTCATCGGACTTGTCAGCTTGTCTCTGATATGTTGACTTTGGCTTGTTTGTTTATCTGCCTGTTTGCATGTCTGCCACTTAAATGTCTACTCCTTTTCTAGGTTTCCCCTCCCACATTCCTGCTACCGATTTAATGCTGTTCTGGCAACATTTTATTGCTTAAATTATATTAAATTGTCAATAGAAAGTTTAGTTCAACTACAACACATTTCCGAACTATTTTCGGTTAACGAATTTGTTTTTTGTTTATTACTTTGACTAATACCTTACTCACATCAGTGCTAGGCAATCCATCATTTCATAAAATTTAAGAATAATAAAGCGAATTTTTTTTTTTTTGTGTGAGGTTTCAGAAAAAGTCATCAACATCAAATTAAAAATTAACAAAGAAGAATTTTTGTTTGAGTTTAGAGAATCAAATATAAACATAATATATTATAAGTATTGCATTATTATGTATGCATCATTATTATTATTATTTTCCAATAGTTAGCACAGACACACTTTTGAGTTGCATTCCAATAGGCTTCCCTTAAATTTGCTGTAACCGCAAACATAATGAGATTGACATGCTAAATTAAATAACGTAACTTGAGCAGAAAGTCTTTCAAATTGAAGCACATTTTCATTTGCACATTAGTTAAATGATTTAAAGAGCAACTTAAAACGTTTTCCGCTTTCAATGATCTAATATTTTGTGCAAAGAAAAACACTTCAGCATGTGGATGTATGCGAATCGAGCATTTGCAGCAACATGCACCTGAGAACCACTCACGTTTGCTGTCGAAAGCACTTGGCACAAATTATGCCAACTAAGCGCGACATTTTTCACGCATTTTAGTAAGTGTACACAAGTGTGTTGGTCTGCGGGGGCGGGTGGCCGGCATACATGTAGTATGTGGTGTAGTTTTGCGTCAAGCATTTTGGTGCTGCCTGCGGAGGGCGGGAAGATGACGCAGCACATACGGCACGTACTGAATGCCAATTGAATACAATTTTGGCATATTTCACTTTGCGCATGTCAAACACAGTCAAAGTGCATAGAGGAAGCGGAACTGTGTGTAAAATTGCATCGTAAGTGATGAGTGCAGAAGACGCTTGATATATGCGGCGATGAAAGAAACATTAAATCAAACTTTTACACTTATTTTCTCTTTTTTAATGTCATCTCCGTGGTTGTCGCAGTTTAAGACATTTTAACTAAGTCAGTGGCGGCAAAACGAAGCCAAAAACTTTTGCAATTTCTCTTTAGCAACGTTGCTGCTGCAAATGGTATCCTAAATTGAATTGTAATACACAACTCTTTTTCGAATTCCGCTTCTTGGATGCCCTCACGATTATTTTAACTTGGGTTAACGCTGACGAATCGGCTTGAGTCGAGGAGCTTGAGGTGCATGACTTGCATTCTGTCAAATTTATTAGAGTTCCGCTCAGCTGCGCTGTACTGAGTTTGAATGGAAAACTTTTTTGCTAACCATTTTTTCAAAATACGAGTAAATAGAAAGTTTCTAGATTTTGGCAACATAATAAAAATTTTATTTTATTATTACAAATAATTTTTTTTTTTCCAATTTTATAAAATTTTTGTTTTTTTTTTCCAACTAATTTTAAAATGAGCTGCTCATAACTTTTTATCACTAAACTTCAGTAGGTGTTAAAAGCTAATTAAAATCAAACAATTTGGTGTTTCTGACGTGCATATATTGTCTTTTTCGCTAATGTGTGTTAAAAACAAATAAAAAAACTACAAAATAAATCAGTACAAAACTCCGCTGATTACGCGCAAAAATTAGAACCGCCAACAGTTTCACTTAAACTCCTACCAAGTTTGCGCATTGATTTTAAATTTTTCGACAGCAGTCGAAGTTTTCGCTGTATTCTTCTTCTTCTACTACTTAAAAGTACTTTTTCCAATATGAACAGGATATAATTCAACGGCGCATTGTTTGCAGTGAAATCAAGTTCCTCAGAAAAATAAATTCTGATTTTATATGATAACTATAAATTTTTTTTTTTTCCAAGTTTTTATAATCAATTCATTTTGTTAATGCAAAATTTTATTTATGACTTTGAGTTTAAAAGAAATTGTTATTTAGTTGAAAGTAATTTTAGTTTTCAAATGTCATCTTCCGAAGTTAAGAATTTGAAAAGCAACATCAGTGTGACGACTATTCAACTGATTCAACGAAGCTCCAGTAGCCTTTGAAAAGAAATTTCTTATACTCATGCGATTATTTTACACTCAGATTTTTAATACTTTATATATATGTGCACAAACAAATAAATTTACATTTGAAGTTTATCACCAAAACAATTTTCATTCGGGTCATTGAATATACGCCACAGGAATGGTCAATAATCTTCATAAAAATCCCTCACTTTTAAATAGTATGAAAATATTATCAATAAGCAAAGTACGCCAACCACTAAAAAAAAAATCTGTTACTTTTTTTTTTATCAATTTTCTAATTAATAATTTCAACTCAAACATATATAATAGTTGGATATGGTATAAACCTGTTCATCATCCAACTTGCTATTTTTATCATAAATTATTACTAAATATCTCTTAATCAACATACCGACAACCAGTAAGAAAGGAATAAATATAAGATCTTTTAGTCCTCTGGTCATTATGAAATGTACAATCAATACACAGTTTATTGTTACTAAAATTGCGACAATAATAAAGGATGCCAAAATTAACTTTGAGTAACCCTAAAATAAAGGGACAAATAAAAAAATGGATTTCTCTTTTTCATGCCCTAACAAATTTCACCAACATACCAAAAAAATGCCAAAAAGAATTAACAATCCAGCCACGAGCCACAATGAACTAATAACACATAAAGCAGTCCTTTCATGACCTGTAATATGATATTTAAACTAAAATATTAGTTAAATCACGAATAGTTACCTTTTGATTGAAAAACCATTGATAGGGTAACACTTAGCAGTCCAAGTAATATAAAATAAATCCCCACAATCAAAGCAACCGTTCTGAAACTGCAACAACAATATCTTCGTAACATTTTGATATTTTTTTTCGTATTTTTTCATTGAATTAAGAAAAGTTTAATTATTTTCATTCCTAATTGTGAAACTTTGAATTTTGAAATAATGATGAAAATCAAAAATATGTACAATGAAAATTGGCTAATCGAACATGTATTTCAATGATGAGCTGATGATTACTAATTATATTGACTAATTAGATAGAATTCATTATCTATATTTATATTTAATGTTTAACAAAAGAATTCTAATTTTCAAGTAAATATACTCTTGGTGTATTGCAAGTTTATAACCAAAATATTTTGCTTTGATTTTGAGTTTCGCATTTGTTTTAGCAACCGAATTCTTGTGACTGGTTGCAACTAAAAAAATCTAAAATGTGCAAGGTAAGAGCTGCCAAAAGAGCATAATTAGTCAACCTGCCTCAAAAAATAGAACATTATAGAGCATGCAACGGTACTTAAAGCAATGGCCATTGCAGTTAGCCCTTCGGTCACAATTGCTGCGAGTACGTAACACTCATTAGTGACAATTTTCGCATGCTAAAAGGTTTCTCCATGTTTTACTATGTCGCAGTCACGCTACTCAAGGACAAAGTTTGGCACTTTTAGCTGTGGTGGCTTGCCATTGCCCATTTGTTGGTTGCCGCAAACAGGACATAGTGAATAGCATGCCATAACCAACATATGTAAGTCTATGAGCAGTTCACACCGCAGGCGCCAATTATATTTTAACTACACGCAGGTGAATAGGGTGAGGCACGTACGTGATTTCTGTTTGATTGGTACGAAACTAAAGTCAAGTATTTGTCCGGCACTTGTCTAGCCACTTGACTGGCTCGAGTGCAGTTGAAATGTAAAGTTGGTGTATCTTTGTTTTCTTTTTTATGAAAAATGTATCTTGACTTGCATAAACCAATCGATCAAATGGATATAATTCGTAACTCATTATTGTGCAACATGGCGTATCCTCAATATTCCTTTGCAGAGTAAATCAAGAAATTAACACATATTTACAAAATGCAGTAAGAATTTCTGGCATCCCTTGGCAAACACACAATCACACGAAAATATTAAAGACCTACAAATTAAAGAAACTACGAACAAGCGTAGTTTATGAATATGACCAAATAACAGGGATTTAAAACCCAAACACAAATGACTTATGACAGTGCAAGCAAAGCCAAAGGCGAAGGCGCAGGCAAAATGGCCAACGAAGACCACCAAATGAACGAACAAACAAACGAACAGCCTAACCTACATAAGCCTCAAAGTTAGAGTTTAAGAAGGAGAACGAAACGATGCACGAAACGTATACGAAAGCGGGGGAACAGTTAAAGGAAAATGTGCACAATTTTCGCCACTTAGCACAAAATGAACGTTGCTATTAATAATTCCATTTTTCTTCTTTTCCTAGCAAGATAATAACAAAAAATGACTTTGTGGTGGTTTCGATTCGTTTTCTCTTGTTTTCGTTTTGATATTTTGCTTTTGGTGCTTTAATTTTTTTTTTTTGTTTTGATATATTAAAGCTCGAATAAAAATAAAAAATATGCTTCAACAAAAGGAAAAAAACAGGAAACTAGAAAAACAAAGAGAAACTAGAAAGGCAAGGGCCCGACTATAGCATAACCCCCCGACTATAGAATACCCTATATCCAATTAATAATAGTAAAAGTAATTTCGGCAGATCGTTCCTATGGCAGCTATATGTTACAGTATATTGATATTTATCATATTCAAGAATATGGTTGGATATTATCAAGAAATTTGTACACACTGTCTTTATTTTGGGCCACTATTTTAGGTTATTTTCTATTCCGATTAATGTTGCACAATTTATTGTGCTGGAAAGACATTTTATATATTTTCATACTATAGTATAATAAGTAGCAGATATATATGTTCAATTTTTGATTTATTTTATTTATAATTTTTTTTTTGGCTTTCTTCTTGTAATCATATCTATAGTTTTCATTATAAAGTTCTTAAATATGTTGAAGAAACGTCCCTCTGTAAAATTTTGAATTAATAAGAAAATAAAAAAAATTGTTAATTAAAATAATATTAATTTTACTAGCCTTTTTCCTCTATATTATTTTGAGGCTGGACTTTTTGCGCTATGACATGAAATAGGATCACATTTAAAACACAGGCAAACAAAGTGATGTATTTCAATTGAAGACAATTCATTTTTTATACTTTATTCATTTTTTCATCTAGTCACAATCTGGAACTGATTAAAGTTACTAAAAATTGATATCTTATATACCAAACAAAAATGCTTTTATATAACATTTGCGTGAAATTAACAATTTTAAACAGAACGAATTCTTAATTAACTATATTGATATTTTTCTAAAAAAAATCTGTTTCACAAAATATAAATTTTGTTAAAAGCACGCATATGATAGTTGAACTAATTTTGAATTAAAAGACATCAAATGCTTCGAATAATATACATATGTTTGCAATTTGCATAAAAACTACGGATATACTACTGATTTTACAAAATTTATCCGATGTTGAGCCGGCGTATTCAAACTTTTCATAATACACAAATAACATGAAAAATATTTCCTATTAGTAAACAGTACTGTAATTAAAAATATCTATATATAATAAGAAAAAATATTTAAAGAAGGGATTAAACATAAATTTATCGTAAAATTGTCTAGTTAATAACATAATTAAATATATTATTCTACAAAAAATTTCAGCTGAGAAAAGTATCCCTTTATGTGTGAGAAAGCCAATACTTTTAACCATAAAAAACCGTTAAAATGTTATTTATTTTTGATTACGAATTAAAAAGCAGTTTTATGGAACACTGTACAACCAGACGCCAATACCGCAGAATATACTTGAAATCTGCGACAGTAAAAAATAGTGAAAATATAATTACTACATTTCCACTTCCGACTTTGTTAGTAAACCCACTATCAGAAGCATTATCTAATTGATGGATTGTTACCAGCAGATACCCAGTGCAGATTCGAATCTCATCCGCACCCCTTTAATTTAAGCATATCCATCGAAACATCCCTTCAATCTTTCAGTAGACGTAAAAGCCGATTCCTGTAATTAATGGTAACTGCTTAAAACCTTTGAAAATATTCTATAAGATTCTTTACAATTCACACAATTTTAATATACCTTTTACCATTTTTTACTACAAAGTGTAAAGACCATATCATATTTGCGATACAGCTAATAATGAAATGGTTTAATCAAATTTTATGGTCTTATGCAATTGTTAATAATTGGTATATAAGATGTGAACTCCACCAATCTCAATATTGTGGTAGATTGTGTAACACGTCAATCAAAAACCAAATTTAAGCTAATATGAACTATTTTCAATTTCATAACATATTTGCGATCTTAAGTGTTTTTAGTGTGGTCATTTTCTGTGCCGATGCTGATCCTATACATAATAAAATTAAAATATGTAAGCCAAACACGTCAACTTTTACTTTTAATTTTGAAAATAATTCTGGGGTTTCAGATATACGTTCCGCATTGAGTTACCTTGCGGGTTTTGATGGACTTGAAGTGGGTAAATCATACAGCTCTCGTTCCGAGGATATCTTTAAATCAACAATCTTAAAAGACTTAAGAAAGTTAAACAAGGAAATTCCTAGTGCTGCACGAAGAAGAGCAGGTAAACCAAATAGTGATCTTTAATTCTTCATTTTTTGGTAACCTTATATGTTTTAGACAAGTATTTGATCAAAACTATTAAAGAATTAAAGAAAGTTCGATCAAATTTACAAAATAATCCAAAAAATTTGGCCTGGGAAATAATCAGGAGGCAAAGATTACTGGGTTATGAGTGATAAACATGTATAACTTAAATTAAAATTTTATGTTTTTTCAAATCAATATATACTTTCATTATTTATGTATTGGGTTGTCCAGAAATTTTGTTGAGTTTTTATGACAAAGATTTATTTGAACAGAAAAAAATAATTATGTATATCAATAAATTAATCAATGTTGTAATCTCCGTTGTTGTTCACCACCTCTCGATCAATTTGTTGATGCCGTTCCGCTAAAAAAAGTTCGGTCTGGTGTCAAAGAAGTTGTTGAGCCAGTTTTTGAGGACCTCTTCATCGTCGAAGGTAACACCCCTCATTTGGTTCGACATGGAGCGGAAAAGGTGATAATCCGTTGGTGCATGGTCTGGAGAGTACGGCGGATGTTGAAGAACTTCCTATTCGAGCTCTTGTAGTGCATGGGGTCTGGCGTTGTCGTGAATGAGTATGTTTTGGCCTTGTCGAAGGGGTATTTTCAGTCGAATAGCCGGTGCAGCTGTGCAATGTAGAGGTCGTTGTTGACCGTGGTACTCTTTTCGAGCATTTCCCAGTGCACCACGACTTCCCAGTCTTTTGGCTTCCTTCTTATAATCTTCTCTATAGTTTTCATTACAAAGTGCTTAAATATGTTGAAGAAACGTCCCTCTGTAAAATTTTGAATTAATAAGAAAATAAAAAAAATTGTTATTTAAAATAAAATTTATTTTACTAGCCTTTTTACTCTATATTATTTTGAGGCTGGACTTTTTGCGCTATGACATGAAATAGGATCACATTTAAAACACAGGCAAACAAAGTGATGTATTTCAATTGAAGACAATTCATTTTTTATACTTTATTCATTTTTTCATCTAGTCACAATCTGAAACTGATTAAAGTTACTAAAAATTAATATCTTATATACCAAACAAAAATGCTTTTATATAACATTTGCGTGAAATTAACAATTTTAAATAGAACGAATTCTTAATTAACTATATTGATATTTTTCTAAAAAAAATCTGTTTCACAAAATATAAATTTTGTTAAAAGCACGCATATGATAGTTGAACTAATTTTGAATTAAAAGACATCAAATGCTTCGAATAGTATACATATGTTTGCAATTTTCATAAAAACTACGGATATACTACTGATTTTACAAAATTTATCCGATGTTGAGCCGGCGTATTCAAACTTTTCATAATATACAAATAACATGACAAATATTTCCTATTAGTTATCAGTACTGTAATTAAAAATATCTATATATAATAAGAAAAAATATTTAAAGAAGGGATTAAACATAAATTTATCGTAAAATTGTCTAGTTAATAACATAATTAAATATATTTTTCTACAAAAAATTTCAGCTAAGAAAAGTACCGCTTTATATGTGTGAAAGCCAATACATATAACCATAAAAAACCGTTGAAATGTTATTTATTTTTAATTATAATATGTTTAGGAATTAAAACGCAGTTATATGGAAAACTGTACAACCAGACGCCAATACCGCAGATGACTAATAGAATAAATTTGAAATCTGCGACAGTAAAAAAATGGTGAAAATAAAGCAAGCAAAAAGAAGCGTGGCAGATCCCACAAAGTATATATATTCTTGATCAGCATCGAAAGACGAGTCGTTCTAGCCATGTCCGTCTGTTTGTCTGTCGGTACACACAATTTTAATATACCTTTCACCAGTTTTTACTACAGAGTGTAAAGACCATATCATATTTGCGATATAGCTAATAATGAAATGGTTTAATCAAATTTTATGGTCTTATGCAATTGTTAATAATTGGTATATAAGATGTGAACTCCACCAATCTCAATATTGTGGTAGATTGTGTAACACGTCAATCAAAAACCAAATTTAAGCTAATATGAACTATTTTCAATTTCATAACATATTTGCGATCTTAAGTGTTTTTAGTGTGGTCATTTTCTGTGCCGATGCTGATCCTATACATAATAAAATTAAAATATGTAAGCCAAACACGTCAACTTTTACTTTTAATTTTGAAAATAATTCTGGGGTTTCAGATATACGTTCCGCATTGAGTTACCTTGCGGGTTTTGATGGACTTGAAGTGGGTAAATCATACAGCTCTCGTTCCGAGGATATCTTTAAATCAACAATCTTAAAAGACTTAAGACAGTTAAACAAGGAAATTCCTAGTGCTGCACGAAGAAGAGCAGGTAAACCAAATAGTGATCTTTAAGTATTAATTTTTTGGTAACCTTATAATTTTAGATAAGTGGTTGATCCAAACTGTTAAACAATTAAGGAAATTTTATCCTAATCCATAAATTTGATCTGGACAAAAAAGTGGAAGCGAATCTCAGTGCGGTAATCGTTAATGTTTTTGAATCATAATAAAGAATTTCCTATGAGTTATAAACATGTTTAACTTAAATTAAAATTTTATGTTTTTTCAACTCAAACAGAAAAAAATAATTATATCAATAAATTAATCAATGTTGTAATCTCCGTTGTTGTTCACCACCTCTCGATCAATTTGTTGATGCCGTTCCGCTAAAAAAAGTTCGGTCTGGTGTCAAAGAAGTTGTTGAGCCAGTTTTTGAGGACCTCTTCATCGTCGAAGGTAACACCCCTCATTTGGTTCGACATGGAGCGGAAAAGGTGATAATCCGTTGGTGCATGGTTTGGAGAGTACGGCGGATATTGAAGAACTTCCAATTCGAGCTCTTGGAGTGCATGGAATGAGTATGTTTTGGCCTTGTCGATGCGGAATTTTCAGTCGAATAGCCGGTGCATCAGTGCAATGTAGAGGTCGTTGTTGACCGTGGCACTCATTTCGAGAATTTCCCAGTGCACCACGACTTCCCAGTCACACCAAACGTATATCATCCCCTTTTTCGGATGAAGATCACCATTTTTGAACTTCGCAAACGATTTTTGTGCTCTGGACACTCCTAAGACTCCACTCTATACACGTTGCATATGTCCTGAGCGGATCCGGCAGATTTTTGAAAAGCGAAGAAAAACAATTGTCGAAAATTCGGACTTTTACCTCTTGGGTAATTCATTTCTGAGCCTGACAAATGATGATAAATTAAATTATCCAAGAAACCAAAAACAAAGTTTTAGAGCAGAAAGAGCTCCATCAAATGAATATATACACTTTGCCAAGCAGCAAACAAATAGTTATGAAATACAAACTAGAAAGGCAGGGCTATAGTCGGGCGTAACCGACTATAGAAAACCCTGTACCCAATCCAAAACTGAATATATTTTTATGTTACTTTAATATTTTATATTCATTATGTAAGGATATCTTTAAAAAAAAAAATGTTTTTTTTTTAGTAAAAGCCATTTTTTTGTACGATATCTTGAAAAACAAAAGAGTTTTTGCTAGTAAATGTGGTTTTTCGGCCAATAGTTTCTATGGCAGCTATATGTTATAGTAAGCCAATATTTATAATATTCGAGAATATGATTGGATATTACTTAAAATCATCAAATCTATGGCAGTTATATGATATAGTAAACCGATATACATAATATTTAGGTATGTGATTTGGTATTAGCTGGAACGATTAAATCCAAAGTTTGGTGAACATATCTTAAAAAACAAAAGGGTTTTGGTTACTAAATATTGGTTCTCATCCGATCGTTCCTATGGCAGCTATATGTTATAGGTCGAATATCGAAAAAAAAAAAACTTATGCCTACGGATTGGGATAGTCTTCGTGCAAAATTTGGTGGTTGTAGGCCTTACCGTTTCCGAGATCCGTGCGTTCATACGGACAGACGGACATGGCTAGATTGACTCGCCTTTCGACGCTGATCAAGAATATATATACTTTATGAGGTCTGTCACGCCTCCTTCTTACCGTTACATACATTTCAACAACTTTAATATACCCTTTACAATTTTTTGGCGAGATATTCTGAAATGCCTAGAAAAACAAAAAACGATGTTGACATGCATAATGTGTAAATATTTTAGATTAATAATAATTAAATTTTAAGATTTTTTTATTAAGTATTAAGATAGCTTCGCTTACCCTCGGGGTGCGGTCAGATGTGTCGAATTTAATTAATAATCCTTTTTCATTCTGAATTTACCTTTCGAAAGTTAACGCCTCAGCGTGTCCAATTACTTGTATTATTAACAATAAGCATAATATTTTAAAACTTAGTAGTGCATATCAGTACTAAGCAAAGTTTCACTTATTCAAGTTATAAATAAGCAAAAAACACAAAAAGAAGAATAAATAAATAAAAATGAATATAATGAAATTGAAATTTTTTTATATTTTAATAATAATTAATTTTTGTATATGTTGTGAAGATGGTAATCGAAGGAAACGGCGAAAAACATATTTTAATTATCAACCAACAGAATTAAATAAGCGGCGCATGAAAATATCACAGCGAGTCATCGGAGGTTATGCAACGACCATCAAAGACGTTGGTGGATTTCTAGTAGCTCTTCGATTTAAGGGAACATTTTTTTGTGGCGGCTCTTATGTGGCTAAACTCTTTGTTGTCACCGCTGCACATTGTCTTATCAGTATTCCTGAACCCACTAAGTATCTTACCATTGAGGGAGGAGAAACAAATCTGAGCGAGTTAACTGAACGTGTTCGTGTTGCAAAGGTGGCCTTACATGAACATTATAATTCGATAACGCTTGCAAATGACGTGGCGGTTATTAAATTAAGAAAACCACTTTCCCATCCAAATGTCCGCATCATCTCTCTATGCTCGCAAGAAATTGCTGCTGGTGATCACGTGAAAGTGTCCGGTTGGGGTTACAATAGTACTGTCAAAAAACAATTAATGGACACTATACACACAGTCCAAGTGTCTGTTATAGCAAAATCGAAATGCATGAAGGCGTATAAACGTAACAACAAGCTTACGTCTAGCATGCTATGTGCTGGCGGATCAACGGGGGATGCCTGTACTTTCGACTCTGGGGGTCCACTCGTATTGAACAATCAACTATGTGGTATTGTGTCATTTGGAGTGGGCTGTGCCAGTAAAAAGTATCCCGGTGTTTATACAAATGTCTATGAAATGAGTCCATTTATAAGAAATACAATAAAACGATTGAGTAAACACTAAAATCTTACCAAAATTTGTGTATGCATTTTAATTTTATTTATACACATAGAATTGAGGTTATTTTGTTTTGTTTTTTTATTAATATGAGAAAGTGGATAGTGTTTCATTGGCTAATAAGTGTCGACATTTTGCAGTTCACATAATATTTTTAGGAAATAGTTTTCGTAACAAAACGAATTTAATTTTTTTCGTTGTGCCACTATCTCACTCTATCCACGCAGCAAAACCAAGCATATTTAATACGAGGGTACAAAAATGAGTCCTTTACGCCTACTAACTATGCAGTCAAAGGATAGGAAAACTTTTACTTTAACTTTTATTTAAAATACATATCTGTGTAAACTATTTAAAACATCTAAAATGAATTATGTTTTTCAATTTCAGATCGTACATTGTGGAAGCCAACCTCTAAATTTGTGGCAACTGCCTTAAATCTTACAAATGATTTAAAATACTCCTTAAAACTTAAAACGATTTTATTATTGTTCTTGTCTTATCTCTGACAGACGCGTTTATTTTTTTTTTTTTTTTTAATTTAAATTGACCATAGCCAAATTGCGGTAAAACTGATTAAAGAATGGTTAAATCAAATTTTTTGGTGTTATGCAATTGTTATTATTTGGTATATAATATGTTGGTGATATAGACAGTTTTAGACTTTTCTAGGTAGTGTTAAACAGAATATTGAAGCTAATATGAATTATATTCAATTTAAATGCATATTTGCGATTTTAAGTGTTTTTAATATGCTGCTATTCCGTGCTGATGCCGCTTCTGGTGACAAAAGAATAGAAGACAGTAAGCCGAACAAGTTATTTTTTACGCCAAATTTTTGAAAGATATGTGAGATTTTTTTTTTTTTTTTCAGTGGCAAGTTTTACATTTGGTGTATCTGCGAAAATTATGGGAGCTGAAGTTGGATCTAAATATTCCGCTCGTTCTCAGAATGTTATCAAAACAGCACTCTTAAAAGACTTAAAACGGGTAGGCAAGTCCGTGTCTCGAAAAGAAAAAAAGGCAATTGGCAAGTCAAAGAAATTCTATTGTACTCCCAATTCTTTTGTAACCTTAAATGTTTTAGAGGATTATATGATCAGATCTGTGAAAGCTATATTAAACTCAGCATGTAAAGCGAAACCTTAACCAGAGCGAAATCTTGGAAGTAAACGTCACTGCGGTAATAATTTTCATTTTAAAGCGTAGATTTAATTATAAAGTTTATTTTTAATAATTGTAGTTATTTGATTAAAATTTAATTTACTATGTACAATATTTTTTCGGCCTTTAGTTTTAACAACATTTTTTTGATATTATGTGTTCTTTGTTATGTTTGTATTCTATCACAGATCTTAATATATTTTGATGTGAATTGGGATCCATATTAAATGTAATAAAAAAAAAAAAAAAAAAAAAAGATTTCCAAAACTTCAACTAATGTGAATTTATTTACCTCCTGACCATCCTGATCATCTAAATCCGTTATTACGCAACCTCCATAAGAAAGAAATGCTACCATTTTGGTATCCTGTATTTTAATTTGCATTAATGCCTAATGTAAGCACAAGGATCAGAAGCGATGGCAAATGGAAGATCGCCGATAGATTTTCCTAAAAACAAATATTACATAATAATATCTTGGCTCCAATACACTAAGTATACGGCTATGCAGTTTTCCCAGAGCTGCTTCCGGAGATCACATAGCGGAGATATGCAGATTATGCTGGACCCAAGCACCCATTCTTTTATCCACAACTGGTTTCTCAACTTAACTGAAACTCGATTGCAAAGATTGAAGCGCATTTGAAAGCGCAGTTTCGCCGCTTGCTTGTCAATTTGACGTTGACCTTTCAACTCCGCTTTTCTTACAGCTTCTTTAATAGCTTTAGTCTTACGATCTTCCGTAAATCTTCGCTCTTTTTCAACCGGTTCTTCGGAATCCAATTCTGAAGATTTGTAAAAAAGCTCAAAAAATAAACTTTTTCTGACGGTTTTGAATTCGATGAAGAATTGAACAACAAAGAATATGAAATAAAAATTGTCCAATTTTTTTACAACTCCAGCACCTTTAGTGGGTTGCCTTGATTGTACCGAAAAATAGAATCGAATATAAAACAAAAGTAAACAGTAATTAAAAGCCATTTATTTTGTTTTAAATACACTTTGCCTTAGCAAATTTTATATCAAAGGTAAATGCATCAGATAATTTGATTTGATTCGTGATAATATTGCCAAACTATTTGGATTCTCCACAGTGAGCACAATATTTAAAAAAGTAAAAGTTTAAAGTCAATACTACACACAAAGTTGCTATTGATTCACTTATACGAAGATAATTGAAAAAAAGAGGAAAGAAACTGAAATTCATTTAAATCATAATAATACAAAATTTATTGTCAAATAAAACGGTGTAAGTATATTAATTATCGACGCAAACAAACGAGACTCAAACTAATACGCCAATAATTCAAAACTAAAAAAGAAAGTAAAAAAAAAAAAATTATCAGCGCAAAATCATTCATCCTGCTATTGATTCAAAGGCCGACGCTTGCGTCTGGCACAGCTTTAGTCATATATATAAGGTTTGGTTCTTTGTATTTTATTTATTTAAATTTCACAAACTACGTATGTAGATTGTTTTTACAAAAACTCTTTTTGCAAGTTCTAGCAACTTTGTGAGTTTTTGCTCTGTTAATCTTTTCATAAAAATGTAATATTTTTAATTTTTATAATTTACAATTATATAAATATTTCAATAAATATATAATTTATCTTGAGCAAAATTTTGACATGCCCGATTTGAAATTGGTTTAAGTACATTAGTTAATTCGTTGCAAATGTTATATAAGGGTATGTATTTATTCTTGCTTTAAAAACGTTTATTAAAACGGATGTTAATTCAGTTCCAGATGGTGTAAAACATCAAACAAATAAAGAATTAAAGCAAATATGAAGTGTTTTCAACCAAAACACATTATATTCTGTATATGTGTTTTAAATATTTTCTTATCCTCCCTCGAAGCTCGGCCCGTTTGTAAAGATAAGGGAGTACAAATAGGCAAGCCTACCATAAACTTTAAACTATTTAATTTTTAAAATTTTTCTAATGATTTAGATCGACGCTTTGCATTTGGGCCTTTACTTTCAATTGGAACAAAAGTAATAGTGCAAGTTGTGAAAAAAATAGGCACTCAAGTTGTTAAAAAATTAGCGGTATCAGCGGCCAAAAATGCGTTAAAAAAAGTAGCAATGCAAACTGCAAAAAAACTAGCGCTGGCGACTATGAAAAAGACTGCCCTAGCATTTGCGAAAAAGGCTGCCGTAACAGCTGCGAAAAAAGCTGCATTATTAGCTACGAAAAAGGCTGCAGCACTAGCTGCGAAAAAATCGATGCTTCAAGCTGGAAAACAATTATTAAAAAATGGTGTAAAAAAAATTTTAACAAGTAGTGTAAAAAAACTTGTGAAGCAAGGTGGCAAAAAGGTTTTAAAAAAAGTGGGGGAAGCGGTTTTGGATAAAGTTGTAGACAAAATTACCGGCGGTGATGAAAAAAGTTCGGAAAATGAAGAAAGTGAAAATGAAGGCTCAAGTGATACAGAAGAAGAGAGTGAAGAAGAAGAAAACGAAAACAGTGAAGAAAAAGAAGTAAACGAAGAAGAAGAAGGCATAAAAGAAGAAGGGGGTAACATCAAAGAAGGGGGAACTAAAGACAAAACGGTGATAGAAGAAAAATTAGAAAAGTCAGATGGGAAAGTAACTGCTCATCGATCAAGGAAAAAAATAACTTATGCGAGAGGAAAAGGAAAAAAAAAAGGAAAGGGAACAAGAAATGGAAATAAGAAGAGAAACAAAAATGGAAGGAGAAGATGCAGAGGAAAACAAGGTAGAAATGGAAAACATGAAAAAGGCAGAAAATATAAATATGGAAAAAAACATTACTCTTAAGTTATAACTAAGATGTTATATATAAGCGCAGGTTATTCTAACCTAATCTATTTTTTTCATGCAAAGTTACCCTAAATCAAAAGATTTGAAATCACGTGAATTTTTGTGGTTTGAAATCACATACTATTGAGCTTTGAAATATTAGCAACTACATTACTTCGGAAACTATTTGTGTATTTTTCATTTCTTTTTTAAGTTTATTGTAATGTAGTTATTTCATTGTTTTTGTAAAGTTTTATAATTTTAATTTCTCACTTACTAATCATACCTCAAAATCAACAAATTGAAATTTCATCCCTCAACACAGAACTTAACAACATATCATGTGGAATTGAAAGGTGTACTTTTATTTAGATTTTTTGTAATCCCTACATTGAAAATTCATGAATTCAACTCTTTCTACCGTACTTTTTTGGTATATTTTTGTGAAACACTTTACGTGCGCAAAATTCAAAATTGTGTGTGATTTTAAAAGCGAAATCAAAACCAAATCAGCTAACTGAAATTCAAAAATTTTTCAAATGTGGTCTTTAGGGAAAAGTGTGCAAGTAAAGTGGTTTTCTAATAGAAACATATGTATTCATCCTATAGTTTCATTACACTTAATTTTGCTCTGTAAAGAATGTAAATAAAAATTTTGCTATTTATTGTGGTATTATGCATACATTTGTGAAAAAAAAAAAAAATAATACATACAATGAAATAAAATGTACATTTTCAAAAAAATTTTATTTTTACGTGTGATTTTTTTTTTTTTTTTGTTACAGTTGGCTTAATCTATATCTCTCCGTATGGTATCTCTCTTTCCGCATATATAAAAACATAAAGTCCGCACGCTGTTCGACCTAACATAACATAAAAGCACACTTAAAAAAAAGTTATATTATCTGACGTTTTTGGGAGGCCTTTGGTCATACTGTCGTTAAAGAATTCATTTAATTTCGTTCATATGCTACAACCAATACGATATTGTCATATCGAAATGTCCTTGAGTCGCCTGAGGCGAGAGAATCAGATGACCTATTGTAAATTTTTTACATATTATTAAGCCGCTTCATTATGGTTTAAATTAATTAAAATTTACTTTGATACCATTTTTATATTTTTTTACGTACGTTTATTGTTAAATTATTATTGTAAAAATAAATTAAAGTGCTAATTTTGGCATAAACTTAAACAATGTAAGGCAAACTTTTAATATGCACATAATGAATGAGAATCCAAAAGTTGACTTCAGCAGCGTATGAACAAAGACCATCCTGTGTAGGAAGCAAAATTAAAAATTAGAAATTTTCAATGTACATATATATGATATTCCATTTTTCTATTTCTATGATTTTTCGGTTGGCCAAAACAATATGACTTGGTGCTAATTTTTAAAAACTTCATAAACTCACCTGCGATAGTTGGTTTTCCTTTGATTTAATTTATTTTCGCAAACTATGTCCTTGAAGAAATATCGCCGCACACCACTCAAATACGTACGAAAGTACTCGCGCCAATTAATCGTTGCAATGCTGAACTGCAGCAACTGTTGCTCGCGGCTGGCAGCGAGCAGCGAACATAGCTCATCGATATTGCTATGTGAAAATGACCATTCCTTCAAACCAAACCAAGACATCATTTCAATTATACGCGAGATTTTTCGATATGCCTTGACGTAGCTTTTTAAATGAAGAATAATCAATAGCTTAAATAAATATGATAGTTGTGCTTCACCTACATGCGCTTCTGCCCGGTAGCCATGGCAATTACATCTAAAATATAAGCTGGTATATTATGCAAGAAAAATGCAACTATTCGATGCAGAGGCTTTGTGGGTATTATAACGTACGAGAAGCACCTGTGACAACAAAATGCATTGGCATAGATGTGGATACAGTCGCAGGTTGGCCATTGCGGATATGCCAGCAGTGGTACGCAGGCACAGATACAAATACATGCAAGTTCGTTTAGAGTTGTATTGTTCGAACGGATTATTTGCCATTTGAATGGATTCAGTTGAGATTTTTTGTTTTTTTTATTTTTGTTTTTGGTGAATTTTGTTCCCAGTTGTCGAAATAAGTTTGTCGTTGGTTAGTTTTATATTTGTTTAATATATATATATATATATATATATATTTTAATATTTTTATGCGATTGCGTTACCATACGGGCAATGCATGGGGCAAGCCAATGAGGCATGGCACCGAATATTCCCAGAAAAATGCACCACATATGTAAAGTTGAAAGAAACAATTGTTTAGCAAATACGTATATAGTAAAATACTACTATAAAAAATTATAACAGGAAACAAAAGTGAGATTAAATAAAAATAAGGCTTTATGTAGAGTGTACAAACCAAAGCGATTTATCAAATGGCTCATGAAAGCCTTGATGTGAGAGATGCATATATTGTCCCCAAGTGATGCTGTTCTTATCAGACACATAGTTGTAGACAGGAAGTTCTGACTTGCTTTCGACTTCCACTTGTCGTAATGTGAATCTATGTCGTAAAAAAAGAAACATTCAATATCTCATCTCATCTGTGGCCTTACAAACAATTTACTAATTTCACTTAATACTTACCTACGCGATATATCCCAAGCACTCGCAATCATTGCATTCACACAATAATCAGCTGGAACCAAATTTGCCTTACAGTTCGCTCTGCCCCAAATGCAACGCACCAAACCGCGCGCAGACCATGTACAGAGTCCGGATGGACCGTACAAATTGTCAGTCCAACCGGGAAACGGATCCTTATACGTTGACATCACTGCAAACAACGAAGCGACAAAGCGAAAAATACAAAATCAGACAAAACATATTTTATATAGTCGTTAAAATATATTCTCGAGTAGATCGCACCGATGGGTGGCCGAAAGATGCCTGCGGGCATATGAAAAGCTCGATGGTTGACTAGATTTTCGGCACAATTTTTTGTCATCGTGTAGGTATTTGGCATTTCGCCAATTAAACAGTGACGCAGTTTCTCCAGTGTTTTATCATCGAATATACGATAAATCTGCAAAATATTTACGTACAAATTAATATATTGAATTTTATCTACAGGGCAAATTTCAACAATTTCTATTGGAAATATCAGTCAATATTAGCTTTTCCATGTTTCACAGTACAAATGAATAATACCTGCATGATTTTTTCGTAACCAATTTCGTTCTCGTAAACTTTTTCCTTAATAAACTGTCGATTACAATTGCAATAAAGTGTCGAAATGTGCACAAACGACTGTAAATAGAACAAAAGCAAATGTTAATGTGATCTATTTGAGTGAATATTTGGCAGGAAAAAAGTGCTTTGAATAAAAGCAAGAAAGCAGCTTAAATTATGGAAATACTTTAAATAAAAACATTATGGTTCCACTTTTCTTTGGTGATATCAGTACCGATAGTCTTCATGGTTAAATATGCAAAATTAAAAATTTACAATTTTTATATTAGACACAGAACATTTTGTAAATATTTGAAGATGATTTATTGGGCACATCATTTATATATTCTTCATCCCTTCTCTGCTTAGGAAAACCAATGCTTGATAACAAATTACTAGGTCCAACTTAAAGGAAATGAAATAGGAGCATGTCGAGTGCCTAAATATAATACAATAATTTTAAAGAAAAGGTCTACCTCTACATTTGAACGTATAGTATATATAAGTATATTACGCGATCACGTTGCAAATCATAAGATGTGTTCCATTGCGAATTGCAGAAATTAAACAGTGAAACCGGAATTTTTATAAGTGCATATTTGAAAAAGTTGGGTGACATTCATTTGTAAACTATTTAAGATAGTTAATTCAATAATGCAATTATGAGTTTAATCCTTATACAAACGAAATTATAAAATAAAAAAAATATTTATTTGTAACTAGCTGAACCTGGTCACACCCGTGACTGTATCTCTGTCGGATTAAATGAAAAATAAAGAAATGAGAAGGAATATGTTCTAATAAGTTTAATATCATAATGTTTGATGTATTCAATATTTTTTTTAGTTCCACTGGTTCAGCTCGGCGAGAACGACGACCTTAGTTTAATCTTCTGCTAGGCATTTTTTTGATGAAGTAACTATGTGTATAATTGCACAAAGAAAATATCAAAAAAATATTAACGAAATATTAAATTCAAATAAATACAAATAATTTAACCGTAAAGAAAATAAATTATGGAAATTATGAATCTTCGATTTAATAATAAAATCTGAAACACTGACAAAGGTGGTTTTATTGTTCTTCTTTACTTTGCACCTCACACATTTAAAAGATATTAGATAAGGAACACAAACAGTTATGAGTTTTATTTATATAGATTTAATATAAAATATATTTTTCGAAACCAAACTAAATTAAGTTAAACCAAATGTATTTTAACACAAATAAATATTTTCGAAACTAAATGTGAACAGAAAAATTTCGATAAGGGTGATTAGAATTGGTAATCATTAAATTAGTTTGCTTCATGCAATCGTTATATAACATAATTTTTATAAGGTATATAAGACTTTAACGCAACTAACCTAAACTTAGTTTTAAACTGCATTCTTTAAAAAAAAAAAAAACAAAAACAAAATTACTAATGCAAATTTTCAAACTTAAAAATATTATTCTATTTATTTGTGCTTTCTTTCTGATCCTGTTACTCCAAGAAACCCAGGCAGCCGTTTGTCGAGATGTTAGTTCTCAAAAAGGCAAGACAAAAATGGTGTTTATTATTAAATATTTTACTTATTGAGTGTTTCAGAATACCGATCTTTTTTGGGAGTTCTATCAAAATTTGGAAAATTAGCTGCGAAAAAGGCTGCAGCACATGCAAAGAAAGTTGCAAAAGCTTTAAAAAAAGCTGCAAAAAAGGCTGCAAAAAAGGCTGCAGCACATGCAAAGAAAGTTGCAAAAGCTATAAAAAAAGCTGCAAAAAAGGCTGCAAAAAAAGCTGCATTAGCTGCGAAAAAGGCACAAAATATTTTAAATAAAGCACCGCAAGTAAAAAAAGTTATAAAAGATGTAGGACTAGGTATGGCGAAAAAAGCGGCAAATGCAATAGGGGATTACCTTATTGGTCAATTGATTCCAACTACGACGGAAGCTGAACCAGAAACGACAACAGAAGAGGAACCTGCACCTGAAAGTGAGGCAGAAAGTGAGGAAGAAGTTGTAAAAGAAGTTAAGGAAGAAGTAGCGGAACAAGTTGGGGAAGAAGTAATGGAACAAGTTGGGGAAGAAGTAGCGGAACAAATTGGTGTAAAAATTTCGGACCAAGCTCTAGAACAAGTTGCGGAACAAGCTGCCGAAAAAGTTGTGGAAGATGCTGCAAACGAAGAGGAAAAGGAAGTTTCTCGACGAGCACGGACGAAAAATAAAAGAAAAAAATGCAATTGCCATTCCCACAGAAAACAAGCCAAACTACATAACAAGCAACGATCGAAGCGTAGACCTTGTGCACAACATAAAGTTTTTTGATTTATATTCTTTTTTTGTTCGATAATCTATCTAGTTTTGAAAAAAAGGAAACATCTTATAAATCCGATTCGATGTTATCTCCTTTTTTTTTTTTGTTAGAGTAATATTCATTGTTCGATTGTCATCTACAATTTTCACAAATTAATTTTCCACATTTCTAAGCCAGTTATAGTACGTTTCTAGTTTTTTGAAAAGCCAAACTATTTTCAAGCAAGCCTTTGTGAACTGTTCTCAGATTTGAATCAAATATTAAACGGATCCTGCTGTTCGTCTTGTATGCCCATAATTTTTGATCACTGCTGCTTTTTGCCCATTGTGTGGTTGGACATCATTGCTACGCTCTATTCTCAGTCGCCAATCTTGCGGTCATAAATTTTTGTGGTGAGCTTTCAATTGTCTCGACCGCGCCATGACTATTCGACTATCGTTGCCTACTTGAGAGCATATGGCAATTATGTATTTTCAAGGCAGCAGGTTTGTGTTCGTCACTTGCTTCGAAGAGTGCGTAACGAGCATTAAGTGTGAGACATTAATATGCAAATAAGTAATGATTTCTTTAGTTTTATTCTTCGAAGTTTTCCTGTACACCGATGACAACAGAGTAGGGTACTTCATACACAATTTGACAGCATTTGTACGTGCGTGGTCTGTTGAACTGTGTATGCCCGGCTGCAATAACAATAACAACGCTCATACAAAAGAGAAAATTTTTTAATATACA
Organism: Stegana nigrithorax; assembly: GCA_037044495.1. Taxonomy (NCBI): domain Eukaryota; kingdom Metazoa; phylum Arthropoda; class Insecta; order Diptera; family Drosophilidae; genus Stegana; species Stegana nigrithorax. Next base: position 1,219,948 of record JBAMBQ010004241.1, on the reverse strand, counting down.
TATGTACATACATTAAAATCAAAACGTAAGATCGTGGGATCGTGGGTTCAATTCCTAAAGTTGTATTAGTCTTCGTTTATTACTTCTTGCTGTTGTAAAATTTATATAATTTATATAAATAAAATTCTTTAGTCACAGTGTTAACCAAACTCCTCCGAAATGACTTTTCGACTTTTTTTTATGAATTTTTTGTGTATATTCTGTATGAATGTACGAGAAATTAAAAATAAGCGGTGTCACGCACCCAAATGTAAGAAAAAATCAAAATTTAACATATTTTTGAAACTACAGTAGTAGCTCGATTCTTCCACGACTTCGATACTTGCGGCACAAAAATTTTTTCCATTACGCAAAATTGATTGGTTTTCATTACGTACAAGAATCGAGTTGCTACTGTATTTGGTGCAGATTGCTGAAACTTGGTACATTTGTAGAGGGTATCGAGTAAATAGGAAACATTATAAAAAGGGCTGGATAACATCTGCCGGGTCCGCTAGTTATTTTTGTATGTTAATTTAAAAATATATTTACAGCCACAATTTAGTTAAGTCAACATACAACTTTTGAAAATAAAATAAAAAGTTTAAAAATTCGATAAGGCTTATTTAGGTCTCTTTAAGCTTTGATTAAACAAGTTGATCATGCAACCGTTACGTAATATTATATACCGATTATGAAAAGGTTGAATTCAAATGAGTTTAATTCAGTTCTGAACTTTTTAACATTCGGAATAATGAATTATCGTGCATTGAAAAACATCTTTCTCTTTGTTTTGGCTTTAATATCATGAATATTCTGGTGGAAGCCACATTCGATCCAAGTACAGTAGCTTTTTTCGCTCATTTAATGAAAAAGTATAGACCGGTCGCTAAGGAATTATTGACCAGCGGAAGAAACTTAATATCGGGAGCTATTCAAGAAAAGGAGTAAATTAGTTGCCGGCATGGTTTCAAGATATACCACGTAATCAAATAACATTTAAACCTTGTAACTTTTATAAATTTTGAATTAAAACTGTTACACCAGTAAGTTTTTTATTTTTAATAAAAATAAGTCTAGTAAGGTAGAACCTTTGTCAGAGAAAGGAAACTTATTTTTCTAAATGTTGTAAGCACTCTTGAACATGGAGCGCGCCAAAGTATTATGCCATGTAGTTGGCTGTTGTTCGCTCAAAAGGCTTGGCGTAAATAATTATTAAGATAAAGTAAAAAGGTCGGACTAACTTACCTTCAGATGCTCCAGAGCCATAGCCAGGTCAAGTATTTTTTTGGTGCCCAACACGTTGATGTCGATAGCATCACTTAGTTTCTCATCAAATTTTACAGAAGCGACCACGTTGAAGACAATCTGTAAAACATTCAATTTCATTTTATTTTTACACAAAGCTAAAACTGAATAAACGCCTAACACTATTAACAGGCCAAACTCAACTAACATGTGATAATAGGAACGCGTTAGTAGGAATCGGAAAATGAGTCCATGCAACAAAGACGTATTCATGGCATAGCTCAGCATAAGATCCGTCAGCAACAACTCACCTCAACTTCAGCGCAAAGCATCGTATGATCAGCGGCAGCAATATCGAGATCGATAGCACTATAGTCAACACGTATCGGGTGGACTTTGGCAAACAGTTCCGGGCATTCAGCTCGTATTGTATTGAATATCTAGAAAAAGAAACAAACAAAAACTCAACTTAAAAAACAGCCTGTGAACAGTTGAACATGCGAATACGGAAGTGGCATCACATATACGCGCAACGGTATTGATAATCGCGAAAAGGCTGATCGTTGTGTATAAGTAGTCACTTGCTCAAACCGCACCTTACTCATTCAGTCACTTACCGATTCATTGAAGAACTGCGTCAATCGCTCTTCGACAGACAAGTTATCCTTGCAGCGTATCAGCATGTAAATTTTGCGCAACTCGAAGGCGCGCAGCAATTTCTCGATGAGCACTTTGCCAACGAAACCAGTGCCGCCGGTGATGAGTACTGTCGCATTCCTATAGAAATCGGCAATCGGTGTACGACTATGAGTGCAGCTGCCACTCAGACTGTTGTTGCTGCTGCCATTGCAGCTGACAGGCAGCAACTCGGTTGCAAGTGTTTGGTTTGCGTTTCTGGCAGTTAGCTTCGCATCGGTTTCGTTATGGTTGTTGCCATGGCCAACGTCCAAGTTGCTATTCGGAGCACACTGTGGCCCACTATGGCAACAACTACCACGCCGCGACGTTGAAGTCGATGAGAATGCTTTGCGTGCTGCCACGAAATGCGAAACGGTACTTCTTAATACATTTTTTTGCGCATTTATTTCATGCTAGTCAACATTACCTTTTGCCTCGTTGAAGGTCGTCATGTTCGACTGTTGGCTTACTTTTTATAAAGTATTTTACTTACCACACTTTTAAAATAGTTTTAATGTTTACTTTCGCAGACTTCACTCTAAGTTACCGCTCTTTGAAAGGTGTTGTGCACACACAAAGGACAATAAAACACTGAGCAGGCGGACAATTTAAGTTGTGTGAAAAATTAAAATTGTTCACTTTTGGTCTTCTATTTCTCGTACTTTTTGGTGCATTTCCTTTTTAAACTCTACTCAATCAATAATTGACAGTTTGATATTATTAAAATTTTCCCACAATGCATATTTAATATGCCAGCAGTACACAATTGTGTCATGTGGAACTTGGCATACGGGCGTACTTTGATGATATGTTCGCCGCATGGCTTTCAGTCACGTAAACAACGCTCAACAACAACAGTAAGCTTGAGGTTTAGTTTATACCTTTGACCTGTTGACCTGGCACATTGCCAGCCGTCGTAAAATACACCAAATTAAATCGTTATATGTCTGACATTCTTAAATTTCTATTTAGTTTTACTGTTATTTGATTTTTATTTTGTTATGCGTAATACATGCAAATATACAAAGTATATCAGAATTTGCCATATCCGAACCATTTTCACCTCATTAATCCCATCATTTTTTATTTTGCTCTTACATTTTGGTAATTTTCAACAAATAAAGTTTTTTGTTTGCCATTAAGAGATCACGCCACCAAAAGCTGAGTTAAAAAAACTGATGAAATTAAATACATTTCATCAGCATGATAAATAAAAGATACTTCACCGAACTTTATTTGATCAGAAATGCGATCTAAAAGAGAATTGTTTCAAGTACAACTATAAGAAACGAGGTATATGTTTACTTAACATATTTTATGTAGTTGCTTAAAACTATCGATTGAATTAAAATGTTCAATCCTCAAAAACCAATTTTAATAAAAACAACAAAAAGACTGTTAAAAATTTGATTCAATAAAACCACAAAATCAAACAAGCTTCCTTCCCTATGGACAAAATAAAATTTTGTAATAAAAGCTTACTTTTTTGGACTTGAAGAACTTACGCCAAGCGTAAAGACTTAAGCTTTTTCAATCGGAATCGTTTACTTCGGTTGAAGCACTCACTCAAAGCAGCTTAAGAGTTGGAAAACTTTCAGTTGTTTTATAGTATTACTAGAGAATATGTATAATAAGAAGACGCATGACAGCGTTGAAAAATTCAAGTGCCGGTCACTGTCGCCAGTGCCCGGCGTTGCAATAAAAATTTTTATAGCTTTTTTCGCTATACAGTCGAAACTCGATAATCGGAAATAATGATTGCAGGCCGGAAATAATGATTGCAAATCGGACTATTACATTTTTCGGATTACTATTAATATATGTAATTTTATTAAAGAAAAACACTAGTTTCAATGAAAAATTAACATTTAATTGTTAAGTTTTATAAAAATATAAAAATTTCAATTTTTTACTCTTTAACTGTCAATTCATCACAAAAAATGAAAAAACTTACACACTCAGTGTTTGACAAGAAAGTATACTATCCCAAGAAAGCAACAATCCAACATTGATTTTTTGCTGTTGCTTTGCCTTTGCAGTTGCTAATGTATATTTTAAAAGTCAAAGACCCATTATCGCGACGGTTTAGTTTTTAACATTGCAGGTTCTATAATCGCGACAGATTACGAAAAACGGTGTTAAATTTTCGTCTGTTTTTTTAAATTTTATTACAATGTCTATAATCAAAAAAGGGGAATCCCCGTCTTTTGGTATATTAACCTTTTTGGATGATTTTGATCTTCAATATTGTCAGTTTATTCGTGTCATTGGATGTGTAAATACATCTCTTAATATGGGAAAAGTTCAACATATTTTAAAGCCAACGATTTCTCAAAAATTAAAGATTTTAAAACAATTTATTAGTGGAGATTCCATAAATTCACCTTGCGTGAATTACAAGTTGCATCAGTCTTCGGTTTACCGCATTATACAGCAAGAAAATTCATTAAAAAAGTTCATACGTAAAACAGAAAGTGGCCCTGGCAAACTTTGCACCTTAAAGAAAGATGAGCACTCAAGAATGGAAAAAATTCTTTATAAGTGGTTTGTAAAATAAAGGAATTCAGATGTTATTTTAAAAAATAATTTGCCAAAAAAGCAACTCATAATATCCAATTTCTTTAAAAATGTTTAAAATGTAAACATATCAATACAAACAATTCTAATTTTTAAATTACATAAAATTTTTCAATTAAATTTTGGGTTCTGTTATCGCGAAAATTCCGTTTTCGAGACAGATATGGTTTTTAATTAGTCGCGAAAATCGAGCTTGTACTGTATAAACGAAAAATTCCACTGAAAACATAAGAAAAACATGCAATTCAGATTACAGAATCGCAATTAATTCAGATTACAGAGTAGCTAATGCATGAAACAAACCATTCGGATTACAGGATTTTTCGAAATAACGAGTTTCAGATTATCGAATTCAGACTGTACTGACTGAATGAAGACTTCAATTTATTTCAGCTTTTTTTGAAAAATTTTAGCTTTTTCTGACTTTTTTTCCTCTTTTTCTGGCAACAGATCCCTTTTTTTCCTGGCAACAGATTGACATTGCACAATATTGCTTATGTAACTTTTTCGAACAAATTATTGAATTTTTCGAACATGTCGCACACAAAAATGGCTTTTTTCAATATATTTGAATATTACATATATTAAACTAGAAAGGCAGGGCTATAGTAGGGCGTAACCGACTATAGAAAACCCTGTACCCAATCAAAAACTGAATATATTTTTTTGTTGCTTTAATATTTTATATTCATTATGTAAGGCTATCTTAAGAAAAAAAAATTTATTTTTAGTAAAAGCCATTTTTCGGCCGGTTGTTCCTATGGCAGCTATATGTTATATTAAACCGATATTTATCATATTCAGATATATGATTGAATATTACTTAAAATCATTAAAACCAAAATTTGGTAACGATATCTTAATAATCAAAAGAGTTTTTCCCAGTAAATGTTGTTTTTCGGCCGATCGTTCCTATGGCAGCTATATGTTATATTAAACCGATATTTATCATATTCAAAAATATAACTGAATATTACTTAAAATCATTAAATCCAAAATTTGGTAATGATATCTTAATAAAAAAAAAAGTTTTTCTCAGTAAATATTGTTTTTCGCCCGATCGTTTCTATGGCAGTTATATGATATAGTGAACCGATATACATAATATTTAGATATGTGATTGGGTATTAGCTAGAACGATTAAGTCCAAAATTTGGTGGACATATTTTAAAAAAACAAACGGACGGACAGGCAGACGGACAGACAGACGGACATGGCCGGATCGACTCGCCTTTCGACGCTGATCAAGAATATATATACTTTATGGGGTCTGCCACGCCTCCTTCTTGCCGTTACATACATTTGCACAACTTTAATATACCCTTTATCATTTTTTGGTACAGGGTATAAAAAAAAGCAATAAAAATTCATTTTCGAATAGTCTTTTTGTTATATGTATATAGAGATATAATACTCATAATTGGCCTTTGATATTCCTCACTGTTATTATTAAAAATGCCTATGTTAATAGGTTTGTTGAAATTTAATGATTTTATTCGATTTTCAAAAAAAAACTTTTTAAGTTAACAAATTCTAAAATATTAAAATTTATTATATTTTTAGCAATTTTTATTAGCAATTTAATAAACAAATATTTATTTTTTTATTTCAAATCAAATTCATTTTCCAAATCGAATTTCCACACATAAATGTTTTTTTCGAAACCTAATTTCGATATCAAAATTTCGATATGGATGATTAGAATTGGTGATAATTTAATTAGTTAATGCAAACGTTATATAAATAATTTATAGTTGGAATATAAGACTTAAATATAACTGATCGAGACAGTTTTAATCTGAGCTTATTTTATTTATTTATTCAAAAATTAAAAAAGGCAATGAAATTTTTCCAGTTGACAAAAATTGCGTTCATTCTTTGTGTTTTTTTTATCCTATTTGTTGACAAAACCCAGGCCCAAGATGAATGTGTTAAAAAAGGTAAGCAAAATCTCTGTATCCCGTTTACTTTTTTACTGATTTAGACTGTTTCAGAATACCGGGGTTTTTTCGGATTTGCAAAGAATATTTTTAAGAAATTTCATAAGAAACCTATAAAAAAAGCCGTAAATGTATTTAAAAAAAAACCTCCAGTAACTTCAAAGAAAGTTGTACCACCTATAAAAAAATCTGTATCAAAAAAAGATGCAGCAAAGGCCAAATTATTGGCGGCCAAGAAGGAACATCCTGAAAAAAAATATAAGATAGTGAAAGTAAAAAAAGTAAAGAAACCAAGTCACGAATCAGGAACAGGGAAAGAATTATTGCTTGAATCTGGAAAAGGTTTCATTGAAGGATCAATGAGTTCAGTTGGGGAATACTTTGTTGGAAGTATTTTAGCACCAGAAGAAACTACACTTCCGCCCTCAACGACAGAAACTCAAACTGAAACTACATCAGAAGTTGTAGCTGGGGAAGATTCTTCGGAAAATGATTCGAAAGCCTCTTTAAAAATCGAAAAAACGAAAACTGCTCGCCGATCACGAATGAAAATTAAAAGAAAAAAATGCAATTGCTGTGTTCACAGAAAACAATGCAAAAAACATTCGAAACGTATATCTTGTGGACATGGTTAACTTATTTGATTAAAACTTTTCGTTTTGTTTCTTTCCCTTAATGTAAGTTTTTGATTTTTTTTATTTTTTTGTTCAAATCTAATCTTCAGATATTCTTCTATAATTTTCGCAACACACTTTTCGCATTTTCATGCAAGCAGTAGTACTTTTCTAATAATTTATTCGGATTAGTCAGATTTAATTCAAATAAATAGCTGATATAATACAATAAAATGTATCTTATGAGCTCTTCTTAATAAAGTAATTAGTTTCATAAATATAAAAAAAAAAATAGAAAGGCAGGGCTATAGTCGGGCGTAACCGACTATAGAAAACCCTGTACCCAATCAAAAACTGAATATATTTTTTTGTTGCTTTAATATTTTATATTCATTATGTAAGGCTATCTTAAGAAAAAAAAATTTTTTTTTTTAGTAGATAGACATTTTTCGGCCCATTGTTCCTATGGCAGCTATATGTTATAGTAAGCCAATATTTACAATATTCGAGAATGTGATTGGATATTACTTAAAATCATCAAATATAAAATTTGGTAACGATATCTTAATAAACAAAAAAGTTTTTCTCAGTAAGTGATGTTTTTCGGCCGATCGTTCCTATGGCAGCTATATGATATAGTAAAACGGTAAACAAAATATAGAGATATGTAATTGAAAATCACATAGAACTGCTAAATCAAAAATTTGGTAACGATATCTTGGAAAACAAAAGGGTTTTTGTTAGTAAATGTGGTTTTTTGGCCAATACTTCCTATGGAAGCTATATGTTATAGTAAGCCGATATTTATAATATTCGAGAGAATATGATTGAATATTACTTAAAATCTTCAAATCTAAAATTCGAAAACGATATTTTAATAAACCAAAAAGTTTTTTCTAGTAAATGTTGTTTTTCGGCCGATTGTTCCTATGGCAGCTATATGTTATATTAAACCGATATTTATTATATTGAAAAATATGATTGAATATTACTTAAAATCATTAAATCCAAAATTTAGTAACGATATCTTAATAAACAAAAAAGGTTTTCTCAGTAAATGTTGTTATATGATATAGTGAACCGATATACATAAAATTTAGGTATGTGATTGGGTATTAGCTAGATTAAATCCAAAATTTGGTGAACATATCTTAAAAAACAAAAGGGTTTTGGTTACTAAATATTGGTTTTCATCCGATCGTTCCTATTGCAGCTATATGTTATAGGTCGAATATCGAAAAAAAACATAAACTTGTTATGCCTATGGATTGGGAAACTCTTCGTGCGAAATTTGATGGTTGTAGGTCTTACCGTTTCCGAGATCCGTGCGTTCATACGGACAGATGGACGGACGGACGGACAGATAGACGGACATGGCTAGATCGACTCGCCTTTCGACGCTGATCAAGAATATATATACTTTATGGGGTCTGCCACGCTTCCTTCTGCCTGTTACATAAATTTGCACAACTTTAATATACCCTTTACCATTTTTTGGTACAGGGTATAAAAAAAAACAATTTTTCGTTGTTCGCCACTGTTTTAGGATTTGCACTGCACGAAATCATTCTTTCTCACTCGTATTTATAGTGAATATTATAGTGCTTGACTCTTCTGATAACGAAAAGTTATATGAATATACATACACGTTCATACTATATATGTATCAACATGTTTAAGGAACTGAACCAAGCATGTAATGTAATATAATGCATTGCAATTGCCACTCCCCTAAACCTTATTAAGGCAGCCATTATGAAAAATATGAGTCCTAGAGTGCGGTTGTAACTACTTGTGAAAAAAAAGCTTGTGCACAGTTGTACAAATTTGTTTATGTTTTCCAAGTAAATTCAAGAGCTTTGCTCAACAACACTGTGAAAATAATTGATTTGTTATTTCAAATCAAATCAAATTCGTTAAACTAAATAAATTTTAACACATAAATGTAACTATTCGAAACAAAACATTAATAGAAAAATTCCGATATGGATGATTAGAATTGGTAATCATTGAATTAGTTTTCTTCATGCAAATTTTATATTAGATCATTTACACGTATGTAAGGTATATAAGACTTTAATATAACCGATCTTAACATAGTTTCCAATTGCATTCATATATTAAACAAAAAAAAAATAAATAAATAAATAAATAAAAGGACAAATGCAAATTTTCAAAATTAACAATATTTTTATATTTATTTGTGCTTTTCTTGTGATCCTATTACTCCAAGAAACCCAAGGACTTGTGACAAATGATCTAGCAGCTATGATGAATTCTGGAAACAAGAAACAATTGTTGTCAATAATTACGCAACTAGTTGAAAAACAAGCTGGTAACAAAATTGCGGAAATAGTTGGGGATCAAGTTGGGGAACAAGTGGCTAGATCATTTATTGAGGAAGTTGCGAAAAAAAAGGAAAAAGAAAATTCTCGTCGAAAACGGCTGAAAAATAAAGGAAAAAATAAAACTACAAGAATTAAAAAAACTAAAAAACAAATCAAAAACGGTTCAAAGCGTAGACCTTGTGAAAAGTAATAAATTATTTTATTAAATTTTCATACCTTTTTTTTATTTCATAGCTCTTTCAACTTTATATATTATATACTTGCAATTCGATGTTATAAATATTTATGTTTTGGATCATTATTTTTCTTTAAATCCCGAATTTGTCAAGCACGATTTCTACCTTAGTTTTTATATTAAGTCGACATTTTTTCGGTTATTTTATCCGATTATCTAAAACAGTTTGATTATTGTCCAGAATTTTGAAGACAGATTTTTCCATGCAAGTAATGGTTGTATTATATTTTCAACATCAAGCGTCTGTGAGCTGTTTTGCTTCCTTCAAAGTAGGATTCTTTTGGTATTCATTATTTTAGATTTGTGTGGCAATTCTTCAACCAAGACTTATGATGACGCTTTATTGTCGAAATTACATTACAGCGAAATGCACACACAAAGATCAAAACAGATGGCAAGTGAAAGATCATAGTCAGATTTGCATGTTTATCTGTGATGTTAGTTATAATGTTCCTTCACTTTTGTTTTATAATAAACTTATAAAAAGCGAAACGGATTGCTGCATTCTTAAATATATACTCAATAGTCTTCCATTTAAAAAAAGAACCAATCCTTTCTCGCAGAGGATTATAGTTACAATTTAGTTAAGACTATATACAACAATGCATTTGGAAATAAAATAAATAAGTGCACAAACTCGTTCAGGTTGATTAAGGTTTTCTTTTAGCCTTGATTAAATAAGTTGATTTTATGCAACCATTAGATAAGATTTTATACCTAGTATATTTAAGGGTTCAATTCAAGTGAAATGAGTAGGTCGGCACTGGTTTTTGAAAATTCGGAACATATTCAGATTTTTTTTTCAATAAATATTTCGTACTAATATTCTCACGCTTTTGTTAAAAGTTGATGTGTAATAAAATTGGCACGCAAACCAAAAACAACATTCCACAATGTTTCACAAAATGGCTTTACACATTTAGTCATACCCCTAGGCCTAGGCCTGTGTAAAAATTCATAAGATTGCTTGCCGTTCTCATGTAGTGACGGAATGAGATACCCTGTGCTCTCGCATTTTGCAGTATTGAAATTTATTTCTTTTATAATAGCAAACGCTATTACATTTGAGTGTAAAATTTTGATTTTTGCTTGTAAAACATGAGTTCAGCTGCCGAAACAAAGAATTAGAATCAAATTAGAATTATTAAAATAGAGATGCGATAAGAAGAAAATTTAGCAAAATCTGAGCTGAAAATTTAATGTCCAATTCATTTTCACTCCCATATACTGCAAATAAATAATTGCTTCCGAATATTTAAAAAAAAAAGAGTAAAATTTTTACCTTCGATGTAAAAACATGAGATCATTTAATAATGTCATAAATAACACCAAATAAAAATTGTTCAGTTTCAATTACATCGCACGATTTGCAGTTATGTTATCGATATATGATTTTGGGGTTTTTCAAACAGAATTGTTAGCAATTAAAACTTTCTTGCACAAAAAAACACAACAAAATTTTCATTACATATAAAAAAATTTTTAAATCGCGATTTTTGGTTGTATAAGAAATTGAGAGGCATTTAGAAAAACGGAAAATTTAAGCATATATTCTCACTCTGTTGGTAAGTGAGTGAATGAAAGGGAATATCCGGGCAGAAGGTGGACAACTCTATAACACAAGATACCATGGTCTGTTTTGGAATGCAACCCTAGTGTCAAAAGTGTTACCTACAAAAAAAAATTGCAAGCACATATAAAATTCTAATTGATGCTTTTTAAAATTTTAATTACATTATACAGCTAATATTACTAATATATCGAGCCGTTTTCTGATATTCTATGCAAAAACATTACTACAAATAAATATAAGGTGACGCCAAGGAGTTATAGAAATTAGACCACCACCTCATTATCGTTAGGTGAAGTTCTTATTAGAGCGCTGCCATTTTATATGTATGACGTCATAGAAAAATTGCTTTTATTATTGTCTGATTTACGAAATTCTTACGATGTACTAATATTCAAATGCATAACATTTGTTATTAAACACAATTTTCATTTTATTATATTAATAAATTTTTTTTCTGCACTGTATTTCACTAATTGTGCCTTAATTGCTGGGTCGCGTTTAAGCATATTCAACCGCAATTGAAAAAAACTATATACAAGAATATATACTAATAAGTAATTAAATTAAAATAAGGAATATTATTAAAAAATTAAAAAATAAAAAAAAATTCTTTCCAACAGCAGTTTTGATGATATTTAGTATACATTAAAAGTTTTTTGAGTTCCGCTGCGACATTTTGCTTTGTTTAATTATTTTCTGTTGCTTCTTCTACCTTCTTTACAAAAATCAGCTGTTATGTTTCACAATTACAAAATTTACTTTTCACAAGTGACCTCACGCTCTTTGACATTTCACAAAACTTTTGAAGCGTGAGAATGCCTAATATTTCAACAAAAATTTATCTTGTACTCATAAAAAGCTTATTTCATACTACGTCGTTCTAAATTTTTAGCAGTCGAAACGCGAGCAGCTACCAAGGCATGGAAAACCATTACTTATACGTACCACTTATACGTAGTGAGCTCAGTCGCTTTCAAGCCTGTCGGTTGTCTCGCGGTCTCTGGTTTCGCTGATGAAATAAATGCTTTGGTTTGAACTCCTACAATATACATAGTTTTGAAAAACAGCGTCTATTCCCGTTTTCTATCTTTTTGCCGATTCATAGCGACTGCTGAATATTTTTAAATTAAATTTGGTGTTAAGGAATTCAATTGAAATCCCCGCTTTAAATCTTCGGAAGTTTGTCGTATTCTTTTGAATCCGCAATACTTCTGGTGTGCTCTTTATTCAATTTCTTTGTCTCTGCTGATATTCACGACACATTTCAGTAGTTCTTGTGGGCACAGTTGGAAATTTTTCATTAAAAAGACAATAAATATAATACATTAACATAGACTAAGAAATCTAAACTAACGTAGTATAATAGACTAACAAGCAACAAGGTTTTGTGAGACAAACCTGATTGAAAACAAAAGTATAAAGCCAACTCAAAAACTTTTCCGCGAAAAGATTTCAATTTCAACAACTTCTATGGTAATTGCCCTGAACCAACGAGTCTTGCGGCTAACCGTTGCTTAATTATGCATTTAGGCTGTCAGATTTAGATTGCTGTGTTAAGTTTGCATTAACCTAACGCTTATGCGTTATGTCATTACTTCTTCCCACTATAGCGAGCGAAAAAATGTTTCGCAGTCTATCCTATAAATACAGTCAAACTTCTATAACTCGAATCACCATAATCCAAAGAAAAAGCTCGACTTATGGAGACTTTGAGTTAAGGAGACAACAATGTATGGAAATTACACGCTTTTGCCACTTTATTTAGATGAGATTATTTTTTTCGATATTCAACCTATAACTTATAGCTGTCGAAAAACTTTTTTATTTATAAAGATACCGTCACCTAAGTTTTTATTTGATAACTTTAAGTAATATCTTATCATATATCTGAATATGATAAATATCGGGCTACTATAGCATATAGCTGCCATCGGCAGAAAAATTACTTTTACAAAAGAAATATTTTTTTTCCTATCAATACCTTTACGTAATTAGTACAAAATATTAAACAAACAAAAATATATATAATGAATTTTGGGTTGGATACAGGGTATTAATTTTATCTTGTCTTTAACCTGTAATGTTTTTTTCCTCATTTTATTGGCTAAAACTTCTTAAAATCAATTATTATTCAAAGTAAAACATTTTTATAAAATCACGCCTGAGTGATTGATTAAGTCAAAAGCCATAAGTAGATTGCGTTTCATTTATGCAATCAGAATTGTATGAAATTCCATTTTCAAATGATGACAACTGATTACAAATATGCAAAACATGCATTTAAGCGGTTTGCATTCAAGGGACCCATTTTCTATGTCTACATTTTAATGGTTATTTACTTGTATCTTTTTGTTGACTTTAAAAATGATCAGATGTACCTGCATGCAGCGGAGGGACTTTCGCAACAGTTTACTGAGTGCCATTTCTTAAATTTTGTACTTGCAGGAAATGTGTTATTGTTTTCTCTGTCCATGTCGTGTCTTCCCAATCTCTAACTTATAACATGTTCTGACCGAGTTAAATCTGTTCAAAAACAAATTTTGCTTTTTGCGTTGCGGGGATTAATCTGGAATTTTGCAATTCGTCTCCTTTCATACCATTGCCGCAATAAATTCATTAATCTTCCACAAAAAAATCAAAACGAAATATCAATGACTACTGTGAGCGACATTCCGCTTTTCGGGAAAGGGTTCAGGGCAGAGCTCTAAGACACCCTGATCTATTTTTACGTGAATATTACCTAACCTAAAATCGCCTCGTCATCATTAATATATGAGCAGCGTTCATTAATAATCAAAAAGCAGTGCAAAATGGCCCACTGCTGCCAACATGACATTTTTCACGATCTATCACTCAAACTCACAATTCATTCAATCGTCAACATTGCGCCAACAAATACTAAAGCCGAATTCACCTGTAGTTAGGTCACTGTTACCCTTACCAAATAGATATTACTGTGTCCCCTTTTATTTAAGCAGTTACAAAATTAAAAAGCATTAAAATAAAAAAATTTCTTCCGCCCACCTTTGGTCCTCGCTCAGTATTACATTCGAATATAGACATTAACAATATTTCAATATTACTGCTTGCAACGGTTTACTCTTCTCAAGTGTGCTAGTGTTTTTTTATTGACACTCATGACACAATTTAAGGATATACATATATATTGCGATAAACAATATAAGTTAAAGTTAATGTTGAATTTAACAACCATATTTATATCGGACACAAGGGACTGTTTAGGAAAGACCATATTTTAAAATTATTTAATAGGCCATATATATTATTATATTATATGTAATTGTTAATATATTTGTACATATATTTTTGGTTTACTTTATGAGTAACCCCATTTTCTTCAAAATTCACAACATCTGCATCATCCAGTTTTTCCTTTTCCGCTTCGTCCCCTTTTCCTTCTTCCTCCTTTTCCACATACTCTTTTTTTTCCTTGTCTCCTTCCTTTTCTCTTTTGATTTCTTCTTCCATTTCTTTTTCCTTTCCTTCCTCTCTTTTTTACTTTTCCTTTCGAATATTTTCTTTTTTCGCATCCTGATCGACAAGAAGCTATTTTCCTATTTACTCGGTTTTTCTTATAAACTTTTACTTTTATATTGTCCATCTTTCTCCTTTTTTGGATATTTTCCGTTTCTTCCCCACTTCCCGAAACTTCCATTAAGACATATTCTTCTGAACTTTCCAATGCTCCTTTCCCGATGCCCGATCCTTCAGTTACAGTTATGTTTCCTTCTTTATGTTTCTTTTTTCCACTTCCCGATCCTTCAGAATTCTCATTATCTGAATTTTCTTCAGAATTTGAATTTCCATTTCCTGTTAATTCATCTACAATTCTATCTTTAATTTCATCTTTAACTTTATCCTTAACCTCATTCTTAATCCTTTTCTCATCCTTACTCAATTTCTTTCTCTTAATTCTCTTCATTTTTTTGACAAATTTTGTTCCTAAATCTTTCCCTTTATTCAAAACATTTTTCACAGCATTTCCAAGATTGTTTACTAGTTTTGGAGACTCTTTTACCAATTTCGAACCTTGATTTACGAGTTTCGGAATTGCTTTTGGAATTTCTTTTGGAATTAGTTTCGGAATTGCTTTTTTTGGAATTACTTTTGGAACTAATTTTGGAACTAATTTTGGAACTATTTTTGGAATGACTTGAACCGCTTTTGTTGCTGCGCTAACTATTTTTGGAATTACCTTTATCGCCAAACTTGCAATAACTCTCGCAGCCATTATTAGGAATTGAAAGAAGCGTGGTTCTAAATTATAAAAAATTGTTAAAGAAATTAAAATTTAAAAGATGGTAATGGCTTGCCTATTACTGCTTTCTTATCATCAGAAACGGCGGGGGCTTCCAGGGCGGATTGGATAATACTTAAAACACAAATAGTGCGAAATATATTCCTTAATTTTGAACAATTCATTTTTGCTTTAATTTTATTTGCGTTTTACACAATCTGAAACTGATGAAAGTTCTGCGTCATTCAGCTCTTTTAAACCAAGTCTCATATATCATATAGCATGAAATTAAGTAATCTTATTAAACCATTTTAAAATCAGTTCTGCTAAAAAAGTATATTATGGATGAGAATATTTTTGTTTATAACCGAATTAATAAAAAAAATTATATGCTCTTATACAATATTTGCATGAAATCAGCTGATGTAATTAAATTAATTCAACATTTCGTTTAACAGAGATAATTTAAAAATGTATATACATATGTACATTTGTGAAAAATTAAACGAATTACGAAACTTACAGCCAATTTTAAAATAAAACAATACATGTTTGTGGAAAATTATCAAATTCAATATTTTGCTATAGATATATATGTTGAAAAAAAAGTTGTTTGTAGAAACATCAAGAATAAAACTTGATATAGGTCTTTGCTTATAAGAAGGTTTTTTAGGAAACTATTTAGATAATTTGCGAAATTCCAAAATTGTTTATTATATAGAAACAAGTCAGAGTACAAAGTAAAGGCTATTTAATTATAATTGAAATAATAAAAACTTTAAATGCTACACTAAGCACCAGTTGTAAACGCGAAGCCTTCTGCGATAAGCAACTTTTGGTTTCGGATTTAATAGTTCTAGGTAATGACCAATCATCATCTTGATATTGTGTATATCGGTTTACTGTATTATTTAGCTGCCATAGAAACGATCGGCCGAAAAACAAGATTAATTGAGAAAAACTTTTTTGTTTATTAAGATATCATTACCAAATTAATAAATAATATCCAATCATATACCTAAATATCAATAATGTCGGATTACTATAAAATATAGCTACAGCTATAGGAATGATCAGCTGAAAAATGACTACAAAAAAAAACTTTTTTGTTTCTTAAAAAATTGTTATCTAATCTAAACACATTATTATAAAGAAAGAAAAAATGTACTTAATTTGATTGGATACAAACTATTTCGAAATCATAAAAAGCTATCTCACTGATCGTCATTTTTACTTAAAATATAATGGCTCCACTTCCAACCTGCGAAAAATTACAGCCGGCATCCTTCAAGGCAGTGTGCTTGGTCTTCTACTGTATTCACTCTATACATCAGACATTCCAGTACTTGACGATGACAATGCGATGCTAGCCACATTTGCTGATGACACTATCCTTCTCTACGCCCACGAAAATATTTGCAATGCAACAGCTAAATTACAAATTGCTCTGTACACCACCACAATGCTAGAGCTAACCCTTCCCAGAAGACTACCAATCGACTTAATGGAACAAAACCAACACACCATCTACGCCTACTCAAATGAAAGGAAAAAGGAATCTCTCGCTGCAGGCAGTGAACAGTATCAGTGTGTAGTCAAACTTATTTGAATAATTATACTAATGGGAAATAAAAAAAAAAAAAATTTGGATTGGGTACAGGGCATTCTATAGTCGGGTGCGTCCTAGTGCGGCTTCCAAGTTTTGTATTATTATCTGGTTTTTAGTTTTTGACGATTTTTTTCTTGCATGTCAATTTAACTTATTTGCTGAATGGCTTTATAGCTATAATAAAAAAGTAAGACTATAATTTTTCCCTTTCGGAAAACATTGAATCATTTTATATGTTATAAAATAAACTGTATAAAAATCCAAAACAAAAAAAAAAGCTTCGCCGACAACATGGCTTGAACCGTTGTCGCTGGAGAGCCGTACCAATTGCTCTACGCACTGCGCTGCAATGTGTAGAAAAAAAAAATAAAAAAAGAGACAAAACACGTGTAGACAGGTGCTAGTTTTTTCGTTGCAGGCAAATACATTATAACATAGTTTTATGTCAACAAAGAGATTTGGTACTTTGACTAAAAGTCAAACTATAGACTATACTGTCACTAAGTATGTATATGTGCTCATATTTAACTCAATGACCTCTCACGAAATATGCTCATCAAAGACTTTGATGTATTCCTTCTTCTTATAGCGCATAATTACATTATATATTGCACCAAATTGCAAATACACATACATTAAAACAAAAGCAAACGAAATGATACAAGAAAAACAAAAACAACAACGACTACAGAGCGAGCAAGAGTGTTACGCATGCTTATATCACAGAGATTGTTAGTCATATAGAGGTCGCACCTTATATAAAGGCGCCTAGGATTCTTTTAGGTGTACCATAGTGCTTTGCTACTCTGACTTTACGTTTTCGTTTGATTTCATTGGCCTAGCTCATATAAGTTTTTTAGGTGGCAACTGCCATTTTGTTCGCATTTAAAGAATGTTGTTGATGTTGCAGTCATGATTTTAGAAGTTTAAAAATTCGAAATCGTATAAATTTCTTGATTTTCACAAAATATTTGGTATTTCTTCTTAAGTGTTATGGGCATTTAAATTCTCAAAGCTGCTTCTGGACACTTTGATCGTATAAATGAAAATAGTCAAAGCTAATTAGAATATTTTGCACTAATCATGCTTTACTTGAGAAAATGACTGTTATGCAAATTACATTTATTAAAATATGGTGCAATTATTCAGTTCATATGGAACAAAAGTTGTGCATAAGAAAATTGCAGGCAGACTATGCAAAGTATGAATAGTTAGTGGAAGATTAATTTTGGTCTTTTACTATTCGCATCAAATGCGTCTGCTTGTAAGATTTTAAGCAATATGAATGAATATGGAAATGTAGGGATTTTAACATAATTTCCATTTGATGAGCATAGCGACCAACTACTTGACCTACATGTTCACGGGCAAAAAGTTATGCGCAGAGCACAAGTGTCTTTAGCAAGCGCAGTATTGCTTTACTTTCCCCATAATGCCTTGCTGAAGGAAAAACTTCTTACAACAACAATAATATGGCATTCCAACAAATCTATATTGAATGAAAAAATTTAAAACTTAACGCAAACATTTTCATTGAATTTTAATATAAGGGTATCTGAAGAAAAAAACAAAAAAGTTTTTCTAAGTAAATGTTGTTTTTCGGCCGATCGTTCCTATGGCAGCTTTATGATATAGTAACCAATGTGCCAATTTTCTGTTTAATTAGATTGATGAAATTTAAGATTTGTAATATATGTAAGGGACATCGGGAGAAATAAGATTAATTATAATATTATATCATATAATATTGTTTAAAAAATATTGTAGTGTCGAAAATTCAAAGTAATCGGTGAAGAATTTTTGAAGATATTATATAAGAAACTTTAATTTTTATTTATATATTTTTAGTTAAAAAATCTATTTTTCCAAATCAAATCAAATTAGTTAAACTAAATTAAAAAAATTTTTATATGGATAATTAGAATTGCATTTCAGTTTTCTTTATACAGAATTTATATACGATCATTTATACTTGGTATATGAGACTTTAATGCAACCGACCTAAACTTAGTTTTCAACTGTATTCATTAAACAAATAAACAAAAAAGAGGAAAAATGAAAATTTTCAAAATTAACAATATTATTCCATTCATTTGTGCTTTCTTTGTGATCCTATTACTCGAAGAAACCCAAGTCGTTTCTGAAGATGCTAGTGATCAAAAAGGCAAGTTAAAAACTGGGTTTTTTATTAAGTTATTTACAGATTAAATGTTTCACAATACTGAACTTTTACATTGCTTTTTATTGTAGAAGACTTGGAAGTTTTGCTGGAGCAAAAGCTAAAGGAGCTGCGAAAACAGCTGGACCATTTGCAAAAGAGAATTAAAAAAATATCAGCAAGAAAAGCTGCAATAAAGGCGAAAAAAGAAGCAGCACTTGCGAGGAAAGCTTCAAGGTTAGCTTGGAAAAAATCTGCAGCACTTGCAAAAAAAGCTGCAGCAGCTGAGAAGAAAGCTCAAAAATTTGCTGAAGCTGCGAAAAAAGCTGCGAAAGAAGTAGCTAAACAAGATGCGGAAAGAAATGCGGAAAAAAATGCGGAAAAAAATGAGGAAAAAAATGAGGAAAACAATACGGAAAACAACACGGAAAACAATACGGAAAACAATTCGGAAAAAAATGCGGAAGGAAATGTGGAACGAAATGAGGAAAAAGTTGATGAAAATACTGCGCAAAAAGAGGAAATGGAAAATTCTTTCCGAACACGGTGGACAAAAAAGAGAAAAGGTTCAAAGCGTAGACATTGTGGACATAAATGATTTATTTAATTAGAATTTCAAAATTTTCGTTTTCTATAATCAAATTTATATAATAAATATCTCACATATATAATTTAATATTATTTGTAGATATTCACAATTTTCTATTCCAATTCAGGATTTTTTACCTTAA